>CM031243.1:208985592-209148092 GCA_018340775.1 Taxus wallichiana var. yunnanensis
ATTATGGTGATATATTTGTTAGAGAGGGTGTGTTGTATGGAAATCTAGGTTTCGGTGTCTATAAAACAAATTTGTTTGGGAACTTGTTAGTCCTAAATCATATTATGTGGATTAAAAGTAGTCATTGGGGTACCACTCTCAATACCTAAAAATAATCATCAAGATCAATTTTATGTAAAATGGTGGTGATCATTGCACTCAAGAGACCACCAAAAGAGAATTTTGGAAAAAATTGGTTTCACATGCACCATGCCACCACTTTCAGGTTGGAAAATATATTTTTTCTCCTATTTTGGATTTATCTAGGTGGTGGTGGTGGTGGCATATTTTTCCTTATCAAAGAGGGAAGGGGAACTACAAAAATAAAATGTGAACATCAAATACAAATAGAAATTAGAATTTAATGTTTACTAAAAAAATATAACATAAAAATTTGAAGCGATGTTGATAATGTACCTTGAAGAGTCTATCTAAGAGGAGTATTTTCTTCCCTAGTCATTGGTTGAAACCTTGCAGTTTCTTTTTGTTGGTGTGGGAAATTTTTACGAAAAATATCCTATGAATATATAAATGTTCAGTAATGATTAAAAAATATTACCATTAATTAAAATAATATATGTTCCATTATTAATATCTTGAAAAATTGATAGTAGTATTATATGGAATTATTGATGAAGTTGTGTGTTGTAATGGGGGTGTGAAATAGAAATCCTCATGTGTTTTTGTCTCAAAAATGTAATAGGAGATGATTGTACATCCATGTATGAATATGCACGAAATCCTTGGGAACTTGATTATCGTTGAATATAGATTTTCTTCTTGCATGTGATACAATCACTCTCTTATGAAAGAAGTGAATAGAATATTATCTCTATTTGTAAAATAAATACATGAAATAATTTTTTAATAATTTAAAGTTACCTCACTTCTTGATCTCTATTTGAAAGAAAATTTACTTTCATTTTTTCATCAAGTGTAATCAAAATATTAGTATTTTGTGACTACAACTCATAAAAGGCCTCATAATATAATGTAATTATATAATTGCAAGATGAAAATGTTGCGTTGTCATTGCAAATAGTATATGACAAATCACTTCTTATCATATTAGATAAATATGTACACCAATCATATGGTCGGTAACTTAGAGAATGGAGGACGTAGACAACAACCCATAATGGAATGTTAGTTTTCTTCCCTACAAGACTATCTTAGCTTTAAAACATTCAATCATGGCTTGTAAAAATGTGTCTGCAAATGGCTTGCACGATAATCCCCTTTGTTATTTATTCTGTTAGTTATACAAAAAACATGTTATTAGCTTATTATGATTTTAATAGAAAGAAATAATTGGAGAAAAGAGATATTATTACCTTCAACCGGTAATCTTTAGTGGGACTCTAAATACTTTTTGTCTTGGTCGAGTTATCATGTGGTTTACATTCATGTGTGGAAGTCCTATTAAGCGATGGATATCTTCTTGAGACATTTTAAAAGAAAATTCTTGTGATGGAAACTTGATTGTGAAGATATAGATAGATGTGTAATAATTGGATAAAAGAAATCGCAAAAACCGACATCAGTGTGATATTGAGGCATGTAAAATAGTGTTCAAATAGAATATCTATCCACCCATTCACTAAATTTCTCCTTGAGTTCCAGTAAGTTGAAAATTTTCGGGCACATGAGGTTTTAGAATTGGATTTTGGGTTGAGAGGATGTAGAAATAGATGCCATTTTTAGATTGTAGATGAGACGCGATTAGTTTTCAATTATGGAGTCTAGATTGATAGTTGTAGGAGTCTAGAGGTGGAGACTAGAGTGTAAAAGGATATTTGTAAAAGTGAGAAAGGAGGCCCTGACATATATTTACAAGTGGCGAGAGGACACACAACGGTTAGAGATTGAGCAAGGTGTCGAAAGTACGAACCACCATGCATATGACAGTTTGTGTAGTTGAATGTCTATACTTATAGATGATCGACTCAACATGGTTCATTTTAAGACCCCTCACCAAAAAAAAATCTATATATTCCTTGGGAATATGTGAAAATGACTTTCAAAATGATGGTGAATCTGAAAAAAATGGGTTTTGAATAGTTTAATAATGGTGTTAGTCGGTAGCATTTTTAACGAACAATATATATTATCGGCTGACAATATATGATGTAGGCCAAAAACATATGTAAATTTTTGAAAAATTATTTTTGACAATAACAGTTAAAATGACCAACTCAATGAGAAATCTATCCTCCCAAAATATGGCGTAGTGAATTTTTTTTTTAAAAAGTGTTTTTTTTAAAAAAAATTAAGATTTTGCTAATTTTGTATGGGAATTTTTGTTTTGAAATTTTTTGGTCTAAGCAGTTAAAAGGATCATCTCAATGAAAATATGTCCTCCCAAAATATGGTGTAATTTTTTTTTTCTAGTGTAATCATTACCGAACGGCAACAAGGAAAAATTATATCGCCCGCTAACACATAAAAATGCTTTCACATGGTAATGCAAAAATTGTTGTCGTACAACAACATTTTTGTGTTACTATGAGAAAACACAAAAATGTTTCCATGTGGTAACGTAAGAATGTTGTCATACGACAACATTTTTTTTTTTTTTTTATCGTGTGGCAATGCAAAAATGTCTCCACACGGTTATGTAAAATGCTATCGCACAACAACATTTTTGTGTTACCATGCGTGCAACACAAAAAAAAATTGCCACACGATAACACAAGAATGTTTTCACATGACAACATTTTTGCCTTGTTGTGCGGTAGTATTTTTTTATTTCCACACTATAGCATGTTTCAAGCGTTGATGCACGAATTTTCCACACGATTCCTCATTTTTACCTTCGTCTTCGACTCTATATCTAAAACTTGACAAGTTTTTGGAATTATATTGTATTACTACATTATGGAGAATTAATCCTATATATAATAGTATATTATAACATAATGGTGAATATACCAACATTGGTCGGCCCTTAGTGAAATAGACAGGCAAAACTAGGGTCAAATTTATTTATGACCCATAAAATTCTGGATAACTTGCTATTGTACGCAGTAATGAAAAAATTGCCAATTTCAATATCTTAATATTCACCATTTTACTAATATTCACCCCTAAAATGAACCTTGCGACTCAAGTTGATGGAACCAAGGATAGACGATTTTCTTGTACTACCCAAATGGTCACCTAGAGTAGAATTCTATCCACATCGACAAATGACCGGTTCATGTACATAGGTTTGGTTGCATTGACCCTCTGGATTGACTAAAAATCACCATACGATGGTTGTTTGCATATGTAGATGTGCGTTTGTATCGCCCTTTCTCCCGACATAGATTTTCTCCATAATTTTATTCACCTACATCACTATACATATTTTTCTCTTATTCACCATTAATATGAAACCCATTTTTACAAATTCACTTTGAAAAAATACAAGTTACATTTTGGTAAGGGGTCTTAAAATTTTCTTGTTTCACAAATTTCTATTCAAATATTTAGGTTAGCATGAGCCTCTTTTTCGTATGTAGTGTTAAGACCTTTTCTTACATGATCACGTCATCTACAAATATGGAGGTAGTACAAATAAGGAATTGAAGAAGTAAATTAGAAAGTATGGATAAATCCATCTTTAAATTTTGTTCAAGAACATGTTTCTCTACGCAACTCATCTCTAACATACGATGAATGTGCCCATACACATAATGTATAATAAAATATGTGGGTCCATAGCTTTGGATTAATTCTTTTAGTAGTTTTCCATAGCTCACAATTTTACATGTGTTCCTCACGTCTATTAACTCCAATATAGCTTGGATATCTTTGCACTTCATTATTTCAATCAAACCTAGAGTACATAGATTCTTATACCTCCGCGCACATTATTAACTTTATCCTATGTGTCACCCACCATCTTGTGCAATCCCCTTCAACAAGTATGTTAAGCTATTAATTTTTTCCTATTTAGGTTCTATATAGACTTCCACTTCTTTGATGAAGGCCTATGCATTTTCACTTCCATTGAAAGTTAGTTGGTGTTTGGTTTTTCTTTACTTATTTTTCCCAATATGTCTATAGATATACTTAGGCACATGGATACTTGTAAATCTTGGTGTTATTTTAATTATATCATAATTTCATCCTATCAATTCATATGAACCATACACCCAATTATCACAAGCTACACTCATTGTATCTCGACACCAATTTGGTTATCACCGCACATTATTTCACCTTCTAACACAAGTTCATAGTTTTCCATCCCTATAGCTTGTATGTTGTAGATGTGATATAGATATTCATACTCTTCTACATTCTCAACACACGGTGCGCTCTACATTGGGAATATTACGTGTTGGGTCCCATTTTCAAAGCTAACATACCTTTTATTTAATGTTACGTTGAAATTTTGCATAGCACCAAGACCTTCCGAGGATCACTAGAAAATTATTTGGCTTTTTCTGTGGTATCACTTCAAAATATCTATGAAACTTCATTCCCATTATGTTAATCATGGAATACTTTACTACCCCAATGATTTAACAAAATGATAAATCCTAATTGCAGAGTCATGTATGATAAATGATAAAGTATTTATTATACATAAGCAATAAGCTAATAAATATGAAATCCTAAGTGCAAGAGAGAGAGTAAAGGACTTAGTTGATTTTTCACTTTTCCTAGAATTGGTGTGGATTGGAAAACTGATGAATAGGAAGGGAAAACCATCGCAAATGTGCACCGTAAATTTTGGAATCGTCGATGATGTTGGACTAGGGTGCATAGACTAGGTCGGGGGTGTTTGGGTGCCGAGTATGCTTTTGGGTGCTTGTGACTACAAAAGTGGTCAGAATTTGATTTTTCTAGTATCACACAAGTGTCATTGATATTCATTGTTGATCAACTATGTGTCATAATATGATCACTAAATGTGCATGTAACCTGCAAAGAGATGTCAACTGTAAAAACCTTAAAACTACATTAAATCCCAAAAATAAAGATGTAATATGGGGATTCAGATTAACCCTAACGGTCACCCAAATTGAGTGAACTTAAGACCAAGGCATTATACTACATCTTAGACTCCATGTAGTTTTTATGCATGTGTGATAGAATCGTGCCCTAGAAAGCCCTTGTGCAAGTGCACTTAATAGCAGATGATAGATAGATATACCATTATAAATAGATGTGTGGATGGAAAAATGAAATTCCCTTCCTATGACCTATATGCAAGAAATACATTCCCTTGTCCCTTGTATGGATGTTATATGAAAGCCTTTGATGATCTTAGATGCCTTTAGATGCAACCTTAGGTGATGATAATAGATGCTTAGAGCTTGGTCCTTTATTTTGGTCACATAAATTTGTATTTATATGATTCCCTTGGTTGAATTTCATAATTGACAACTAGAAGGCCGACCCATAAGAAAATAATATTCCTAAAATATAAAAGAGACCCAAAAGAAGTGAGTAAGATAGAAAAGGGTCAAGGGCACCCATAGGGGAAAAGGGTGCTTATGCGTTGTTATCATGGCTAGGTGCTAGTGTTCGAAGCTATAAAAGATAAGAAATTGAGATACCGATTGGTCACGTAAGGTGTAAAACACCATAAACAAAGAAAAGAGGCCAAAGATAGTTGTTAATTACTATTTTTCTCACTTAGGAATCATATGAATGCAAGTATGCTTTCTAGACCTAGAAATGTACCCAAGTGCATGATTTTGTGTCTATGTTTTCCCCCACTTTATGTTGTTGAGTGAATACTCACTAACATAAAATAGATACGAGATGTGTACCTGATAATCATGTAGAATTTGATGGTGATAGTGTGTCGAGGAGATAAGTGAAAGCTTGAAGTGATAAAAATAAAGCGTGGAAGCTAAGAAAGAGGAAGTGAACCTAGGAGTAATGTGTATTGTGTTGCATTATGTTTTACCCATTTTTGTGCTTGATATAGGGATGCTTCTTGTTATGTATTAAGGAAATACCTGCAAAATGAGAGTGAAATATTAGTCAAATTCATGTATTATGAAAACTCGAAAAAATATGTAAAAGTGTGTAAAAGTAGTAGAAGGAAAGTGTGTGTCTAATGATCATGAGTGTAAAAGAATAGAATGATGTCCTGAAAATGTTGTAAAAGAGTGAGTTTTTTGAGTGATCTCATGCCAAGAGTGATGTTTTTGGGTGATCTCATGCCAAGAGAAATTTTATTGGGCGATCTTACGCAAAGAATGATTTTTTTGGGTGATCTCACACCAAGTGTGAGCTTTTGGGTGATCTCACTCAATGGCGGAAGAGTGTTAGGGGGATAGGTCTAGTGTTACTCTCCTTCCATGATGCTTCTGAATTATACACCACTACGGAGATGGTGTGATGCATGATGTCCCAAGTTGTGTTGTATTATTTCCATATTTGTTACTATGTAGAAATGGAGAAAAAAACATTTTTCTTGTTGGAGGATTGTGCTGTATTGAGAAAAATTATCTATAGACTATTGTGAACCGTGTTGATATGAAAAATTAGTTGTATCTTCCCTAAGGACATAGGACCTAAGAGAGGTCAAGATCGCCCAGGGAACCTGGTGTCTATATCTAGGAGTTGGTGTCTGTCTTTGAGGCCGAGGACCCAAGTCGATTCTAGGTTATTTCTATAATTGTATTTTGTGTTGATTACGTATTATGCATATCTAATGTGTAGTTTTGAATTTTTGTATGGGGTGACTTATTTGCCCAATTTATGCTCCCTCATTTTGAGTGCATGTCGTTCTTAGGAGGATGTGGCTCAAAGAGAGGACCTTATGCTCATCTAAAATTGTATCCTGCGTAGGGGAGGGAATGTTCATGGTAGAAATTGGGGTACATGAAGTCAAAGTTGCTAGATACATGTGTTAGGAGAGAAAACATGTAATAGAAAAACAATGTAACAAGAAAATGTGAGCAAATGTGCAAACAAAAAGAGAGACCATGAAAATTGAGTTTTATACATGGGAGATCTCTCACAATGTCACAAGACAATCGGGGCCAATGTGGCCCAAAAGCATACAATGTGCATAAAATATAGAGGTCATATCCTACAAACAATAACATACAATATCAATCAATGGAAAATAGTAGCAAGTAAAGTATAAGACAACCATGGTGGAAAATAGTCCTGCAAAGAAAATTTTGCACATGAAGCACCCATTAGAATGTTAGAAATATAAAGAGTACGTCAAAGCGTGTATAGATTAATAGAAAATAGTGTGCTCGTAAGAATAGGAAGTAGTAAATAATAAAATAACAGCACCTATGATGTGTAGAAATGTAGATGCTCTAGGAGCCTCGGTGGGGCCGGTAAGAGGTATAGTGCCAAACATCATCACTGCATGTAAATATTGGTAAAGTTTGAATTCACAACTAAATACCAAGTGAACGAGTATTTGTTTATAAAAGCAATAATTACATACTAGATATTTATCTAACATAGTAAGAAAAGTACAACATGTAACTAGTATAAGAAAGCAAGAATATGTGCAACCAAGATATGTAATATGTTGTGTATGAGTGAGATGGAGTGGTATACAATGTGATATGAGCGAGTGTACCCCCATTGAATGTGTATGAGTATGAAGTGAGCTTCATTTATAAAATACCCTCAAAAATCAAGAATGAACAATAAAACAAGAGTGCGTCATTTGGAAATGGTTTGATAATGTGTACTAGAAAGATAGATCAATGAAGCATAGAGAGTAGAGAGTGAATGTGGTGAGGTTAATTTCAGATTTAGACCCTCAACAGTCGAGTATAAACCATGGAATTAGAGTGCATCATCGGGTAGTATGGTGTGTGAGAATGTAATGCTAGAAAGATGTATTGTGAAGAAAAAAGTGTCAAATGTGTGGTATATGAGTTTCATGGATGTAGTATGCCCTCAAAAATCAAGTGTGAACCTTATCAAAAGAGTGCATCATAGGGTAGTGATGATACAAAGTGTATCAAGTTATGTAATGAAGCTTAGAAATATGGTGTATGAAGCACGAAGCATATGAGTAAAAATCCTAGACAACTGATGATTCTAAGAGGGGGAGAGTGAGAATGATACCCCCAAGTGTGTGAGAAATGGAGGTCTATAGCGGTGTTTGAAATGTGTCTTTACCATCAATGTAAGGAGTATTTTTCTTGACAAAAGTGATTGGATGTTGAAGTGGAGGTTGTGAAGGGATATTGAATGACAAAAGTCAAAAGAGGCCTTCTAAAATTTGTTGGTCTTACTTAGTGAGTGGTTTCTTATTTGGGATTGGTAATGTCATAGAAGACTTGAGAGGAGGAGGGGTGGGACTGATTTTGATAGGAAGTTTCTTAGTTGGATTTGGTAAATCGAAGAAGACTTCATAGTAGGAGTTGATAGAGGATGGACCTTGAGAGGTGATTTCTTAATTGGAGTGAGTTGTATAGGCAGCACTTGAGTGACCGAAGAAGGAACATTAGAAGTGATGGCATAATCCTCATTAGACATAGATGAATCAAATTTAGGAACCCATTGGGGAGTAGCAATTAGAGATAACATGTAGCATTTTGAGTAGCAAATGAAATGATACCATAATGCTTAAGGTGGCCAATTTGGTTTTTTAGAGTGAAGCAATCATTGTCATTATGTCCATTAATTTGATGATAATTACAATATGGATGACCTTGATATTGTGCAAGCCGATAAGGAGGATAGTAATGGGTATATGGCAAGTTTATCAATTTATGAGTGATGAGATTAGGAAGAATATCATGTTGTTTAGCATTGAGATCAAAATTGAGAGGTGTGGGAAGCTGTAAGACTTGGGGTTCACTGATATGAGCACATGTAGAAGACATAGAATTAGGATAAAGAGAGAGAAATGTAGAAGAAGAACTAGCATTAGATTGAGAAATAGATTTAAGATGTTGATTTTTAGTTGTGAAAGATGTGATTATGGATTCCATAGTCTGAATTTTATCGTAAAATAAAGAATTTAAAGGTTGAATTTATTTACAAATGGATTAATTGACATTAGAACTAATAAATTCATTAGAAAGATGATAGAAGATGACACTTACTTGTGAAGGCGTCATATCACTAAGGAGATACATAGTGTCTAGGGTTTTGAAGAAATACTTTACAAGGTGGATGCATTTTAAGCAATTTATGCAAAGATACTTGAGGAAGCTTAGGAGCCATGAAATCAATATTGCAAAAATTCCTAGAAGCAAGGTTGGGTCCAAATAGATGGGTTCACCAAATGATTTAACGAAAAATAGAATAAATTCTAAATCTTAATTACGAGTCATGTATGATAAATTTTAAAGTACATATTTGACACAAGTAATGAGCTAATAAATATGAAACCCTAAGTGCAAGAGAGAGAGTAAAGAACTTTTTCGATTTCACAATTTTCCTAGAACTGATGTAGATTGGAAAATTGATGAACAGGAAGGGAAGATGGTCACAAATGTGCACTACACATTCTAGAATTGTTGAATGAAGAGAGACCACGGTGTCTAGACTAGATCGGGGTGTGTCTAGCCACCATAATCTACTTTTGGGCACATGTGACTACGAAAGTGGTCGAATATGATTTTTTTGGTGTCGCACAAGTGTTGTTGATATTCATTGTTGGTCACCTTTATGTCACAATATGATCATTGAATGCACCTGTAACATGTAAAGATATGTCCACCTACAAAACCCTCAATCTACATCAAATTCCAAAAATGAAATATGCAATATGGGGAGTCGACTAACCTCGACGATCACCCGACCGAGTGAACTTTTGACGGAGTGTTGCAATACATCTCAGACTTCATGTAGTTCTTGTGCATGTGTGATAGAATTGTGCCTTAGGAATCCCTTGTGCAAGTGCACTTGATAGCGGGTGATAGCTAGATGTACCAATGTAAATAGATGTGTGGATGGTAAAATAAACTTCCCCTTCTTGTGAAGTGTATACATAAAATGCAGTCCCTTGTATGGATGCTATATGAATGCCTTTGATGCTCTTATATTCCATTAGATGAAACCTTAGGTGATAATAATAGATGCTTAGAGTTTGGTCCTTTATTTTGGTCACATAGCTTTGTATTTATATGATTCCCTTGGTTGAATTTTGTAATTGATAACTGGAAGGTTGACCCATAAGAAAATAAGATTCCTAAAAGATAAAAGAGAGCCAAAAGAAGTGAGTAAGGTAAAAAAGAGTTAGGTGTACCCAAAAG
This sequence comes from Taxus wallichiana var. yunnanensis, assembly GCA_018340775.1. Lineage (NCBI taxonomy): Eukaryota > Viridiplantae > Streptophyta > Pinopsida > Cupressales > Taxaceae > Taxus > Taxus wallichiana. Next base: position 208,995,825 of record CM031243.1, read on the forward strand.
GGATGAGGGCATCTGGGCGTTAGTTTCTGGTGCAGGTGCTTGAGTGTCGAATCCATAAAAGATAATAAAGTGAAATAGCAATTGTTATCCATATTTTTTCCCTGGAAAAATTGATTAGCCATGACCCTACACAAGAAGAAGCCAGAGAAATCACATTTAAATCCTACAATCAGGCAACAAAGGAACTCTACAATGGAGTGGTGGGGCCTACGAAAGATCAAACGACCCCGTGTAAGAAGAAATTCAAGAAATGGATCTATTGAGTGAATCCATGCCTTAAATCCATTAAACAGATTACGAGGCGAGGCTAAGAAATGGAATATCGGGGTCGAGGAAGGAGACAACGGTGTTAAAAGAGGCTAGAGGCTCAAGGAGAGGAAAAGGTGAAGGTTCGAAGTCTTTGGGCTCAAATGGTTCGAAACGAGCTCAAAATCGACTAAGTATGGAGGAGATAGTGGGCCTACCATGTTTCCAAACGGCGCATCTTCAAATTTGAATCCAAAAGGGAGTGCTCGAACAAGCGCCAGGCCTCCACGTGTCCCAGCCCAAATAGAGGTAGACTCAAAGCTAAAATTCAAAAGGCAAGTAGGCCAGGCCTAAAAAAAGGCTAAGTATAGAAGTGCTAGCGGAAGTTGCCATACGTCAACTTGGCACATCTCTAAAAGTTAGTCCAAAAGCAAAGAACCAAATGAGTGCGGGCTCACCACATTTTCTAGGGTCCAAAAAGGTAAGGGAGGTTGTTGAAAAGTCCAAAGAACCTGCAAAGGCTTCCACGTGTCAACCCGACGCTCCTTTAAAGGTAAATCCTAAGCGGGCTTTTAAGTGAGCGCGGAGCCTCCACGTGTCCAGTTTCATAAAGGGACAGGGTCGGGTTGAATAGTCAATGCATTGAGACAGGCCAGCGGAGGGTGCTAAGTGTCAGCATGGTGCTAATTCAAGAGTAGAATTAAGGGAGGGTTTTCGACAAGCGTCAGGCCGCCGCGTGTCCCCAATCAAATATATGACCTGCTGAGTAAAGGACTTAGCCAAAAACATAAGGAAATCAAGTAGGTCACGGAAGAAGCCACATGTCAACCTGCGCCACTCAAAAAGTAAAATACAGAGGCTTCCCTTAAACATGCACTAGCCCTCCACGTGTCCAGTTTCAAAAGGGGGCCCGTTTTCGAACTGGTTTTCCCACTATTTTATACAGACTGATCCAAATTTCAAATGGGCATATATTTTGACTCGGGGCTCAAAATCCAACAAATCTAGCACCATTAGAAAGATCTCTAGCCTCGCAAATGCCATTAAAATCTGAAACTTTAAGTTTGGAGAAGTTAGGTGGGAGAAAAATGGATAAATGTCTTCGGGCCATTAATGCAGGACCTATTTTTCCCCAACAACCAGATCGGATTCGATCTAATCCATCGTTTCCCCCTCCTTCGAGGTGCCAAACTAGTAATTGATGTAGTCAAGACAGATTTGGGGCGAATATTTTGTAGGAGGCATTGATGATAGTGGTTGAACTTTTTACCGATTTTTCCCACTTCTCTCTCTTTCTTCTCTCTGTTGAATCTATAAAAGTAGGTTCAGGACTCACTGTAAAGCATTGGACATTCTTCTGTTTTGCAGGCTCCCCTTTTCCTCTGGCAAACGAATTCATGAAGTTTCAGACCTTCCATTAGATTGCAACACATTTTCTGTCTTTTGGCCATTTTGTAAATGCATTGTATCAAATCTACAGAGTAATAATACATGTTTGTGGCTGATTTTCAGCCCTTTCTTGTATTCATTTCTCTCATCTGGTCTTTCATTGCAAAGCTGTTATCTCGTGCTTGATTATTGTATGTATTTTTGGTTAGTGCCTATCGGTAAAATGACTGTTTCATCATTCCTTCGGTGTATCACCTAGTTAGCTTAGTTTTAATTTCTTGCATTCCTTTCATCCTTGTCTCCTTCGAAAAATTAGATTAGGTTTAGGAATCAATCCTTTACAAATTTCACGTATGCACCTAGACAAAGGAATAAGAACTAGCCTTAATCTAGAGAGTTTTCCCATTTGCAAAGTCCCACACTTTTGGGGAAAACTCAATGTTATGCAAATCACATCAAATGACAAGTTTGAAACACCAAATCTGAGAGGTCATTTGGGGGTGTTGTGATTTTTCACTAATAGTTTTGGCATGCCCAGTGGGACACTTAGGTTAGATCTTCCATCTTTCCAAGGTGTCTCATTATAAATAGTAAATCATAAGCCATCATGTAACCACACTAACAATTTTGGCATGCCCAGTGGGACAGGTCTGAAGTACATTACCACTTCATTTAGTAGGTTGGTGTGTTCCTGTTAAATTTAGCCTTTTGAGGCACATGTAAGCACATCTGACAACTCCATCTGGTCAATAACTTATCCCCTGAGTTGCAGACCTTTTCCATCCATTTCCACTAATTTTCATCTATTTTATTCTTCCATATCTCTCATTTTCTCCCATTCCATGAGGTTGTGCAATCATGACTTCATTCCCTTCATGGAACTCACACTTACAACAATGCAATCCACCTCCAATGCATTTCCCAACTCCTCCAAATCAGCATTATAATTAGATCCAGGGACCATTATGCTTACCCATATGAGCAAGGTAAAGTTAGTTTTCCCATGGATCTTATCAAGAACGAGGGATGCATACAATGGTGACAACTATGTGGAGAATGCTAGATTATTGGAGAAAATTCAAAAATGGAGGTGACATGGTTTAGTCAAGGGCCATAACATACGGATGAAATCATTCAAGATTGATTGCGGGGTACCTTGTCCATGGGGAGGTCCTTTTCCAAGACATTACAGACCCTCAAGAGAAGCTAGACTTCGTGGTTTAAATGTTTCCCCAACTTGTACAATGGACTGAGGAGATCGAGGATTATGAGTTGGAGTCAAGACAACCTTGTCAATGGCTAAGTCCACCATCTCATAGCTTTTCTTTTTCTCTTTCTCAAGCATCACCATCTCAACCCAAGCTCCAATTTCCAAGCTTCCTAGCTCACGCCCCCAAGTGTCGATTCCATTTCTCCATTCCCTATTCTTTCACCCCATTTTAGTTCTTCTCCCCTTTTCTTTCATGCAAGCAGTCATCCCCTTCAAACAAACAATAATTTCCACCTCCATCCCCACCAAAAATAATTACAAAGCTGGTTGAACCCCAACCTGCCACTCCTCTTGCTTTCCCAAGTCCATGTTGGGAAGATACTCAAGAATCTAGTCAAGGACAAGTAAGAAGAGGAGCCCAACAGAAAAGAAATAATAGACAATCTAATGAGTTGGGCTGCTAAATTTGGGTTTACAAAGATCCCCTTGATGGTCAAGCCAATAGAGGAGGTCAAGGTTGAAGAGCCAGTGGTGGCTGAGGTTGAATTTGTAGTAGAGGAGGAGGACCATATAGTTTCAGAGGCCCCAAGTGTGGAGCAGGCTATAGAAGAACCTTCAGTTCTTCCTCCCACTTCATCCCCTTTAAGCTCTGATGTTGAAGAAGAGTTTTATCTTTCAAACTTCATGTTTGAGGAAGAGGGAAACCATGGTGAGCAAGTTTCAGATCAGGAAGACACCATGGAGGAGGTTGAGCACATGCAATAGGACAACAACGAGGTAGATTATCTGTCTGACTTGGAGGATTGCTTTGATAGAGAGGAGCCTAAGGAAATTACATCATTTACTCCTCTATCATCCATCTCCCAAACATATGAGCCTGCACTTGCCATAGGGGAGAATATTCAAGGGAAACATCTTGTACTTCATAACAGCTTCTCTCGGAACCAAGGTTGGAAGATATGAGTCTTCCATGTTCTTCACAAGAGAAGGAAGAGAAAAGGCAAGAAGATGTCATCATTCCTCCCACACCATCCATCCATGAGGGTTAGCAAGAAGGCTCCATTCTTGGAGTTATAGTTCAGAACCATGGGCAGATTCAAAGGACCATACCTTGCCCAATCAGATATTTGGCTTCATTGGAGCTAAGGGAGAAGCCAAAACCAGTCATGCCTACTTCAAGGCATGAGGATGAGTATCAAAGTACCAAGGGTCACCATCAACACCTCTAGGAGTGCAATGTAAATCAGCTTGAGGAGGTATTTTCCATTAATGTTGATACCGTGCTGATATGGGTGGAAGATCAACTCAAAGTCAGTTTTTCACTCATAAAGGCAGCCATATTTAGTGTCAAATCATTTTCATGGTTACCTCTCTTGAGAAAGGGAAGCTACTTCTCCCTGCCTATAGCAGGCTTTGTTTAGCCCCTTTTCTCTTTGGTTATTTTAGGATTAGGAGTAGACTTTGTTTCAAGTAGAAGAAGTGCTTGGGCACACTCTACATGTCTTATTTGAGGCATGTATGATTTTTTCTTTGTACATAAGTTTTTTTGTATTGCTCCAGAGCTACTGAGGCCAGGCCCTTCACTATTCATGGCAGAAGACTCATAGTTTCCTGTAACAGTTGTAAATTTCAAAATAAAACAAATGCAGAGAAACTAAAGAATGTTTTCAAGATAGCCCATTCAAGGACAAACAAAAGCCCCCGGTCAAAACAATTTTCTACTCTCAGAAGCCTTGTTTCAATATTTCTTATGAAAATTAAGAGTGTAGACACGCGGGCAGGTTCAGGGTCGCTAAGAACAAGCATTCGGGCTCACATCGGCTTGGGGATCAGATTTTCAAAGCAAAAGGATCAGTATCAAGCTATTATTCTTGACTCCATGCCCAATGGATGCTTCAAGGCTATTAGTCCCTTCATCTAGTAGGTAGATGCCCCTGCGAGTCACCAAATTGTTATCCATATTTTACCCCTGGTAAAATTGATCAGCCACGACCCCACACAAGAAGAATCCAATGAATTCACATTCAAATCCTACAATCAGGCAACAGAGGAACTCTACAAAGGAGTGGTGGGGCCTGTGAAAGATCAAATGATCTGTGCAAGAAGAAATTCAAGAAATGGCTTTGTTGAGCGAATATGTGCCTTAAATCCATTAAACAAAATACATGTGGGATCAGAAATGGAATCGCAGGGTCGGGGAAGGAGAAAATAGTTTCGAAAGAGGCCAGAGGCTCAAGAAGAAGAAATGAAAGAGGTTTGAAGACTTTAGGCTCAAACGGTTCAGAATGAGCTCAAAATTGACTAAGTATGGAAGAGACAACGAGACGGTGCCAAGTGTCCAAACAACGCATCTTCAAAGTTAAATCCAAAAGGGGAGGCTTGAACAAGCGCTAGGCCTCCATGTGTCCCAGGCCCAAAATGGAGGCAGATTCAAAGCTAAAAGTCAAAAGGCGGGTAGGGCGGGCCTCAAAAAGGCTAAGTATAGAAGTGCTAGCAGAATCCACCACGCGTTAGCTTGGCACATCTCCAAAAGTTAGTCTAAAAGCGGAGACCCAAATGAGTGTGGGCTTGCCATGTTGTCTAGGGTCCGAAAAGGTAAGTGAGGCCATTGAAAATTCCAAAGAACTGCGAGAGGATTCCACGTGTCAACCCGACGCTCCTTCAAAGGAAAATCCTGAGCTAGCTTTTAAGTGAGTGCGGAGGCTCCACGCATCCAGTTTCATAAAGGGACAGGGTTGAGTTAAATAGTCAATGCATTGAGACAGGCCAACGGAGGGTGCCAAGTGTTAGCACGATGCTAATTCAAGAGCAGAATTAAGGGAGGGTTTTCAGACAAGCGTCGGGTCGTCGCATGTCCCCAATCAGATATATGACCCCACCGAGCAAAGGACTTAGCCAAAAACATAAGGAAATCAAGTAGGTCATGGAAGAAGCCACATGTCAACCCCACGCCACTCAAAAAGAAAAATACAGAGGCTACCCTTAGACATGCGCCAGCCCTCCACATGTCCAGTTTCAAAAGGGGGCCTGTTTTTGAATTGGTTTTCCCGTTATTTTATACGGACCCAATCCAAATTTCAAATGGGAATATCTTTTAACTCGGTGCTCAAAATCCAACAAATTTGGCACCATTAGAAAGATCTCGGCCTCGTCTATACCATGAAGATCTGAAACTTTAAGTTTGGAGAATTTAGGTGGGAGAAAAATGGATAAATGTATTTGGGCCATTAATGCAGGACCTATTTTACCTCAACAACCAAATCAAATTCGATCTAATCCACCATTTCCCCTTCTTTTAAGGTGCCAAACTAGTAATTGATGTAGTCAAGACAGATTTGGGGCAGATATTTTGTAGGAGGCATTGACGATAGTGGTTGAACTTTGAACTAGTTTTTCCCACTTCTCTCTCTTTCTTCTCTCTGAGTTTAATCTATAAAAGCAAGGTCGGGCCTCATTATTATTTTTAGATTAGGCAAAAAATAGGGATCGGCTCCCAGGGGCCATAACAAAAGAGAGGAACGCAAATGTAAAACAAAATAGGAAAAAAACCTAGAAAGGGGTCCCAGAAAGATGAGTTAAACAGGCTTAACTCTTACATTGCAGGATCTAGACCCCAGAGAGGACAAAAAAGACCAAAAAGCAACAAGACACCATAGTTTGCCAGCAGTCCACACATTTCGAGAGAATAAAAACCTCCGCAATAAACCAAAAACCCCGGAGGCCCTAGGCTAGCAGCAACCATCCTAGATTCCAGAACCATCCATCACCTACTCCTCCTCCGAGCTACTTATGTGAAGGTTGAATCTCCTCCTTTTCTTTTCCCCTTCAATCCCCTCCACTCTGTCAAGTAGAACTTTAACCTGAATCTCCAGCTTCTTCATTTTGTGTTTTATCTGGACCTGATCTGCGACCATCTTCTTCAAAATGTTGATGATGTTCAGAATGGACTCCCTTTTCCCCTCATTCGTGTCCTCCATGGCTTTTAGGACCCCTTCTAAATACAACATCTTCCTGCTCCATTCTTCAAATACATTGGGGTCTCCCACACATTCATTCTTCCTTGAAGCACTGGCTTCCCTAACACCACCCTCATTTTTTTCTTTATCTTTCTCATTCCCCCAGAGGATACCCTTACCCGCTTTCATTTTAGCTAGACACTCCACAAGAGTAATATCATCTTCCTCAGCTTGCTCCTCAAGGACTGTTGTCAAAGGATAATCTAGAACCGGCTTGCCATTCTCAACCAGAAAAAGAATCAGGCCCTCATGGAGGGGTATCTCAGTTTTCTCATTCTGGAAATCCATCAGTGAATTCGAAAGAGAGGTGGCAAGAAAAAAGGGAATACTAGCCATAAACTTGTGACGAACATGTTGAGGAAGGTCATGTGATGGGTATAGATTTTTCTATACTTACCCTCTAGTGTAATATATTTCATAACTTGAAGGCAAACATCCTTCCAGACCCTAGGAATGCACAAACACACAATGCCATCCGTGAAGAAGTAACATTTCTCCTTGCCAACAAAAAATCGATCAATCTCGAGGTCTCTACGGGTTCTATCCTTGTAGATATTTAACCCTTCCATCTTCATATCAGTCACCCTGGCAATATTGGACTTCAAGACCTCAACCTTCACACTACGGACAGGTAAAAACCCCCTCTTTCCAGGATTTTCCGAAGTCCTTTGACAGAGATGGGTTGTGACCATGTAATTTAGCAATATAATTGCTAAATCCTCCAACTTTAAGCTTGTTCCAAAGATCTTGGTTACTCTCCTCCATGTTCTGACTGGCGGGTTCCACTCGAATCCTGTCTCCACCCATCTGCACGTTGCCAAAGTTTTCATCCCAACAAAATCTTTCCACAACCAACAAGTTGTTCACCCTATCAAAGGTCGAACAGAAACAATGATTTTTGTAAAAGCTAGCATGGTACCTAGAATACTTTCCCCACTCGTGCCAGCATCATTTATCCTAGCACCTTCTATCCTTAATGATTTCATCATTAATATTAGAGGGTAATCTCTCTCCTTTGCACCAAATTTTGTACTCATTACTAAGGACTCCCACATTGGCCATCTTGTCCGCACATTTATTTCCCTGCCTCAAGGTATGATTAATAGATATCTTATCAAAATACTTTAGCAATTCCTTGATATCTTGAATGATGTTTTTTAATGACCAATTGATCTTACTCCTATTGAGGAGAGCATTTATAATAATTAAGGAGTCACCTTCAATCTGGATGTCCTTAAGGCCTTTTTCCTTAGCAACAAAAATACCCCATAGGAGGGCTCTAGCTTCAGCCATGTTATTAGTCTACTTTCCCAAGGGACCTGCATAGACAAACAACCAATCACCCTCACTATTCCTTAAGATACCCCCTCCCCCAGCTTGACCAGGATTCCCCTTTGAAGCCCCATCAAAATTGATCTTGATCATATTTCCCATAGGTCTAATCTAGTAAAAATTCTTACTAGGGCTTTTGATCTTGACCAGACTATAGGCGAACTTATCCACAACTTCCTACTCCCATTTCGGGTAAGGATTTTTGTTTTACCTTTAAACAGATTTGAGATTTTCCTTCATGGAAGCTAGGATTTTCTTTTAGCCACCACAATCGAGGTTTCGATCTCTAAAAACACTATCATTCCTTATTTTCCACAAACCCCATAAGAGATGAGGCAAAGTAATCTTCTAGGCCCATGCCAGATAAGGAAACCTAGAAGGGCTCTCCCATTGAGTACAACAATCCTCCACATTCGAAGGTATAATACATAGCATGTTGAAAAGTTCTGAAATCAGCGAGAAGACACCTTTAGAGAAAGGGAAATGTAAAAAAATATGATTCAAATTCTCTTCCCTCTCGATAAAGAGAGCACCTATTTGGGATCTGCATTTCTCTTTTTATAATATTTTCAACCAACAGATTCTATTTTGAACAGCTAGCCAATAAAGATACTTTGAGCTTAGGATCAATTCCTTGATCCATAACTTACCCCAATACTCTTTTTGAAAATATTTCTTGAAGTGTAAGCTATAGACAAATTTAACATAATAGTTTTCAGAGTCTTCCTCTTTCCAAATGATGGAATCCTCCTTAGTTTGGAAGATGGGGATGTGGAATTTCCTGAGTTTCTTATTAAGATCTCAAAAAGGTTTGATATCACCATCATAATCTAGAGGAGGGGCTATGGTTTCCCATTGGACCTTATCATCATAACTCCCTAAATCTCTTATCCAGATTTTACCATTCTCCTCATAGAATTGAGAAACCTTCTTCCATATATCTTGATCTGCTAAAGGGGAATCTTCAATCCAACTATCCCACCAAAATCTTATCATGTTCCCCTTTCCAATCTCCCATAAGGATCCCTTTGAGAGGATATATTTCAATTCCAACAGAGAATTCCAGAAGAAGGATCCTCTAGGGAGATTTTCATGAAAGAAGAATGAGTCAATTCTACCTAAATTCTGCAGGTATTTCTTTTTTATTATATCAATCCATAGTCCTTCCTCTCTAGCAATTCTCCATTAGCTTTAGCAACAAAAGATTTGTTCATGATAGGTATACTTTTCAAACCCAAACCACCACACATCTTTGGCCTAGTGACCTTCTCCCAGGCCACCAGAGGGAATTTAAACTTTTCCGAGGCCCCAGCCTAGAGAAATATCTTTTGAATTTTTTCCAGAGCATCAATTATTTTGGTGAGAGTTTAAAGAGAGACATAATGTAAATGGGGACACCTTGAAGAGAGCTCATAAGGAGTTGAATATTTCTAGCTTGTGAGAGAAGGAGACCTTTCCAAGAGGAAAGTTTCTTGTTAACTCTTTCCAACAGGGCATTCCAAACAGAGATGTCAAGCCTTTTGTAGATAAGAGGCATTCCTAAGTAAGATTCTCGGAAAACACTTGATTTTGCAACCCAGAATGTGAGCTAGCCTTAATTGGACTTGTTTATCCACATTAATAAAGTAAACAACACTTTTGAGAAAATTAACCATCTACCCCGAGACCGACTCATAGTCCTTGAGAGCAAGTTTGAAGTTGGTGGCTTCTTGGATAGAGGCCTTTCCCATCAGGAAGTTATCATCAAAAAATTGGTTGAGGTAGATCGAGAGGAGACCATTAGAAATCTTGATTCCCTGAATACTCCTAGAAAGCAAATCTTGCTTACAAATTCTACACAAAGATTCAGCCATTATAACATAGAGGAAAGGAGATAGGGGGTCACCTTGTCTCAAGCCTCTACCAGCTTTGAAGAAGCCCTCTGGGCTGCCATTAACCAAGACCGAATAACTAGCAGTAGATATGCAGGTCATAATCATTCTAACCAGAGTATTATCAAAGCCCACTTTATTCAGGATGGCACCAAGGAAAGACCAAGTAATCCTATCATAGGCCTTGTGCATATCTAACTTAAGGAACATAGCTGATCTATCAGAATTAACAATGGAGTGGATGGCTTCCTGAATCACCACAATACTTGTCAGTAATCTACCTACCTAGGACAAAAGCACCTTGATTTTCAGAGATAAAATGGGAGAGAGCCAATCGATTCTACCAAATTAAGATTTTAGTCAATATTTTATAACTCGTGTTACAAAGACTAATCAATCTAAAATATTTGACTTCATTGGCCCCTCTATTAGGAAATAAGGGATAAAATATGCGGAATAATCCCTCACAGAATTGCAACAGTAGAAACTAATATGCAGAAATTATTACAGATCTCAAATAAAATTGTAAAATAAAATAACACAACACAAAGAGACAATATTTAATGTGGTTCACCCAATTTGGGCTACGTCCACCAAGAATCACTTGCTCAGATTTTATTACAAGCCACTGCTCTCTCAATACAATACCCAGATCCGTTTGGAGCTATGCTCAACAAACTCTGCTGCACCATTCACGGCCCGAATTCAAAACACATCTGCAATACATTTGCTTGTACATCTATCATATGCATAAGACCATATAAATAGACAACTGCTTAAGCAGTTTTACAAAACCGTGGGTATCAAAACCATGGGCAAAATCCGTCCCATAAACCTATGGGTCAAAAAACTCGCCCATATGAGAAAAGCATGTTTCCCGATATGTTGGGTGCATTTTTCGAGGCCAAAAAATTTTACGCCTAAAAAAAAAAAAATTCGGGGGCTGCGCCCCCAAACCCCCACTCAAATCCCGTCCCGGCCCCAAACCCCAGAAAGGATACATGAAAAGTGTACGGACTCTTCGTGTACAATCTTCAACACTTTCACACATGAAAACAGGCTCCATAACCTAACAATCTCCCACTTGGAGACTATTTTTCCTCTAAGCAAGCTTCTCAACCCTTCACTAGTTTCTGTGAAGACCAACCAAAGTTGAACACAACTTTAGTTTTTCCCTTGTGACCACCTTGGTCATCATGTTTGCAGGATTTTGATTGGTATGAATCTTCTCCAACTTCAACTTCTCTTCCTCCAAAGTCTGTCCTAATGAAATAGTACCTTAACTATATATGCTTTGTCCTAGAGTGGAAAGCAGAGTTCTTAGCTAGGTGTATAGCACTCTGACTATCACTATGCAGCTTACATTCCTCCTGCTTATGCCCTAACTCCTCAAGAAATTGTTATGACCAAATCATCTATTTGCTTGCCTCTCGTGCAGCAACATATACTCAAAGATCTCGTGGTTGACAAAGCCACCAGCTTCTGTAGTCGTGAAATCCAACTCACTGTTGTCCCACCTACAGTGTAAATATAACCTGTCGTGCTCCTCCTGCTGTCTACATCTCCAGCCATATCTGAATCTACATAACCACGTAAAGTGGTGTTTGATCCACTGTAGCACAAAACTGTCCCCATGGTCCCTCTCAAATACCGAAGGATCCACTTTACTGCTTGCCAATGCTCTTTACCTGGATCACTCATAAATCTACTCACAGCTCCCACTGCATGGGCAATATCAGGCCTAGTGCACACCATAGCATACATCAAACTACCAACTACTGATGAGTAAGGTACCTTGGACATCTGGTTTCTTTCCTGCTCTGTCTTGGGACACTGCTCCTTTGATAACTTGAAATGGCCTGCCAAAGGAGTCCCAACCGGTTTAGCATCCTACATATTAAACCTCTCCAAGACCTTCTTAATGTACTCTTCCTGAGATAAAGTCAGCTTCCATTCCTTCCTATCCCGAGATATCCTCATACCAAGGATTTGTTTGGCTGCACCCAAATCCTTCATAGCAAATGATTCACTTAGCTACTTCTTGAGTACTTTTATTTCCTGCATGTTTTTACCTACAACCAACGCATGTCATCAACATACAAACACAGGATAATATAACTTCCATCCTCAAATTTCTTTGTATACACACAATGGTCAGAATGACATCTGATATAACCTTGCTCCATCATGAAGCTATCAAATTTCTTATACCATTGACGTGGAGCTTGTTTCAGGCCATACAAGCTCTTCTTCAGTTTGCACACCATCTCCTCTTTACCTTTGACTTCATATCCTCCTTCGGCTGCCGCATATATAGCTCCTCCTCCAAATCGCCATGGAGAAATGCGCTTTACATCTAATCTGCTCTAAGTGCAAGTCTTCTACCGCCACTATTCCAAGAATGCAGTTCCTGATAGAAGTCATTTTTACTACAAGAGAAAAATCTCATCAAAATCTATACCTTTTTTATGTGCAAACCCTTGACCACCAACCGGGCCTTGTATCTTTTCTTGCCTCCTTCTTCCTCTTTGACTCTAAACACCCACTTATTCTGTAGTGCTCTTTTTCCTTCGGTAGCTTTACCAAATCCCATGTCTGGTTCTCCATGAGAGCCTAATGCTCCTCATCCATGGCTTGCTCCCACTTCTTCCTGACATCTACCTGCATTGCTTCATCAAAGCTCTTTAGTTCTCCACTATCAGTGAGTAATAAATAATAAAGAGAAGGAGAAAAACGTTCAGGTTCTCTTCTTACCCTAGAAGACCTCCTCAATATAGGAGTTTGGGGTTCCTGTTGAGGGGGTTCCTGAACTAATTCATGTGTCACTTTCCCATTTGGAAGATCCTCTACCGCTACATATTCTTTCTTGGATTCTTCCTTGTTTTCCTGCAACTGCTACTTATACATGACTTTATCATTAAAGACCACATCCCTAGATCGAATGATTTTCTTGTCCTTAATACTCCAACATTTATATCCAAAGTCATCACCACCATAACCAATGAAAGTACATTTTTCTGATTTAGCCTCTATCTTAGTCCTATCATCCTTGTCTATGTGAACAAACACCTCACATCCAAAGACTCTAAGAAATGAATAATCAACTTTCTTAACATACCAAGCCTCCTCAGGTATGCCTCCATCCAAGGCACTTGAGGGTCCTCTATTTATCAAGTACATAGCTGTGCTCACCGCTTCTGCCCAAAAAGAAAGAGGCAATCCTGCATGTAACCTCATGCTCCTAACACGTTCCATTATTGTTTTGTTCATCCTTTCTGATACCCCATTCTACTACGGAGTTCCTGAACCATCTTTTACCTGCGAATTCCATTCTTAGAACAATAATCATCAAATTCATTGTTGCAATACTCCCCTCCATTATCTGACCTGAGACATTTTAGCTTAAGACCTGTTTCATTCTCTACCAAGGCTTTCCATTTAACAAAAGTGTCAAATACATCATATTTGTTTCTAATACAATAAACCCAAACTTTCCTTGTTGCATCATCAATAAAAGTAACATAATAACTTGAACCCCCAAGAGATGATACCTGAGCTGGCCCCCACACATCAGAATGCACTAGCTCTAACTTACTCTCTTTCTTTGTAGGTCCAACCTTGAGAAACCTTACTCACTTTTGTTTCCCATATATGCAGTTCTCACAAAATCGAAACCTATTTCTATATATCCAGGCAAATTCTTCTTTATGATGTTCATGCCCTTATGGCTCAGATGACCGAGCCTATAGTGCCATAATGTTGTATCTACATTTGAAGCCACACGATTACAATCATTAGTACTTCGGTGGTTAAATACAAGGTTCCAACCTTCTTACCTCTTGCCACCACAAGAGCACCCTTGGTAACATTCCAAGAGTCTGTTGTAAATATCACAGTACAACCATCACTTCCCAACTACCCCATTGATATCAAATTTTGTCTTAATGTAGGCACATGTCTAACATCCTTCAATAGCCAAGTATTCCCATTTTGCATCTTAACCTAAATAGAACATTTTCCAACTATGCTTTGCAAGGCTCATCATCACCAAGAAAAACATGCCCAAAATCTCCTTGAACATAATCAACAAAATAATGCCTATGTGGAGAAGCATGGAAAGAAGCCCCTGAATCTAAAACCAAAGATTCAGTAATATTGTGCAAAGAAAGAATCAAAGCATCCTGACATACATTACTCGTTTCCACATTTGCCTCCTTGTTTTCTTCTTATTGTTTCTTCTTATCCCGAAGCTCCCAACAAATCCTTCTTTGCATGCCCAAGCTTTCCACAATTCCAAAGATACATCTTGTTCTTGGATTTTGACCTTGCTCGATCTTTTGATTTTCCATGGTTTCCTCTATTCTTCTCGTCTCCTCTAGTTTCCACTGTCAAATCATTCCTTGAAGTAGAAGATTCCCCGAGAGATTTTTCTTCGTATTTCCTCGCTTAGAATCACCCCTATAACATCCTCAAACTTCACTTCGAGTTAGCTGGAACCAAGTTACTTACCACCATTACCAGGCTATTCCAACTCTCAGGTAAAGAGCACAGAATCAATAAAGCCCTAACTTCTTCATCAAATTCTATTGTAACCGAAGCTAGCATATTCACTACCGTATTGAAATCATTTAAATGATCTACTACTGAACTATTCTCAGACATCTTCATATTAAACAACTTTTTCATTAAAAATATCTTATTAGAGGCAGAGGGTTTTTCATACAACTTCCCTAATGCATCCATTAGATCTTTTGTAGTCTTTTCCTTTGAAACATTAAATAATACTGAAGATGCAAGACTCACTCGGATCATTCCAAATGCCTTCCGATCCAACAAATCTCATTCCGCATCTGTCATACCTGAGGGTTTGTTCACCTTCCCAAACAACGGAGTATAAAGATCCTTTTGATAAAGGTAATCTTCCATCTGCATCTTCCAAAGACTGAAATTCTGCCCGTTGAATTTATCAACCCTAGATCTTCCTTCATCTGCCATAGCTCCCACTCAAGCTAAAAACTTTCCCTGTGATTCAACACTTTAGCAAACCAAACCAGGCTCTGATACCAATTGTTAGGAAATAAGGGATAAAATATGTGGAATAATCCCTCACGAGAATCATAGCAATGAGAAACTAATATGCAGAAATTATTACAGATCTCAAATAAAATTGCAAAATAAAATAACACAACACAAAGAGACAATATTTAATGTGGTTCACCCAATTTGGGCTACGTCCACCAAGAATCACTTGCTCAGATTTTATTACAAGCCACCGCTCTCTCAATACAATACCCGGATCTGTTTGGAGCTATGCTCAACAAACTCTACGAAATTCACCCAAATTCAAAACACATATGCAATACATTTGCTTGTACATCTATCATATGCATAAGACCATATAAATAGACAATCGCTTAAGCGCTTTTACAAAACAGGGTATCAAAACCATGGGCAAAATCCGTCCCATAAACCTATGGCTCAAAAACTCACCCATATGAGAAAAGTACGTTTCCCGATATGTCGGGTGCATTTTTCGAGGCCAAAAAATTTTACGCCTAAATTTTTTTTTTTTTCCGAGGGCTACGCCCCGGACCCCCGACGAGGATACATGAAAAGTGTACAAGATTTAGTGTACAGTCTTCAACACTTTCACACATGAAAACAGGCTCCATAACCTAACACCTGCAATTTTGGAATAAAGACCAAGAAAGTATTATTAAGCTAGTTGTGAAGCTTCCCATTATTGAATAAATCTTGGACCATTTCAATGACTTCTTTCTTTATCGCTCCCAAAAATTTGGTAAAAGAAAGCCTGAAAACCATCAGGCCCAGGTGACTTATCAGGTTCCGTATCAAAGACCACAAATCTGATTTCCTCCTCAGAAGGGATCCTTAAGAGCTCACAATTTTCTTTAGGGGAGATGACTTTCTGAACAGGTTCAGGATATTGTTTTAGTTCTGCTCCTCAATCCCTTGACCTTGTTGAAAAAGATCCTTGAAATAGTTTATGATGACTTGATTTATTTCCTTGCTCTTCGTAAAGGGTTGGACATTCTTCTATTTTGCAAGCTCCCCTTTTCCTCTAGAAAATGAATTCATGGAGTTTCAGACCTTCCATTAGATTGCAACATGTTTTCTACCTTTTGGCCATTTTGTAAATGCATTGTATCAAATATGCAGAGCAATAATACATGTTTGTGGCTGATTTTTGACCCTTTCTTGTCTTCATTTCTCTCATCTAGTCTTTCATTGCAAAATTGGTTATATGTGCTTGATTATTGTATGCATTTTTGGTTTGTGCCTATCAAAAAATGAATGTTCATCATTCCTTCGGTGTATCACCTGGTTAGCTTAGTTTTAATTTCTTGCATTCCTTTCATCCTTGTCTCCTTGGAAAAATTAGATTAGGTTTAGGAATCAATCCTTTGCAAATTTCACGTATGCACCTAGACAAAGGAATAGGAACCAGCCTTAATCTGGAGAGTTTTCCCATTTAAAAATTCCCGCACTTTTGGGGAAGACTCAATGTTATGCAAATCACATCAAATGACAAGTTTGAAACACCAAATCTGAGAGGTCATTTAGGGGTGCTGTGATTTTGCACTAACATCAACTATGATGCAAGGTGTAAAAGACCAAAAAGAAGACTAGAAACAAAGGAAAGAGGCCAAATATAGATGTCGATTACTATTTTCTCACTTAGGAATCATGTGAATGCAAATATTCTTGTAGGAACTAGAAATGTACCCAAGTGCATGATTTTGGGTCTACACCCAATAAGTACTATTTGTGTTTTATTGGCCATGAACAATACATGTGGAGATGGATGCAATGTCATTCACCCCATTTTATTCTAAGCGTTCATGGTAAGAATATTGACTTTTGTTCTTGTGTCAACCAATATGTCATTGTGGGTTCCATCTATCTATGCACACATCAACCAATATTTTTCTCACAAATTCCTCCATTTTTTTCATTTCACATTCTACTTGTGTGTTTTCCCTAATTGCTTCCCTAGCATAAAATTTCATAATTTATGAGACAAGGTCATTGGATTAGTAATGGGAATATCCTCTTTGTGCATAATAATCAATAAATTTCATGAAACTTGTTATTATTGACCCTATCTTCCTCATAATATCAAATTAATTCATTCTACAACCTTGCTTCTTCTCTAAGGAATTTTGTCTCACCTTGAAGCTCTCAAACCAAGTTTTTTTCCTCTTGAAGTATTTCCTTTTTTTCCTACCTTCAAGATATGGTTTTCCAAGATATTTCTCTTCTAGCTGCATTTTGTTCAATGGTGATTCTTGTGCACGAGTAGTGGCTCGTGTTGTTATTTGTTTCTTGGCAGAAGGCTCCATGATTAGCATAGTTTCATAATTTGTTTCTTCCACCATATTCCATGTAATCTTGATCATATGTGCATCCATATCACTTTTTCCATTCATGAGCACATACAACTCTGGGAAATCTTCCACCTTATCCTCTTTTTGACAATGTGCATATACTAGGAATGTTGGGATGTCACGTTGATAGTGATCTAGTTATCCACACTTATAACAGTCTATGTTTGTAATTTTCCACCACCTCACATACATCGGCCTTGATCATTTCATTCTCTCCCATATCCTCTTTATCCTTTAGTGGCATTCTCCAAGGTAGCTTGTCAAAGCCCTAAAAATCTAACTTCATGGATATGATCAATTATTCAATAGTTTATTGTATCATATATATGTGCATCACATATTTTACAATAAGTAGCTACTTTTTCTTACTTGGCACAATGTAATAGGGGAAGTTCTATGCATCTGGCCTCCATCAATATTTCATAAGCTATAAGCATGGATTTCATATTTTTCCACAAATGGTGTGTCCTTCTACCTCACAATCATTACACCATATTCCATTATGATTTTCTCTCATGTTTTTTTCCGTCAATATCTCCAAATAGGTCACCATGGATTTGATGTGTACTTCTATGAATGGGTTGATGCTCATATCAATACTACCAACTACCTCGACATGCAATGCTACTTCTAGTTCTTCGTGGTGGTCTATGAAGGTCTTGTGTCATGTCGTGTGTATAAATGACATTATGAGCCCCCTATGAACCATTTCAGATATTGGTTGGGATGTATCTCATACAAAATTTGGAAATGAGTGCATTGAAGTGTGCATCATTAATTCAAACACTTTCCATTATTTATTGGTTTATCTCTTTAAGGGCTAAAATACTTTGTTGCTCAAACTTTGGGATATCAAACTATTTTAATGGTTTTTCCTATTGTCATAGAGGAATTCACCGTTTAGGGAGTAGTGTGATGTCACCCTTCCAATTGACAAAATGGAAATAGTCTTAGCTTGTGGGTGACCTATATTTTGGAGTGAACCTTTGAAGAGGGATGATTTCCTTAATGTAACACATAAGATAGTTTCTACTCCTAAGACTACTCTACTTTATTGAATCAATAAGGAAAAGGGAGAAGGAATTAAGGGAAAAACTAAAAATATGGTGATACACTAGAAAGTTTGAGGATATCATACTTGTTTGAACCACACAGATGGACCACAGAACCACACACACCATACACAACTTACAATGGATATGTCAATAAAAAATTATTTCAGAGAAGGGTTTGAAATTGTGACAAAATAAAGAAGGGAAAAAATGGCTCCAAGAGCGCAAATTGATGAAATACATGGTTGAATCCTACAAAAAATTAGTTAAACACAATTTATGACCTGTAAATTAACATATAAATGTATAAAGGCATGGAAATTATACTACAAATTATGGATTAAATAGTACCATGAGATAAAATCAGCTTTAAGACACAATATTGCATGATAAACAGGTTGTAAGAAGGTAAAAACAACTCCTTTATTGATCCAAGAGGTGAAACCAATACAAAAGATCACTCATGACCCTTGTTCTTCCACTCATAACTCTAAATTACTCCATAATGATGGATAGAAGATGCAGAGATATAATTTTTAAAATTAATTCCATGGATTTTTATAGATAATTGAAAAGATAACGAGAGGAAAATGGAAGACATGTAAGTTTGATTAGTCAAAAATAGATGATCATTCACACTCAAAGTAATAATTCCATGCCGAAAATAGTACAACATGTGAAAACATGCAAGTAAACACTCTTACTCTACTCCAAAATAGATATCCATGCTAAAAATAAGGAGAACCACACTCGAAAAGTGATTGTGCATGATCGGAAAAATGACATTCTCTTACATGTTCTTGTTATTTTTAAGAATCTTGTGCATGATCAAAAAGAGTTATAATTGCTTAAAAATTCCCCTTTTAGCCTATGCATGATCAAAATAGAGTCTTTCTTTCATTATCCTTCCAATTTTAGCCTTTGCATGATCCAAATTTACATTTTGATTGAAGAAATTAGCTAAAAATAACTTGTTTGGATGTTTATGTACTTTTAATGCTTTGTGTCAAGACTTTTGGTGAATCGGGAACACAAAGAATGAGGGATCGTTACTCATGGGCCCTCAAACATCAACTTAAAACTTTTCCATTTGTTCCCCCAATTTTTGACTTTACTGAGACTTGTTCTGGTGTGCCTTATGCGATCAATGCGAGTTACAGGAAGTGATAAAATGAGGGAATGTTCCAAAGGTTTCTTATGAGGATGACTTAATCACTTTGTGTTTGAATCAACTTTGGTAACTGATTTGGGAAGTGGTGGAATGAGGGAATATTCTAAAGGTTCCTTGTGGGGCCGACTTAACCACCTTAATGTTGATGTTATTCTTATGCGGTTGATTGGGGAACACAAACAACTCACAAATTATTCCCTTTGAGCCTTGAATTACTGACTTGACTGATGAATTTCCCTCGTAAAGAGATGCATGGTTTTGGGAAGTAGAGGAAAACAAAAATTATTCCAAGTGTTTCGTACGGGACCCACTTTTCTTATTTATACTTCCATGTTCCCTCTATGGCATTTGCAGCTGATCGGAGAACCTTGAGAACCAATGAATGGTTTCTATTGTGTTATTTGAACCTAACTTAACTAATTTTTGTGGAGGATCGAGGATCAAAGGAGCCAAAGAACATAGGAATTATTCCATAAGTGCAAAAATATCTAATTTGATTGATGAAACATGTTTGGGGGTAAAGTGGTGAACTAAAGGAACAAAAGAATTGTTCTTTGAGTTCCAAAAATGACCAATAAAGCTAACCAAAGGAATTTTTAACATGAAATTAATAAATTCATTTTCTTCCTCCTTTTCAACATTGCAAACTCTTTTCCCCTTGTCCTATTAAAACACCCAAAATGGCACGGGGCTAGATTTGTATAACAATTTGAAAACCTCTAGGGGACATTTTCCCGCTAGATGATAATATTAGTTTCCTTGAAGTATCCATTGAGCATGGTGTAAAGTATACACTTTGAAACTTTTGATATAAAGTTGCTTTCACCCTGAAACAAAAAAACTTGTGCATCTAGTGCACCTATTGAAATGATAACCACAAATTTTAGGTAAGATCACTCAATCAATGATCATTTACATAATAAAAGGAGGGAACCTCCATAAAAAAACAATAGAAGGAAACATCACAAAATTGGGAAATCATACATGATCCTACTGAAATCATGTAGAGTGTGCTCAAGAACTTATTTTGCAAGAATCAAACCTAAACTACTCCTAATATAAATAAATAAAAAGTAAATATAAACAAAACCACATACTCATTGAGAGAAATAACTTCCTTTTCTCACAAAGTGGGGCCATGAGATTAGTTTCACAACTAGATGACATGGTGGAGATGAATACATGGTCTGCACCTTTGATTTTCTCAAAATATCAACCAAAAAAAGAATAAACACATATATAGGATCTATACTTGGTCTTTGGAGGTACTTGGGCTGATATTTGGCAACTTGAAACTCTTTCTCATACTCGAAGTGATCATGATTGGTGGAAACCTCTATTGTGACTCCAAATCATCTAGATATCTAATTGGGTATTCCTTGTAGCTGATTGATTGATCATTTGGTTTGTCCCATATTTATTTCGTACAACTCCATGAAAGGAACTATAATAGGAACTTTCTCCATCATTTTGTATGTTTGTAGGCTGATTTTTACCTTGTCTTACATGTTCTTGCACAAGCACCTTAGACTCCTCAACCAGTTTTGATTTAGAAAATTGGGTTCTCATTCTTGTCTTCATCTCTAAACAAAAATTTGGATAGCTCAAACCCATCCTTTTATTCCTCATGAATACATATTTGAATAACATTCTCCTCATTCATCTCGACATCTCCAAACAAGAAGCATGAGATTTCAAAATTATTAAGCTCAATGGGTTCTTCCTCATCATCTACATCCTCAAAATTGAAAAAAATTCAGCCTCTTTATTGTATAAGATTAAAAAATACTCCCTTTGGATATCATCTTCCTTGTGTTCCTCATTTCTATAACTATTTGCAAGTTGATTTGAACTATGTTGCACTTATTCTTTTGCAAACAAATAAAGTTCCACACTTGGGGAATTTTTCTTATCTTCATCCTCAAGCAAAAAAATTGATAACATAAACTTGTTACCTTCATCAACATGCAACTCTAATTGATCTTTATCCGGATATGATTTGTCTTTCTTATTTTTGGATAGCTCTTCTTACATGGTTAGCACATTCTCATCTTGTAAATCATAATTATATAAATCAACAGTTGTTATTGAACCATTTTATTTACTATAGCTGATTTGAAAAGGGTATGAGACATTAGTAAATGGCAGGTCCTTAATTCTACTTCCAAACAAAGATGATGTAGGATCAAGATTATTGATATGGTCATTAGAAATGCTTAAATAATCCTTAAAAACATGCCCCTTACTTTGTAACTCAAGATATCTGAGAAAAATTTGTCTAACCTTTTCTTGTTGGTCATAAATATCCAGGACAAATGTATGATGTTGCATGGTGAGTAATTTTTCCTCTAGAAAATATTTAGAAAAATTAGCAACTTATAAGAACATAGGCCCATCATGGATATTGCATTTAAAACATGTAGATTGCTAATTATTCTCTTTCACATGCTCTTCAACTTCAAAATCCACCTTTTGGAGCTTAACTATTTCATCCTCTCTTGCTAGTTTTTTTAATAAGAATAACATGTAGTTCTTCAAAATGTGGGGCCATTTCTTCAACCATGCACTCGAGTTAGTCCATTTATCAATAGATGATTCATGATTAACAAAAATGGAGCTTACCTCATCTGATTTTCATGGTTTTAGTTGATCGATAGATTCTTAATGAAGAACTTGGCTGATTTTAAACTCTTGCCACTAATTCTTGGAACTTTGAATTTTTTCTTCTTTGTGTGAATCCTCCTCAAACTGCTCCTCCAAGTTTTGTTTCTCACTAAGTTCATCCCAAAATGTATTTGGAAATATGAGAGGGGAAGGGTTTGTTTTTTTGAATGATTTTTCAAAGGTTTCAACAATGGAGAAGGTATAAGATTCTCTTATGGAGGAGAAGTGATGTCAAGGGAAGATTTACAAAAACTAAGGACATGAAACTTTGGCTTAGATTGTGTAGGTTGAAAAGTAGGAATGTGATAGCTTCATGATTCTAGTGAAGGATTAATCCATTGACAATGTTCCTTATCACTAGGTTTATTAACTTCCATTTCTTCAATCAACTCTACAATTTGATTCATAGTTTCAGTCATTACCTCTAGCTTCTATTGAGGACTATACCATCTTGGCATATGACTAACCCATGGATAAGGAACCCGAAACCAAGCTTGGATTCTATGATTTATAACTTCTCCTTAATTATTGCATGATTTTCTCCATATTTTTCATCCACATTTGAAACTCATCATCAAACATGAAATCACGTCCACAATGTGCATATTATAGCTCCTGAAAAACATCATGGTTAATAGGATAATCATATGGATTAGAAAGCTTTATATCATGGGCATACTCTTTTAATAGAGCTTATAATATTTATAAGCAAGAGGGTTTTGGAAAAAAATAGGTCGAGGGGAAGATAATTCCTCTTAGAACTAAGAATTCCAATGGGTAAAATAATTCATGATTACACAACCTCATAAATGGATGAAAGGATGGAGGACATGGCTTGAAATCGAAAATGGGTCTCCTTTTTAATCAATGGAGTCATCATATGTTGAATATATGTGTTGAAGATGATCTAGTTGTAACCTTTGGCATGAAATATGCATTATTATACTACCAAGATGTGCTTTGAACATACGGAGCTGTCGATGTTAGATGAGCTTGTCTCGAAACACTAACACTTTCCAAGAACAACATTAAATCTTTAGCAAAAAAATTATTTTCTCGTCTTATTGGGCATGCCGAAACTATTTCCAATTGAAGGCATCAAGGTGGCTAGAATGTTTGTAATGGAACACTTGAAAAATAAGACCAAAATATAAACAAAGTGTCCCATCAGGACGCCATAAACCGTTTTCATGAAGGAATGCACCCTTTGGGGAGTCATGTGATGTCTCCCCATCCAACTTATAAAATGGATGTTAGGAATGCATTTGTTTAGTGCTCACGTGATTATTATAATATTATTATTAAAGTATTTAATGGGGTTATAACAACCCACGTAGATAGGTTGTGGGATAATTTTATGGGATGAATAGTTAGAGCTACCTTCTTATTTATAGGAGAATTTTAAGCTATAAATATGTAACTATATCACCTAATAAATTTAATAGAGAAGAAATTATTTGTTTCTAAATTTTCTCTTACCACTTCATTTGGTATCAGAGCGTGTTTGTATTCTTCCCTATGATGGAAGTACAATCATTTTTAAATGGGTAGTTCTACTACTATTCTGCCCCTATGAATGAGAAAATCTAAGTGAATCGAGTATGAGGTGGTCGATTGTAGTATATTGTGTGGGGAATGATTCCATCGCCTAAAGGCTTAAGTGATTTTCATTTGCATGCATAGTGAAATCTACTATCAAGGATAGAAATAGAATAATTCTTTGATTTAGACCCATGCAGTAGTTCTCCTTTCATTAATTTCATCAAGTGCATACACGCTCACGCATCTTTTATTTCCCTAGTCAGAGCTGATGGATTCAGCGCATTGGTCCTTAATTTAAATCTACATCCGTGAGATCATAGAATAATCGACTATATCTGGAGATAGACTCATGTGTAAGTATAGTTTTAATTCTTAGTTGGCATTATATGGTTTCAATAGTCTCCAAATTGTACACGGTATTATCTTTTATTTCATTGCACCTCTAATCATTGATAAAGTCTAACCTTGGCGGATTCCTATTTCAAGTTCCTCTTAAAAGCGCACAGTGAATGAGTTGAGATGCATAGAATATCGTTTGACATATCTAAGGTTGTGAATAAATCTATTTTGTTTTGCATCATTTAGAGGGATCTAAAAAATTATTGATCGAATGTCTTTGAGTGCTTCATCAAGTGATACCCATAACAACCTCGGAGGAGCATTATTTTTATTAGATGTTTTAATGCTTAAAATAGTGTGTTTAATTTGTATGCATACATATCTCGAGATGTCCACTTTTTAATCTTCAAATCACCTCGGTGATACATAACACAAGAATCTACAAACCCGATAGTCTTCACGACACCGTGTCACTAAAGGCGTTAATCTCTTTATCCATTTGATGCAAATAGTAGTATGCATGTTGTGATCGACACATTACAATAGTTATTTTGTTGGCATAGACATCGAAAAACCTCGAGTCAAAGTACTATTAATACTTTAAGGCTTGTATGGCCCATATTTTCACCAAAAATAAAAATTATGTATGTTTAGGGTATGCATTTATTGATAGTTTATATTCATGCATGGTTAAGTGATTGATTTTGTTGGGGTTAGCATAAGGTTGTACAGATAATATATCAAATCTAAACATACATGCAATGAAAGCGGATATTCTACCAGAAGAATTATATAAAACAAGAGATATAAATCAACACCAAATTTAACGTGGTTCACCCAGTGTGGGCTACGTCCACCAAGAAATAATCCAATCTATTATCCAAAGCTTTGACAAGATATACAATTGAATATTTACAATCTTCCACACCTCTCAGATGTACAATACTTTCTTTCACTCAAGCTTTTGCTTCTTCTCCAAGAATTATCTCTCTCACAATTATTCTCACAATAATCATCAACTTTTGCAAGTTCTTCTTAATTCTTACTTCTAAACCCTAGCTTTCATGCTTATATAGGCATATACAAACTTAGGGCACTTAGCCATGCAATTACAATCAATAGATCTGCTTTAATACTAAAAATATATCTAATTCTCGTGAGTTAATTAAAACACCCACACATAGGTAACCGATGTCGGTTAGCCCTAACCGATGTCAGTTCCTCCTTGCTTGATCGATGCCGGTCATAGGTGACCGATGTCAGTCCCTCCATAATCGATGTCGGTTACTATGTTTTCCAACAAGTTTCATATTGCATGCTAATCCAAAGTAATTGAGCTCCACAACTCAATAAAGTTTTCAATAGTTAAAAAGGTCTATAAATTTGTTTGTGTCATAAAGTGTCATTTCATGTCTTTAGTCATTAAAGGGTCATCAAACTTTTAACATAGTTTGTCAAGTTTGTATGACATTTTTATAAAAAGAGTCTAAGGAGTTATTTTTTAGGATTAGTAATATTTTTGTTTTAAAAGTTATTGAGTCAAAATCAAGTTAATAGTCAAGTTTTAAAAGATATGATTATATTGTTAATATAAAAATTGTGTCATTATAATTGTTAAATTTTTTATTTATCATAGCTATTAGAGTCCAAATATAAAATTATTAAGTGTCAAAAGTTTACCTGTTGTAGTTTTGTGTTGTAAAAGTGTATTGTTGGTCAATGTTATTGTAAAAGTGTCGTTGTCAAAAGTCTAAAAATAAAAAATAAAAAATTTCCTTATGGACACATTTTCAGTGTAACATGACGTTGAAGAATAATAATTATGCTCCATGATCAAATCCAGATGAGCTAGCAGCATGACACCGGAGGACAGAGGCATTGGAGGTAGGAGGTCAATCAATGACCTCTCGTCACTCGCAAATGACAGGGTTGCATATCAGCTATGATGAAATTTTTTTGGTGTGCTTTCCATTGTGTTCAATGTTCCGCTTTGGTATGCTTCAGATTTTCAGTGTTCTTGTTTAAATAAGTGGAAATTTCATGTTGAGCGAGGAACATGATCCAATGTTCCATTTCTAGTTTTCAATTTGTAATGTGTGAGCATATTTTCCTATTTTATTCCCTACAGTGAAATATTGATGAGAGTTGATAATAGTACTTAGCACATCATGATGTGGTTATAGGTAAACCACTTGAAAACCTTAATTTTTGGTTTGTGGTACTCTAGTTGAAAACCACCATTTTTTAGTTTGTGGTTAGCGGTATGAAAACCATGCATTGGGTTTGTGATCATCCTATAGTAAAAATCATATAATCATGAAAGTAGGTGCAAGTATAAAGGCATGTTTTCCCCATGTTTGCACTAAGGGGGGGAATGTTAGGAATGCATTTGTTTAGTGCTCACGTGATTATTATAATATTATTAGTGAAGTTGTTTATGGGGTTATAACAACCCACATAGATAGGTTGTGGGAGAAATTTATGGGATGAATAGTTAGATCTACCTCCTTGTTTATAGGAGAAGCTTAAGCTATAAATATGTAACCATATCACCGAATGAATTCAATAGAGAAAAATTATTTTTGTGACTAATTTTTTTCTTACCACTTGAATGGAAACACTCTTAGGTTATGGGTGACATGTATGTTGGGGAGAATCTCCCAAGAGGGATAGTTCCCCTAATGTAATACGTAAGACTAATTTGTACTCCTAAGACTACTCTACTTTGCTAAATCAACAAGGAAAAGGGAGAAGGAATTAAGGGAAAAACTTAAAAGATGGTGATACACCAGAAATTTTAAGGATCTCAGACTTGTTTGAACCACACACACCATACACAACTTACAATGGATATGTTAATGAAAAAGTGTTTCAGAGAAGGGTTTGAAGTTATGACAGAATAAAGAAGGGAA
Organism: Taxus wallichiana var. yunnanensis; assembly: GCA_018340775.1. Taxonomy (NCBI): domain Eukaryota; kingdom Viridiplantae; phylum Streptophyta; class Pinopsida; order Cupressales; family Taxaceae; genus Taxus; species Taxus wallichiana. Next base: position 209,022,978 of record CM031243.1, read on the forward strand.
AAAATGGCTCCGAGAGGGAAATTTGATGAACTCCACAACTTGAATCCTACAAAAACTTGGTTAAACACAATCTATGACCTGTAAATTAACATATAACTACATAAAGGCATGGAAATTAAACTACAAATCAAGGATAAAACAATATCACAAGATAAAATCAGCTTAAAGACACAATATTACATGATAAATAGGTTGTAAGAAGGTAAAAACAACTCCTTTATTGATCTAAGAGGTGAAACAAGTACAATAGATCACTCATGACCCATGTTCTTCCACTCATAACTCTAAATTACTCCAAAATGATGGATACAAAATGTAGAGATATCATTTTTACAATGAATTCCATGGATTTTTATAGAGAATTAAGAAATACAAGGAGTGGATAGTAACATACATGTAAATCTAATTAATCAAAAATAGATGATCATTCGTGCTCAAAATAAGAAATGCATGCCCAAAACAGAAAAACATGTGAAAACATGTAATTAAACACTCCTCTTCTCCGAATAGATATATGTGCTAAAAATAGGGAGAACCACACCTAGAATGTGGTTGTACATGCTCGAGAAAAATGGTGTTCTTAGGCATGTTCTTGTTGTTTTTAAGACTCTTGTGCATGAAAAAAAAAAGTTCTAATTGCTTGAAACTACCCCTTTTAGCCTTTAGATAATCCAAATAGAGTCTTGCTAACATGATCCTTCCAATTTTGGCCTCCACATGATCCAAATTTACATTCGCTCAAAGAATTCACCTAAAAATAGATTGTTCGAATATTTTGTGCTTTTTTATGCTTTTTGTCAGGCCTGTCGATGAATCTTAGAACAGGTAAAATGAGGGAGAATTCTTCATGGGCCCTCAAAAACCAACTTAACCTCGTCCCCTTTTTTTCCTCAAATTTTTGACTTTACTTGACTTGTTCCTTATGTGTCTTGTTCATCCGATGAAAATTTTTGGGGAAGTAATGGAGCGAGGTAACATTATGAGGTTCCTTATGGGGCCAAACTAACCGCCTTGTGCCTGGATCAACTTCGGCATCTGATCGGGTAAGTGATGGAATGAGGGGATGTTTTGAAGGTTCCTCATGGGTCCAACTTAACTACCTTAATCCCCATGTTCTTCTTGTGCGGCCGATTGGGGAACACCAAAAACTCACGAAGTGTTCCCTCTAGGCTGTAAAACTATCAAATGGACCAATGAACTACCCTCATGTGGAGATACATGATTTTAGGGAAGCATAGGAACACAAGAACTATTCTAATTGTTCCATTAGGGCCCAAATTTTCCAATTTATACTTCCTATTCCCTCTATGGCTTTGGTGGCCTATCGAAGAATCTTGAGAACTAATGAATTTTTCTTCTGTTTCATTTGAACCAAAGTTAACCAACTATTGTGGAAGATCAAAGGAACCAAGGAGTATAGTAATTGTTCCACAAGTGAAAAAATGTCTGATTTGACCAATGAAACATGTTTGGGAAGTAAAGAGGTGAACTAAAGGAACAAAATAATTGTTCCTTGAGTTCTAACCATGGCCGATTAAGCCAAACAAAGGAATTTTTATCATGAAAATGACTAATTCATTTTCTTCCTCATGCTTAACACCGAAAACTATTTTCCCTTTGTCATATCAAAATACCAAAATTGTATGGGGTTGGTATTTGATAACTCTTCCTTTAACTAATCATAATTCATTGTAGCTTGCAATGGATCATGTTTTCTATACCACGTATGTCCATGGCTAAACAATGTACTTGTGAATTGAATCACTTTATGTTTTAACGAAGTTATACCTTTTACACACCATATTAGTTCACATTTGTGAACATGTTTTGATGTGTTTTTAACACTATGGTATTTTGATAAGTGCAATTACATTTTGTAAAAGATATTAAGCATGAGCACGTGTTGTGTCGTGTTCACTACTATGCCTTGGAATTGAGTATTGGTTATTAGGATGACATTTCCACTCCCATTTCTGCTAGTAGTTGACAAATTATTCCGAGCATCCTACTATGTTGGTGATTTTCCTTTCATGCATGTCATTTTCATTGTTGTGTTGTAACTCATTATGCCAAATATCGGTGCTTTCTAAAGATTCATATTGAACTAAATTTTCTTCAAATTTGGTTGTAGTGATTGTAGTATATACAATAGACTACTATTCAAAGTAACCTTATCCTTAGCCTTTTTGAATTTCTCTTCACTATCACTTTCAATTAGTACTTGTTCTCTTGTATCAATTTACCCACTTGCATGATTATGTGTGATATGTTAGATTAGGATACCATCAATATTTATTTCCCCTCTTCATCCTCTAGATCTCTTGTCATTTCTTGGCACGTTATTACTTATCCCTAGAGCTCCTTGTCCTTTTCCTTCTCTTTTCCTTAACCATTCTTGTTGGTCATCCCCTACAGATCCTAGAGTTGAATCTCTTGGACTCATTGTTCCTCAAATCACATCATCCTCAAGGTCTCCTCATCCAAGGAATCTATGGCTTATTCTTGATACCTTTCCTATCCTTCCTATTTCTCGTACCACCCATGTTCATGGAGAATTTATCCTTTTATTGGGAATTTTTCAACCCCCATGTTGACCATTAACTTCTTGATTTCCAAGGGGAGTTTCCTTAATTATGATCCATGTGGATCTCCAAAAAATTGGATTGTGCTTCATCTATACAAGAGAATGGTGAGATCGAGTATTCAATAATATAACTATAAAGTTTACCCTTCCACCAATATTCCATCACATATGTTCAAGTTACATCATGTTTTTCAAGTTTGATTGTGTGTTCAAGAGTTGAAGGATGCTTTTGACCCAAATTTTGAATTTTCCCTAGGCAATAAGCTATTAACCATCCATGCAAATGTGTTGGGAGTTCATATAAAAATGGCTCATATAATACATCATAAACATTTTCTTTCACCCACATTCTTGGAAAACAATCCTTGTGGCTTTAATGTTGTTGTGCAAAGTTGTATTTAATGGTGTGCATCCAAGCCTCAATATTCTCTTGTGTTAATTAGAGCATATTTTTTCCACTTCATCCTTACATGTTTATGAGGGTCTCAACAACAAAACAAAAATGTTCCATATATAGTTGTGCATTTACTTAATGTTCATACATGTATGGATGTGGGGTTCATCACACACGATTTTTACTTACCCTTCGTGCTAACCTATCATGCCAAAGTGTAATGTAGGAAAAGATCACCCATAGTGCGAAAGGTTTTAGGTCTTATTAAGGTTAGCATGGTTGAAGTGGAGTTAATTTTTATATAAAAAGACTTGGAATCTGAGTAACTCAACAAATATAATTTACATATGGCATTATTTCCAAAAACACATGTTGCTCATAAATTAATCATCAATTACACAGATTACATACATAGTATTTGAGCAAATTACAAACTCTTACTAGATAAATCATTAAGTTATCTATAGGACTTGACCATTCCAGCTTTTCCAACTCTAGCCCCCTTATAATGGATCCCTCATGGGGTATTTATACTAGTGGGGACTTTCCCTTCACTAGTCTTCCAAGAGCTATTAATATCCCTCAAGTTACAACTATTAGTCTAACTAGTACTTCTAGGTGGCGGCTAAATATAGCCACTCGTCGTCATAACCTTTCTCTACATGGTGATACTTCTAGAACTTTGTTTTCTATTATTAGTCGGGTTCTAATTTTATCCATTCTTTCATCGATTCCATGCAAGTGTTCTAATATGTTGCTTGTGTTCTAATCTTGTCCCTATATATATTTGATCTTCTTTATCTTGCATGATTTTGTACAATCTTATCCTTACCGTATGTTCTTCTATCACGTCATTGCTTCCTTTTCCTTTCTCTAGTTCTATGCACGGTCTTCAATTCTGTCTTCACACACTCGACCCTTGTCGTCTTTTCATATGTGCTTACTTCTTCTCTTCACATGTTCTTCTTCTTTGATTTTCCTTTACGAACCACATTCCTCAAAGGTTTTCTAGTCCTTCTAAAGAATAATAGATCTTCAATAAAGAATGTTTAGTCCTAATATAGGAAGTAATGAATAAATAATACAAATTTATGGGTCCAACATGCACATACCCTTGGTGCCATCATTATTTGACCTATACCATGAATTTTGTAATTGAACCCGAGTAAAAATCATGTAAATTTTCCTAAGAAATTGTACTACCTAATAAATTTATTGGATCTACCCCCAAGATGGAAGCGTACGGAATGGTCCATAACATCTATACATTATGGTCCTTATTATACATTTAGGTACCTTTATGTTTTATCACCCAATTCTATTTTTGAGCCATTTTTTAGCATTTAACCTATCTTATTTTGTACATGTTATTTTGTTTCCAAATTCCAATTTGTTGTGAGGGTGAAATATCACCCCATGGTTTCCCCATATTTGGAACACGTGGCATAGAGTAATGTGAATGCAACCAAAACAAGAGGACTTATAACTAATGTGCACATGCGTTGAAGGATTCATGCGGGAAATTGGGAGTAAACATGGTTTATACCATGGCATACACAATAATATAATAGAAAATCTAGCAAATTGCCAATGAAAAGAAATAGAAAATAACACAAAGTGCATATATAAGAAAAAGTATGCAAGGAAACACAAATAAAACAATCATGGCAAATAATTCACCACATACGTGGGACGTGACTCATCACAAGATAAATGAGGAACCCAATGCGAACAAGCAATAAGAAAGTAACATAGGGAATTTCCTACAAACAAGTGAAAGCATAGATCAATCATGTGACATAAGAGACATGTAATATAATGAAAATTATTCTTGGTTTGGAAGTGACATGTAAAACAAATACTACACATGAAGCACCCATTAGCATGTTATAGTAATAAAGAGTATGACACAATGTATGTATTGAGTAAATGAGGTAAGAGGAATTAAATTAGTAAATATTGGAATGATAGCACCTATGTGTAAGAAAGTGTAAAGTGGATGCCCCTAGTTGGAACAAAACAACTGGTAAAGAGCAATGTCAAGCATCCTGTATCATGTAACAATTTTTGTTTAACTCAGTATTCAACTCAATGTACCACATGAATGCACATGTGTATATAAAAAGGATATAACATATTATGTATCAAGCTAACATGATAAGTAAAGTACAACATAAAAAGTATAAGTGTGCAAATGAAAATAACCAAGAAAGAGAAATGTAATTGTTTTTAAATTTTTAGCATATTTGAATGTTTTTTATATTTTTAAGCCCCCTAAGGGCATAGATGAAAACCTATTCTTTGAAGATAAGGAAGGGTGATCCAATAATTCCCCCAGGGAGGGGAATATATAGATTTTTAGTGATTTTGATTAATTATAGAGTGTGTAAGTAGAGGTGAGAAAGCGGCTTTCCCCAATGTGTGTGTGCAAAGTGAGGTTCGGGTGTGTAACCTCTCCCTCAACAATCAAGTTGAACCTATAAAAAAGTGTGTCATCAGGAAATAAATCAAGAAACTAGATTCCCCTAGTGTGTGAGAGGGGCATGGGAACTAGCCAATGAGTATGTTGGGTGAGGGGCCACTATTTTCCATTATGACTAAAGGAAGCATGCAATCATGAATCAAGGGAAAAGTTTCATACAAGACTAAATATATGAGTGTGTGTGTGTGTGTAGGGAAGATATGTTCGAAAGAAATGTGTTATGTATGAGGTGTCGACACCAACCTATTGGAAGACTAAGATGTACAATGTGTACAAACCTGAGTGTGATTTGCCTAGTCCTAGGCAACAAACTATGAGACCTAGAGATATGCCAAGGGTGGGTGATATGAGCTAAAGGTCAAGGAGGCCTATGCGAGCTAGGAGTGTGTGAGAAAATTGAAAGAGTTCCATTATTTATCATAGGAGTAGTTGTAATAGCATATGGAATAGGGAAAATGTTAATTGTAGAAATAGATACACTAGAAGTAGGGTCATGTGGATCTTGAGAGATAATAGGTAAGGAGTCCGAGGTGGGATACCTTGAATAGTGATGAATTGATGCACATGTATGAATTTAACATATTGGGGTATGATCTATGGAACAGTCTTATCGAGATTTTATCCAAGGAAGACCTACGATCATGTCACAATGCTTGATTCGAACACTACAAGAAATGATAGGTAAATAGTGAGAGGCCCAACTATGATGGCAATATTTATGTGCCCATAGGAAGTAGGATACTTGCACTTGATTTGAGATAATGGGAAACCAATACCACATAAGAGAGTAAGTGACAATGCTTTATGTTTGAAAGTAGGATTGATCATGACATTATTAAGAGCTTGATTGTCAATGGATACAATAATGTGAATCCCGAAAGGTGTGAAAGAATCATGGAAATATACATCATTTAAAGTAATGATTGGTGGTAGAGTATCGATAGTACTAACAAGAAATTTTATAGGATTATTGGTATGATGTGGAGGTGTACTCCACGATTATCATAAAGCTGATTGCTTGATGTAACGTTGTCATGATTAAGAAGTGGGACATTAAATATATTAAGCTTATCATTTTTTTAGTAGGCTTGGATATGGGAGGCTCATCCAATTCAATTACATCAAAATAAATTAGGTCTTGGATCACATCTTTATGCTTAAAACATCAATCAATGGAGTTTTGATTATAGTGATGGTAACCACAATATGCTTTCTCATCAAATTTTTGTCTTGATGATGACTAAAATCCAACTCAAGAGGTGGAAGGTTAGTTTCAAGGAGGATCACATTACGCTGCTCAAGGTGGGATTGGAAATTTAGTGAAATATCATCAAGAAGGATTGGTTGGAGCTTTGTTGGTTGGGATAGTGCATTAACAATGGCTTTAGCCTCAACTCGGGCTCAATAGGCTTACTCTTGAAAGTAGTTTTACCTTGGAATTTAGTATGAGATTGATTGGAAGCTTGATCACCATATTTGATTTTTCCCATGGAAATTATTGTCTTCATGATCTTTGAGGATATGGCACAAGTGATCAAAGGAATGAAAATTTTCCAAGATGTTTGACTCTCTAATAAAAGGAATTTTTTTTTGTATAAATAGATCTTACAATTCATAATCAACTAGGATATTGTTCATTTTAGTAAGATTAGTATTATAATGTAGAACATAGTCACTAAGGTGCTCATTAGGTCCTTGTTTCATTTTAGCCATTTGTGCATAAGATATTTTAGTTCCAATATTAATATATAAATGTGCTAAAAATTGATTTGCTAAAGGAGTAAAGGATCATACAAAATGAATAGGTAAATCATAAAACCATTGCAATGCATAATCTTGTAAACTTCTAGGAAACAATTTTGTTAACAATGTATCATCGAAAAGAATAATCTAAGAAAGCAACATGAAATGATCTAAGATGTTCTTGTGGATCTTATTTACTAGTGAAAAGAGGAAGCTTAGGTGAAACAAAACCATAGGTATTCGGATAATAAGAAACCTCGTGTGCAAGAGGAGTGTGTAAAATAAGTGAAGAATCCATAAAAGAAGAATTAATGGTGATACCTTGTTATAAGTGAAGAACTTGGGCTTGTAGATCACACACCAAGGATTCTAAGGCATGGATGTTATAATAAGAACTAGATTGAACATGAGATATGAGAGGAGAACAAAAATGAGCGGTATATATAATAATGGAAACATTGAGACTATATTCCCCCATGGAGGTGTGGGGAGAAGAAACATGAATGGAAGATGTAGGTACTATAGAGGTGACATGAGTAAAAAAAGAATAGTAGAAGTCTATATCCATTATGATTCCTCATGAGTGGCATACAAGAAGAGATCCAAATTTTGAGGGTTGGAAAAGAGGTATTCATATAGATCATTTAAATTCTCGGTAGTTAATGTCTTAGGAAAAGCTTTAGCCATGATGAGGGTTTTCTAGAAACCCTAAAACAAGATGGTTTTGATGCACAATATATAATATTTAGGTTCACAAAATGATTTAACCTACATTGGTTCATATCTCTTTAGAAGGGTAGTCAACCAATGGTATAATTACAAACTAATCAATTAGTTTCCAAGGATAATTATAGGAATATCAAGAATAACCATTAATTAATGATAAATATTGATAAACAATAATAGATAACAATAGATAAAACACTTCCAATGAGAGAAAACAGGTGACCTAGATGATCTCCAACTCTATGTGATGATCTCAGGTTAGTCTAATGATTGAAACATATTAGAAATGACCTAACTGTCTTTAAATATGAAATTGTATCTCACGAGCTCCATGGAACAAATAAAATGTGGAGGACCAAGGAATATGAGCACTATGGAATTTTCTATACACTTTCGTCCCTCTATGGTTTCTACTTCGCAACTTCATATGTATGATTACTTCCTTCTGTTATGCTCCTATCTATAATTTAGTCCTTCACACCTTAACATGCTCATTATGCAACTAATTTGATCTTAAAAACCCTAGATATCCAATAAGTCATATAATAAATACATTAGGTGGTTTTTTGTCACCCCGTGCATTGCAACGTCACCACTACTCCAAGGAGGGATCAAACTAAATTTCATTCTTTCCTAGCATGTGATCTCTAGAATGTATGCAACCAAATGGATAGTTATGATCTTGCAATAATATGGTTGTAGTTGCACCTTTCCTGTCTTGATTTGGAATGATGATATGTTCCTTGTATTTTCATATCCAAGTGGATGAATGCCCTAGAAAAATTATATAGAGTATATGGATCTCAAGGGATTCTTGGAATGCCTTGTTTGTCCTTACTCTTAGTGTATGCTCATGAGGCTCTTTAGGTGTCGATTGTGTATGATCTCCTCCTTAATAATGGGTGAAATGAATAGCTTATATATGTGTTATGGATCTAGAAACCTCGAATAGGGAAAAATAGGAATGACCTAAAGGAATTTGAATGAGAAAATTTTCATTAGAGAATGTATAACCAAAGTTGATAGGAAGTTCCATAACATATGAATGCAATAGCCCATTCGGTGTTTTGGTTCGGGATGCATGTATAAGTGCTTTGAAAACTATAATTGTATTGTGTGATGGTTTAGCCTAATTCTATGGACTAATATGACTATTTTGCGAATAAATGATTTGTGTGTGCAAGTTATGTTGTTGCAAGACATGCATTACCAAAATGAGTGTTTATAGGACTCGCATATAGAAAAAGGTTTTTATATTTGTGGAGATGGTTCTCCTTGAATATAGGATCAACTTCTATTATATATTTGTAACATTCTTTTATGTTTTTACTAATTGAATATCAAACTCGCATTATTAGGAAAATAACTCTATACCAATCACCCTCGAAAAAAAGATTTTACGAAAATCAAAATATAAATGTATATATCAAAACTATAGTCTAAACCACTAAAATGAAATTTGATTGGCTGTTGAAAACACCATTGACGTATTATATATCGCTATATTACCTTTTATCGATAGGATATTATCCAAACAAATACATTAATTCCATAGTAATTAACTAATTATGTGTCGATCATTAATAAAAACACAAATGCAATAATACCATATCAATTAGTTAACACATACAAAGATTGAGTGTGTATTTACTAAACAAAATATTTGATCATATTTATTTTCCAAAGATGGTTCCAATAATAATTATTTATATTCAAAAATAAATAAAATAATAAAAATATTTTATAGTTAAAACAATACAATTCACCTCCCGACATATTTAAAATAATTGCTAGTATAACATTGATTAAATTAAATTAGATATAATAATTTATATTCAAAACAAATGTTTCTTATATAAAAATACTTCACATTCAAAATGTTATCATTAGCATGAATAAGCCACTATATATAAGCTATTTTTTACAACTTAGAACTTGATTTGACATTTGTAAATGTGTTGCACTATTGCATACAAGGAGAAATGCTAAGCTCATATTCTAGGGATTTATCTTACCTCTTACTATTTACAAAGGAAAACCATATTTGATAATGAAAATTTTATCTTATTTTTTTGTTATTTGCATAAGGGATTTATCTATCTTGTTATTTAGATTTTAAAAAAATCATAACAATGAATTTATCTTTATTTATTGAGGGTAAACACTTTTGGTCAAATCTATCTCGGAAATGAAACTGTTAAATCAGCCTATAGCTTACATTTCAAGAAAGATTTTCAAAAAGAGTATTGGAGTAAGTTATGGATCAAGGACTTGATCCCTAAGATCAATATTTTTATTGGTTGGCTACTTAGAATAGAATCCTGATCATTGAAAATCTTATAAAAAGAGGAATGCAGATCCCTAATAGGTGCACACTTTTTCCGAGAGGGAAGAGAATGTGAATCATCTTTTTACATTGTCCTTGAAAGGTGCGAATAATTTACACAGAGAAAACACACAGAAATATTTTCTACTCGGATCATATATTCAACACAATAATAATTCTCTGATTCAATTTCATGTAGAGCAGGTTACACATATATAGGAATATGTATTCCTAAAAACAAGGAGGTTGTTCAACAACACTCCCTCAAATCTCTCTCTCAACACCTATATACGTGATATTGTTTTAACTCACAACAATATCACAACTATCAAATAATACAACCAAATATGTGAATAATTACTCACGTAATTATTCTCTTTACACAATAATAATGGAGCACTAATAAATTATATTTCCTAACATTCCCCCAAGTGCGAACATGGGAAAACTCGCTTTGTCTTTTGCAACGTGCCGCTCGTAGCATGCTCATGATCCGGATGGTTTTCCAAGTGGTTAACCAACAACCACACAACAGATGGTTTTGAGGACATACCAACAACCTCTGGATAGTTTTTATGGATAACTAACAACCACGTTATCATGATGATGCAGTAGTATCAACAACTCTCATCACTATCTCACTGCAGGAATAACATAGGAAATTCTACTGAAATTTGTTGCTCATACATACATAGAAAAAGCTGACATACTGGAAATGGAACATTGGATCATGTTCCCCCCCTCAATGTGAAATTTCCACTTATTCAATCACGAACACTGCAAACAGGAACACTGATACTGGAACTATGACAAGAAGCACACGACACAAGCTGAAAGCAAATACACCATAAAAATGTCACCAAACCATCTGTGCGGCCCCATCGTTGGCAACTGACGAGAGGTCGCTGAATGACCTCCAACCTCCGATGCCTCCTGCCTCCGGTTTCATGCTGCTAGCTCAGCTGGATTTGGATATGAAGCTCAAATGCATATCAGAGGACGTCGGATTCCACCGATAGTGCGTCCAGTTGAAATGCAGGGAAATTTTTTTATTTTGACAATTTTCCTAATAATCACCTAAATGACGATAACAAAATGACACAAATATATTTTTGACACCTTGACTCTGACTATTTTGACAAAGACTAATCACTCAATTTTTGACTTCTGACTCGAATTTGAGAGGACAACATTTGACTTTGACTCTTTAAATGACTTGTGACACTTGACAACACTACAAATTTGACTATAACTGTTAATTATAATACAAGCTTTACTCTTAAAATATGAATAACAATATTAATGGACTATAGCACATGACACACTAAAATCTTAATACATAGGTGGGAGGACATGATTATATTGATCAACTAATTTAAAAAATGGAAGACCTATTTTAATTTAAAAAGTAATCGACTTTATTACTTTTTAAATAACATTAATACCCAATTTTCCTACGTCTAAGGGATACGTAATTGACAATGTTTGACTTAAAAACAAATATGAAACTCTAATCGGATCTCAAACATATTAAACGAACAATCAAATTCAAAGACTACAATCAATATGAAATCAAAAATGGAATACCGATGCTATCTGACCGTGTATGGCAAGAAAAGTGTCGAGATTTTTCCATCTGTTCAAAGAAAATGTCTGACAACAATATCACCGAGAGATCTTTAACATGTCACAGTTGATTCTCCCGCTTAATGCATTTGAAAAGTCTTTGAGAATCAAATCATGCATATCAAGATTACAACTAAGTCGAGTGGGCCAGCTTAATGTCACATGCTGCCATACGTGGATGATCATGATCTATCAAAATGCTAGTCTGGAAGATTGGTCAAATCTTTGATTAAACAAACTTGCATGCTACAGAATTAATTGACTGTTGGGCGTCACACATTGATCTGGTTTGCGAATGGTGACGGATTTGAAACATATACACCAGACAATAACAAAAAATAAGATTTCTCACAGATGCTTGCAGGTCGATATCAAAGCTAACTCGCATATTTCTTGAGGATATTTCATGGCTGGAACAAGTTCGACATTAACAAATATGGAGGATATCAAATGTAGGCTTCTGCAGAATGGATGCACAACATAATCAGATTGATGCACTGAAGATCATATTAATCACCTCTTGGATTGCGAGCCTGTATGAACTATTCATTACAAATGATATATGCCCGACTAATCTACATAACTGTCACCTGAGTTCCAACACACTTCTCACAAATAATTTGTGCTAAAACAAGCATACATAGGTTGAATCTGATCCAATCCATTTTGATCTACAACTCACAACAGACAACTCTCATCTCGCTCTGATACCAATATGAAAGGTGCGAACAATTTACACAGAGAAAACACCAGAAATATTTTCTATTCAGATCATATATTCAACACAATAATAATTCTCTGATTCAATTTCATGCAGAGCAGGTTACACATATATAGGAATATGTATTCCTAAAAACAAGGAGGTCATCTCAACAACACTCCCAAATCTCTCTCTCAACACCTATATACGTGATATTGTTTTAACTCACAACAATATCACAACTATCAAATAATACAGCCAAATATGTGAATAATTACTCACGTAATTATTCTCTTTACAATATCAATAATAATGGAGCACTAATAAATTATATTTCCTAACAATCCTTTCTCTAAAGGTGTCTTCTCACTGATTTCAGAACTTTTCAACATGCAATGGATTATGCCTTCGAATATGGAGGATTGTTGCACTCAATGGGAGAGCCCATTTAGATTTCCTTATCTAGCCTGGGCCTGGAAGATTGCTCTGCCTCATCTCTTATGGGGTCTGTGGAAAATAAGGAATGATAGTGTTTTTAGAGATCAAAACCTCTGATTGGGGTGGCTAAAAGGAAAATCCTTGTAGCCATTAAGGAAAATCTCAAACTGTTTAAAGGTAAAACAAAAATCCCTATCCGAAATGGGAGCAGGAAGTCCTGGATAATTTCACCTATAGTCAGGTCAAGAACAAAAGCCCTAGTAAGAATGTAAGCTAGATTAGACCTATGGGAAATACGATCAAGATCAATTTTGATGGGGCCTCAAAGGGGAACCCTGGTCAAGCTGGGGGTGGGGGTATCTTAAGGAATAGTGAGGGTGATTGGTTATTCGTCTATGTTGGTCCCCTGGAAAGCAGACTAATAACATGGCTGAAGCTAGAGCCCTCCTTTGGGGTATTTTGGTCACTAAGGAAAAAGGCCTTAAGGACATTCAAATTGAAGGTGATTCCTTAATTGTTATAAATTCTCTTCTCAATAGGAGTAAGATCAACTGGTCGTTAAAAAATATCATTCAAGATATCAAGGAATTGCTAAAGTTTTTAGACAAGATATCTATCAATCATACTTTGAGGCAAGGAAATAAATGTGCAGACAAGATGGCCAACGTGGGAGTCCTTAGTAATGAGTACAAAATTTGGTGCAAAGGGGAGAGATTACCCTCTAATATTAATGATGAAATTATTAAGGATAAAAGGCGCTAAGATTAATGATGCTGGCACAAGCGGGGGAAAGTATTTCAGGCACCAAGATAGTTTATACAAAAATCATTGTTCCAGTTTGAACTCAGATAGGGAGATCAGGTTGTGGATTGTGAAAAGTTTTTGCTGGAATAACAACCTTGACAAAGTGTAGATGGGTGGCGACAGGTTTGCGTGGAACCCACCAGTCAAAACATGGAAGAGAGCAACAAGGATATGTGGAACAAGCTTAAAGTTGGTGGATTTAGTAATTTTATTGCTAAATTACATGGTCACGACCCTGCTCTGTCCAAGGACTTCGGCCAAGCTTGGAAAGAGGGGGTTTTTACTGTCCGCGGTGTGGAGGTTGAGGTCTCGGAGTCCAATATTGCCAGGGTGACTGAAATGAAGATGGATGGGTTAAAAATCTACAAGGAAAGAACCCGTAGAGACCTCAAGATTGAGCATTTTTTGTTGGCAAGGAGACTTGTTTCTTCTTCACTGATGGTATTGCATGTTCGTGTATTCCTAGAGTCTGGAAGGATGTTTGCCTTCAAGTTATGAAATATATTACGCTGGAGGGTAAGTATAGAAAAATCTATACCCATCACATGACCTTCCTCAACATGTTTCGTCACAAGTTTATGGTCAGTATCCCCTTTTTCCTGGCTACCTCTCTTCGAATTCATTGATGGCTTTCTAGAATAAGAAAGCTGAGTTGCCCCTTCATGAGGGCCTGATTCTTCTTCTGTTCGAGAATGGCAAGCCGGTTCTGGATCACCCTTTGGTCACGGCCCTGGAGGAGCAAGACGAGGAAGATGACATTACTCTGGTGGAGTGTCTTACTAAAATGAAAGAGGGTAAAGGTATCCCTGGGGGGTGGAAAAGATAGAGACAATAATGAGGGAGGTGGTGGGGAAGCCAGTGCTTCCAGGAAGAATGAATGTGTGGGTGACCCCATTGTGTATTTAGAGGGGGTCCTCAAAGCTATGGAGGACATGAACGAGGGGCAAAGGGAGTCCATCTTGAACATCATCAACATTTTGAAGGAGCTGAAACTCAAGTCAAAGTGTTGCTTGACAGAGTGGAGGAGATTGAAGGGGAAAAGAAAAGGAGGAGATTCAACTTTGCATTAGCAGCTCGGAGGAGGAGTAGATGGTGGTTGGTTTTGGTTTCCTGGTCGGTTGTTCTTTGGTATGGGGCCTCTGGTGGTTTTTTTGTTTGTCATGGAGGCTTTGTAGGTCTCTGAACTTTGTGCGGACTATGGGCGAACTGTGGTGCCCTATTTTTTTGGTCTTTTCTTGTCCTTTTGGGGTCCAGATCCTGCATTGTAAGAGTTAAGCTTGTTTAACTCATTTTTCTGGGACCCCTTTCTAGATTTTTCTTTCTTGTTTGTTTCTTGTTGTGTTCCTCTCTTTTGTTCTGGCCCCTAGGAGCCGATCCTTGTTTTTGCCTTATCTAATAAAAAAACTTTTGGTCAAATCTATAAATAGGTAAATGCTTTTGACTGGAGTTTTGAATTAGTTAGAATGCAATAGGGGTTAATCCTCACAATTACTTCAACAATAATAACCATCCACACACCAAACAAAGATCCAAAGAAATCAATTTAAAAACCAACAATACAACAAGATTGAAATAACTCATCAAATCAACATTAACAAAGGAGCAATGGAGCAACACACAATGACCAAATACATGGTGTAACACAAAACCCCTAAAAAACAAAAGAGGGGAAAATTTGTATCCCGAGTAACAATTAATCTTATATCTCTTGGGAGCGAGGAAGTCTATCATCTTCCATTCACCATTTTCTTTACTTCTAACCTCAATTGTTTCGCTTCCGATCTAGGCCCTTTTGTTTAGCCATAACACCCACATTGGCTTTGGGTCTCACATCTTTAGACTAAATGAGGGACTTAGAGACGGGTGAAAAAGCCTCAAGATCACAATCCTTCACAACAGGCTGGAGAAGATCTGAAACAATATCGAGAGTAGGTTTCTCCTTTGCAAGGGTCTTATTATTATAGGCGACCAAAGGATCAAGTGGCAGCAGAGAAGAAGGGGAGGGGACAACTCGATTATAAAACTTACCATGATTATGCCAACTAATATCCTTGGAGCTAGATAACGATGACAACTGAACACCATTAATCAGTACCCTAAATAATTACATCAAAATATATGAGAGAATTGCTAAGAAATTGAGTCCAGGAACAAACCAACTTGATCAAGTGATCGTTGTTATCTACGTAAAAAATTATATTGTATAGTTTATGGTTAAAAAGAGAAAAATATTTGGTGGATATGCCTTACTAATGTCAAGTCGTAGTCGTCTCCTTCATTTTTAATATATTTTATTTTAAAAACCAAATTACAGTTGAGGCAAAGAAAATGAAATGTTTTCTCATCGGAACAACTCCTCTTTCTCCCTTTTTTCCACATTGTCATGGATCATTGCACATTTATCATTTATTATATGATAGTCACGGCTGATTGCAGGTTTATTATATGAACGATGCAAAATATCTGAGTTCATGTTTATGTTTATGTGTTCTTGTTTCCTGTAAATGTGCACATAAAGGGGGTATGAAACTTTGAACGCATTTACGGTATCATGAGTCTAGGTTTTATAGTATTTCATTTCCAGCTATAAATATTTGAAATCGCTTCAAAGGAAAGCATATACTGTCTATTTGTTGAATGTGGCCTCGCTGGTGTGGTGCGGAGCGCTATATTAAATTTAAGGTTTTGGAATTAGGTTTCTTCTTGTGACTTTGATTATATTATGTTTTACGTAAATGGTTTTTTCCAGTTGTGTCCTGTACGAGGGCAGTAATAGCTGCCTATTGAACACATGCAAAATTTCTAATTCGGTTTATATTTTGTGAATTTATGTCATAAAGGGGTCTGAAAGTTTCTGTGTGCAACATTGAATGCGCTTCCATGGGATGTTTTTTTGGCTTCAGTGGATTAGCATATGGGCTTGCCATTTGTGAGTAAGGAAATTTATTATTTGAATATCATGCTTTAGTTTAAAAACAAACATTTAACTATATGAAAATTGCATCGGTTTCAGGAAATAAGGATATTGGTGCATTGAATATCACAAGCAACCATCCACTTCAAGAAAATTAGTAGTGGCAACTTGAACTGGCATACAATATTAATGGGTGTAGTAGGGAAAGCAAATCTTTTGCGGATGCATTTATCATCTAATATTTAGTGAGAAATTTAGAATGGAGCATCATCACCAAAGTTTGAATTTCTTCCACCCTCGATTAGCACTAAGAAAATGAAGAAAAAAATGACATATTCTATTTTCTGCTCTTTGCAAAAGGACCTCACACATCTATTAATAAGTGGCAATACCGATTCCTTTTACCATCAAAGGATCATATTCAAAACTTATTCGTTTTACTTATTTCATCAAAGTTCCATTCCTTTTCACTTATTGGAGTCCAAGCAAACCCAACAGGTTGAGTCTACTCAAGATTTACCGGATGTATACGGATAATAAAAATAATCTTTCCATCACCAATAATTTTCAGTCTTCGCTCGAATGCGGGTGGGTTATTAAGATCTTTTTGGAGAATAAGAATGCTTTAATTTTTGTAATCTTGTATGCACGATTTTACAAAAACTGAAATGTTTCTACAACAACGGTAACAATTTGGGTTCGGATGGATTCATTTTTTATTGCATTCCTTTTTGTATTGTTTAAAGTGCAAGATTGTGGGAATGAGTTGTATATAATGTTGTTCAAATGTGATTTGTTCTGCAGCAAGTAAAGGCCAAATTTTCTTTGTAGGATTGCTTTTTAACTCAACATTATTATGCATGATCTCTCGCCGTGCAGATGTAGACACAAAAGTACGCACCTACTACTATTTACTATACTTGCCAAGTATGTTGTTTTATATATGGATCTTGCGTAAGAAAATTATTCACTAGTGACCCATTCCATAGTCCATTTGCTTGTCTTTTTGGTTTCTATTGCTTTTATCTTTCACACTTGTCACTCATATCTATCAGTCTTCACTCATTTTGTCGTCACTTGTCTCTGGACACTAGCGTCAAGTGCTCCTGTCCATCCTAGGTGCCTATGTCTTCTTTATGTTTGATCTTATTTTTGACATTTGAGGTTGGTCTTTTTAGTTTTCCCTCTCATATCCCAAGGTACTAGTCAACATGTCGGGTCATTAGTGTCGAAATTCAAGCAAGAGATCCCTATATAAACACAACATACATACCATTATATGGGCAAGAAATTATTATCAAGGGCTATCTATCTACATATCTCAAGGGACTACATTTGGGCACATTACTCTGCATACACACTACATAGGAAGGGGAGTTCATTCTATTCCATCCACACATTTGCATTTTATCTAGCTACCACCCGTTATCTTGGCATCATTGGCATGAGGGAAACCTAAGAGCACTATTGCACACACAAGCACATATAACTACATTGGGTCTAAGATGTAGTGCAACACTCAATCATAAGTTCACCATTGTGATTTGAGGACAGTCTGACCCCTCATTTTGCATATTTCTTTTTTAGGATTTGATGTCATTTTTAGGGATTTGCGGGAGGATATTTGTGTGCGATTTACAGGTACCTCGAAAATCAAGTGCAACATAAAGGTGACCAAAAGCGAACAAGTGTGAAGCCCTAGCGACACTTTTAGAACTAAGTTCCGACCATTTCGCAAACTCTAGTGCCCACACGCAGGTCTTGGGCGCTCACGGTGCCCCTATCCTTAACTGTGACGCCCCCATGTCCAGGCATCACGAGCATTTCGCATTTTACCGAGCTTGATTACGACGATTTGTTTCATGTTCCATCACATTTTCTAGTTTGGACTCACTTCGAGATAAGCAATATTAGATAATTACCTTAACCCTCTCATTTCCTTTCATAGTTAAAATTAATAAAATTTTTAGCATCTATATTTCATTACTTATCATCTATAAAAAATCTTTGCATTTGAATTTTAATAAAATATACAAATTTTATTAAATCATTTTGTCCTTACTCATTGCACGATTTCAATCATATCTCAAGTGTCCTTACTCCGATTCTTATCTCGTTCACGTCATTCTCTTCAAAATTTCACCTATTATAGTATCATACACATTCCATAAATATTATATTCCTCTTTCACATCGCTTCAACTCGATATACACCCAATTTCATGATATTTATCCTACATTCGCTATCTCATCATTACACGCTTACTTTTGACTCAACATTTGTTCTCATCATCACTCTCCCTTTCGCCGAAAGGGGGAATACAATCAGGGTCATCCTATAATTCCCCATCACGTGATCATCTTACATTTTCAAAATTTTCCTCATACATCACACAACATTTCACACCACTTTCTAGCGATTCCCCTAATGACCTAATTTGGGGGCAACAAGTGTAAAATCTCTCCATGAGTAACCAATCAATCAATCACATACATTCAAATCTTGACAACACAAACTTTCTACTATTCTAAATCACATCAATCAATCAACACAACACAGTGTATTTATCCTCCCAGATGACCTAACTTGGGAGTTATATCACCACTTTCCTAAATGACCGATATGGGAAGCTATTCTACATTTTGTGACTAATTCCAGATGAACTAACATGGAAGCCATCTCATACACATTGTGGAAACACCCTTGGAGTGGGGAAATGAGACGTCATTTCCTTTCCTATAGTGCTCCTATATGGGTTATTCACGTTTGATCAAAATTGGATCCAAATCAACAAAATCTGGTCTTTTACCGTCTGCAATGGCCATACCTTTTGAGAATGTAGTTAAAGTTGGAGAGTAAAAATAGACCTCTCTCCCTACACTCTTCCTTTGGTGGCAAGATGCCTAAATCCTCGTTTTTCACACACATGAAATCGGGTTGGGAACTGATCACTCCCTACCCCAACACATCACCATGAAAGACAAAAATTGAACTCGCTTAGTGTTCCTCATAACGGTCCCACGTCTCTTGTTATGCCACATGGATTGACACACCGATCCATGGTTTGCCATGCTATGTGTTCTCATTCGACACGTACTTCTACCACATCTACACGTATTTCCGCAACATGGGATTTTTCGAACCTCTTTCGTATGTATCTCTATCTACTTTATGTTACCGAGCTTTCTCTCACCAACATAAAGTGGGGGAAAATGTAGACACAAAATCACACACTTACAACTATTTACTATACTACCAAGTATGTTGTTTTATAGATGGATCATACGTAAAAAAATTATTCACTGGTGACCCATTCCATAGTCCATTCGCTTATATTTTTGGTTTTGATTTTTTATCTTTCACACTTGTCACACATACATCCAATTCTAGTTAAGTCCCAAGGATCCCCTGTCACGCAGATTCACTCGTTTGTCATTACTTGTCTCTCGGATACTAGCGCCTGCAACTGGACACTCAGCATCGGCGCTCCTATCCATCCCTGGGAACTCATGTCTTATTTATGTTTGATTTTATTTTTGACATTTGAGGTCGGTCTTACCTCTCATATTCTAAGGTACTAGTCAGCATGTCGGGTCATTAGTGTTGAAATTCAAGCAAGAGATCCCTATATAAACACAACATACATACCATTATATGGGCGTACAATTATTATCGGGGCTATCTATCTACATATATCAAGGACTCGCATTTGGGCACATTACTCTGCATGTACACTGCATAGGAAGGGGATTTCATTCTATTTCATCCACACATTTACATTTTATCTAGCTACCGCTTGTTATCTTGGCGTTATTGCGCAAGGGCGACCTAGGAGTGCTATTGTACACACAAAGCACATAGAACTACATTGGATCCGAGATGTGTAGTGCACCACTCGGTCGTAAGTTCACCATTGTTACGATTGAGGACACTTCGACCCCTCATTTTGCATCTTTATTTTTAGGATTTGATGTCTTTTTAGGGTTTTGCAGGAGGATATTTGTGTGCAGATTTACAGGTACCTCAATGATCCAAGTGCGACATAAAGGTGACCAAAAGTGAACAAGTGTGAAGCCCTACGCCACTTTGTCGAAACCAGTTTCGACCATTCCTGTAGACTCCAAATACGCCCCACAGAGGTCTTGACGTCCTATGGGTGCCCCTATCCTTACCCAGCCCGTGTCTAGGCATCGCGAACATTTCGCATTTTTTCAAGCTTGATTACGATGGTTTATTTTCTTGTTCCATCACATTTTTCGATTCGTAAATCACTTTGGGATAAGCGAAATTCAGATAAGTACCTTACCCCTCTCATTTCCTTTCATAGTTAAAATTAATAAATTGTTTAACATTTATATGTCATTGTTTATCAGCTATAGCAAATCTTTGCATTCCGATTTTAATAAAATATATAAATTTTATTAAATTAGCGAGATGGAAAAAATGACATTTTATTTGTGGCAAATACGAGTAAAATTATTACTCGTTAACTTAATAATATAACCTTTAAATGTTATATCGATTATGATCGATCATCAAAGTATAATCGAAAATGTATTATTGTCATATGTTGTTGTTGCAAGTGCCCTCATAAAATGACATGTAAATTGTGGAAGCATAGATGGAACATGAAAGTTTTAACACAAAATGCCTCTATCTAAACAAATTAAAACCAATATTTATTTTTATCAATATGTCTAAATCTTTATCATTATTTTCATTTTTAATGTATTTTTGTGAAAATATCAGCTCGTGGAATATTACACTCTTTCTAAACTCATAATAATTTCATGCAAGCTCAAATTTGTGACCAATATCAATAAATTTATATGATTTTTGTGTGTGAATTTATATACCAATTAACCTTCCACAATCGTCCATGGAAGATGTTAATTGACAAGAACTAATCAAGATAAATATTGCCCTCAATCAATTTTATATACTATTCAAAACCAACAATAGGAAAGCACTTTACAACCTCTTAATCTAAATCTACTTCGCTTAGGGAAAAATGATAAAAGGGTTTACATTTTACTATGTAATTTTTTGGTAGAAGTAAGTTATTGGATGGATGAGCGGTCATGGGTCCCACTCCTCACGTGGGCATTGGAACGGAACAAATAATATATTTATTGAAGTTATATAAACTCTTTAGTCACGTCACTCTCCATCCAAAAGTTTGATGTGACGTAGCGAGCCATTCGTACTAAGCGTGGAAAATGCACTGGGAAATTAGCCTCACCCCGGTTAAGTTTAACTCAGATAAAACATTTAATTAGCAACTGCACTTTCAATTGGGACATTGTTGACGTTGAGACTGACAAATGTATAGGCTAGGGAAAAAAATTAAAACCAAAATAAAGGTAAGTAATTTCAGGGTTAGGAAGAGAAGAAAATAGAGGAAGTTATGTATTTTGAGATTAAGTGAAAACAAACCGATTTTGGATATATTGACTATGTTAAGTATAAATATTAATGTCATAACAAAATCTTGTTATTAAATTACAACTAAGTTAATTTATAAATAATGAACGAAATTAAGGAGATCACATTAATTAGTAAAGAGATTTAGATTTCAAAAAAGTTAGTATTCATTGAGACGTGACATTATATTTTTGAATGAATGAGGTGTTTTTAAGTCAAATAAGCAATTCCAAGATGCATCATGCATGAAAGAGACATATGTGACTTAAGGTAATAAGCCCCGTATTTACAGAAATTGTATAGGAATTTGTTTTTCGATTATGAAGCCATAGAGGAAGAAAGAGAAATGTCGAGAAAGCAAACATACTCATCACACAACCAATCAACCATTATGCTAGTATGATGGTCAAATCCATGTGGCATCGCTCCCATTGTCACAAGGATCATGGTATATTGTGTTTATATTTTGTAGTGGACCAAAGCTACAAACCAATACGAGATTTTTTTATGAATTAATGAGGATGTTAGAATCATCAAAACAATTTCAAGATGCACGAAAGATATATCTAACTTGGTGTAATAAGGCATGTTTTTCAAACACAATTGAACGAGATTAATTTTGGTTTAATAATGTTATAAGAGAGAGATAGAGAGAACATATTATGCAACCAATCAACCCTTAGGTTATTTAAAAAACTTCAAAAAAACATGAAACTTTGTTTATTGTTGAGTTTTTAAGATTGCACCTACTAAGTACTTCTCAAATGAGATGACCGAATTTAAAAAATTAAAAGAATCCAAATTTCCTAAACTATGCTTTCTTAGTCAATCTTGTGAAATGTAATAATTTGTTCTTAGCTTTGAACAATTTATAACGAAAATAAGCCAAGTAAAAGAAAGGGCTTGCACCAACATCATACCCGAAAATAATGATTAGTAGTATATATAGTTCCCAACAAGGTAATTCATCGACTTTTAAGGGATAAAAACTTAAAAAATTCAAATGCATACATTTAGAATAGACTATTACTTAAAAGGACAACTCTATTAATTGTTAATTGTTGGAAATGGGAGTGTGAACACTATGAACAACGTCACTCCAAACAAATGGTCTTCTACATTTTTGTTTTTTTTATTATTGGCAAATAGTTTTTTGAAAGGGACTATACCCTTGTACATGAAGGCTCAAAAGCCAAGATTGAATCATGAAAGCCCAACAGCAGAAAACAATCTGCTTAGAAAAGAACCAACACCCAGTAACAATTCAAAGAAAAAAGCAAATTAAAAACAACAACCATCAAAGAATCGCACCATGCACTCCATGGCAAATCCAAAAAACAATGTTCGGCAAAGACATGGGACAATGTAGAACAGCCGAACACCAAAAGAGAGACAAATCATCGAGGCGGAGAAGTGGCATTCTTTAAAATAACCTTTTTCTTTTACGACAGTTACCCACCCTGATGATGCCTCCACGAATGGAGGGTTAGAAAAAGGAGAATCCTCCAAATTTGTAAAATTTCCAACATTTTACTGAGACGGTCTTCTACATTTTTGTTATGAAAGAAATGGTGTACATTTTCTTGTCTACGATCTTTGTAAAGTAGAGAGTTTTGGTTCGATAGTGGCATTGTACCGTGACTTAGCAAGGTTAATTTTATGGCTTTTGGGCCCCGCTTCGTGTGGGAACCTTTACTAGTGTTGAGGTGTTTATGAGATGATGTTGAATTGATGCAACACGAGTAGGGCCCTTCTTGGTTAGATTGTGAAAGCTTGTTTGTCTATGCCATATGGATGTTCACCCACATCCAACTTTATTACACCGAAGGCGTTCCCCCTATGGTAAAGGACTTCCGAACGTTTCTGCAGAGATGTTAAATTTGATGGCCTCCAGAACATTTTTCCAAGGTGGTTAATTTTGACTTCCGTTTTGACGGCCTTTTGAATTTCGTTTTCCCTTTGATAGTCATTTTCGCATTGCTTTGCCTTTAAACACGGGACAATTTGCATATATTGGATGGCTAGCAAGACCCGGTTTGATAGTGACTTGGATCAGTTGGCGGCGATTGAAAGCTTCTCTATTTTAAATTAAGCCCACGTTAAAAAAAAACTGGGTTTCTGACATTCTTACACCCACATGAAAAATATTGGCTTTCAAAAGGACCCAGTTGGCAAATTTGGGTCTGTTGAGAATCTATTTGAGAATTCAATGGTATTTGATTAAGTCCATGGTGAAAAAGAACTGATTTTTAGAGAAATTCAGATGGAAAACATTTTTGGGTATTTGAGGGATTCAATTGAGAAGGATGTCAGTCTGTGAATATTGAAACCCAATCCTTAGTTTTAACATTTCCGTGTAGAACAGACCTACAAAAAATGCAGGTTTACATATCCCCTGGTATGAGAAGAGTCGCCATATCAATTTCTACTGGTCTTCTGGACTTGATGAAGATTAAGGTTGCAGGTCGCAATCTCTCGTACAAAACCATATTGTATTGTGTTTTACTTCTGGCAATCGTAATTTCCTTCATGTTTGCTTGGACAACAGTTGTTACCCTGGAGGATGCAAGTGCATGTTCTTCTTTCGGTAAGTCACGCCATCTTATCCAACGACTTCCCACACAACCATTTCCAAATTGACAGAGAAATAAGTATTGACTCTAATACATATCTTTTGATTTATCAACTTCCACTCCTATTAAGTATTGAATTTGTAGCTTACCTGGACCAAAGAGAAAAATATATTGATTATGATAGTTGATGATAGAGATTTGATTTAAGATTTATATTGAGCTCTTTTTTATCAATTTCCAAATTTGACAGTCAACATTAGGCCTGTCTAACGTGATGATTAGAGTTTTTTTTTCTTATCAAACTTCAAATTTGATAGTCAACAAGTTATTGTATTTGGGAAACATATGAATGGTGAGGGAAGAACACAGTTTTTTTACTAAAATATTTATATTTTTGATGAATTTGACAAATTTATGTACATGTTATAAAAATAATTAGTATTTTAAAAAAAAATTTAATTAATTGACAAATCTAAAATAATAAAAATTGTTGAAAATTAACTAATTGTTTCAAAGAGCAATAAAGGGGCTTACTCAGGTTGAAGTGGGAAATCACTTGTCTTACTTTGCATGTGTTCCCGTGGTCTAGTTACACATGCTTTCTATACCGCCTCTTCGGTCCTTGCCTTGAAAGCTGCTCGTGTCTCCAGTTTTAATGGGAACTCAATCGACACTATTTCAAGTACCAAATGTTACGTCAACCCTCTAATTCAGAAAACCAATACACTTCATGGCTAGGTAGATTCTCGATGACTACTCCCTTCCGGCACCCTCTATCACAAGCCAATTTATGGGCCCTCCAAAACTTCTAAAACTTCTACAATGCAATGTGAACACCAAACGGTTTATGTTATTTGATTTAGAGGGATAGTTATTACTTTTGTAATTGATGTTCATAAGGGGTGTGATTGATTTTGTAAGTGTAGGAATATAGATGAAGCATTACATTTAAAGTTTCTATCTATACATTTAAAATTTGTTACCATTAGCCTCTGTGCATTATAAATATTAAATACTCGTCTATTTTTCATGTAATTTTGGTTAGGATTTTCAGTGGTTAGAATAACAGTTTCTCAAATGATCTAAGTTCTATGGTGTATATTTTCAAAGATTTCATAAGCAACCACACACAAAACCAAAAACTCCAACTTTACATCATATGTCAAATGATTTTGGATAAAGTATTTCTCTTCTATACTCTGCACAAACCATCAATTAGGATAAGAACCAGTTCTCAAAAAGCTTGTTGAAAATGATTAGAAATATCATAAGTTAGCAATTGATCAAAAACTTAAAGATAATTAAACTTATACAAATTATTTGCCCTTGCAAGTTAAGCTACACAATCCACAATAGAATCTCCAAAATGTAATGCATTAGAGTTACTAATATTAAAAAATATGGTTGTCTAAAGAAGAAAAGCCCTTTTGAGACCTTATCTAACAAATATCCAAAAAAGAAATATATAAGTTAGCAATTGATCAAACATTGATAATTAACTATACACAAGCTTACAATTAAGCACAACTGAAATCTGATTGCATTAGAGTTACTTTTAAATGACTATGGATCTAAAAAGAAATCTTAATCTTAATATGAATCAATGGCATTCTATGTTGATAAATAGAACATAGGATTACAAATTTGCAACATCAAAAATAGGTATGAACTCCGAAGAGCTTTTCCAACTTTTATTACGAAGCATATTTACCTTTTGGAGCAAGAATGTGAGACTGTGTCTTCTCTCCAAAAAATCTGGATCTTTAACACAAGAGATTGCACAAGAATTCTCAAGTAATCACCAAGAGCCTTGATAACCAAAACCGGTGGGCATATACCCCCATTTCATTAAAGGCCTCCCAATTTCTAAGTTAGAAATAGAAACAATTCAAAGATCAACAGTCGGTAATATATACTCCTTCAATAAAAGAACTTCACAAAAATATTGTTTTCAACATAAAGTGAGAGATCCAAAGTTGAATGCTCCAGGAAAACGTTCCTTGGTAAGAATTTGTTAAACAATGTGGAGGCAGTAGAGCAAAACTCACAGTTTGATGAAAATATTAAGGCTTTCTAAAATATTGTTAACATTTATATGATGTCTTGTTCTGAACATGATTTACATCAGCCAAAACAACCATTTCAAAACTAAAATTGCAAGATAGTAATTGAAGCCCTTTTAGAGAGCTCTTGGTTAAACCTTTACCGTCAAAAAATACCCCTTCAACCTGTCCCATATACAAATAGCTTGTAGCCCCAGTTTCTAATATTGCAACTCGTGTGAAGCCAAGAGAATGTTATTTTGATCACTTGGCTCTTGAACTCCTGAAGTTTGGTACAAGTAATGAAGACAAGTAAAACATGAAGATCCAAAGTACGTGATTCTTAGAAAAATAAAAAGAATAAGCATTTGATAACAAGGAAACTTTATAATATATTATTGTTGTTCTAAATTAAAGTTGGCTTTACATGAAAGCTTGGAGCTCCACATGTAATTGGACATGCAATTTTGAGTTAGAATTTGATAAAATACATCTTTAGGAATTCAAAAAGAAAGACACCTAAGAGCAGACAATTCAATCAGAAAATATTTCATGAATATCAAGCATCCAAAGTCAATCTTCACATGAATTCCTGGATCCCTCGGTTTGTCTTCAATTAAGACTAACAGGTAGAGGCGCCATGGGTTAAATAGAAACAAGTGTAAGATGCTAAAAAAATTGTATTTATTTAAGACTAATAGCCAAGAAATGATTTCCTTGTGATTCACACAATTGAATCAATAATACATATATGGTTTACATGTAGCAATTATTGGAGAGAACAAATGAACTCAAATGATAGTTGAATTTTGGACAAACCCAATTCTAGACTTGCAACTCAGGATACAGTCTTAATGCCAAGGCCACAATAGGCCAGAAGTGAGAATAACATGTACTTCTGCCTTGGTGGCATTATAATAGAAATGTTGAATATACCTTGGAATAAATTATGTCTGGAAGGCACATGCGAAAAAGTTGCATAGGCCCAAAATGCCATCAATTTTGTTGCTTCCTAGTAGGCTTCAAAACTCTCTGGAACTTCACAAAGTACCTAGAGTAATATAACATTTCAAATTAGTAGTAAAACCAGAAGTTCCATTGAAGGTCTCTCTATATCAAAGAGATTTAATTTAAGAAGACTTTAGAGCTAAATATTGTTGGACACAAAAATTGAACATAATTCCATAACAAATTTTGTTTCTTGTGGCATCTCTAAAGTAGCACTGTGTTACAAGGTAGTACCAAAACCAAAGACACATCAAAGGGAAGAAAATATTCCCAAAAAATGTTAGAGTACGACTATCAAAATGTTGCTTGAATTAGAACATCACAAATATGACTTTCCCTAGTGCTAATAGTCTTCAAGAAGTACCTTAACATCATTCAGAAAGATAAATTTCCATCCATTAAGATGGGCACACACAACAATATCCATGTCCTCAACAATTGTCCTTTCTAGCCATCCTCCAGACTCCTCAAGAGCTTTTATTCACCAAACACCAGCTGTTCCGTTGAAACCAAAGAAATTGAGAAAGATTCCATTCACCTACTGATCTACCTCAAAGTGGAACAACAGATTGATATTCTGAAGCCGTGTTAACATCATCATAGTATGTACAAAAAGAAGCAGATTTATTTACCTTGTTCCAGAGCTTTCAGGATTCAATGTCATATGACCTTTTTGTTGGTCAGAACTCCTTTTATACAAACCTTTCAGAAATATTGTGTTTGAATTTGGCTCAACCCCACATGACATCAATGACACTTGGGACATGTTCAAGCACAACTACAGATTGTGGCATGTTTTATGCACTACCGCAGATACAGGACTTGCTACAGATGTTAGTTCTGACTCTAAGCCCGAATGCAGTATTCAACACGAACCATTGCAAGAATGGAAAGTCTTCACACAACTTCACCCGAGAAAACAACACGGGTCTAGACAGTCTTGACATGTTGGGGAAATGAGATTTTGACATACACAATAATTGGAGCATACATGATGTTCCCCATGATTTACAGATAACTAGTTCATCATTCATCAAGAGAGAGAAAGCAGACACAATTAACAACACCATACAGGCCACACCACCATCTTCCAAACTTCCTTTGTCTCTAACAACAATGATAGCTCTTGATACCATACTACACCATTCAACAAACTAAACCCTTCTACCTCCACTAAGATTGATAATTCAAGGAACAAATGGCACAGGAAAATCATTTCTGATAAATAAAATCTGGAATTCATTCACAACATCAACCACATCTCCGCATTTCACATGCTTTTTCATTTGAGAGATACTCAAATATGGTGCACGTACCAACACTTGGAGCAAGAAGAAATGAAGAAGCAAGACTACTATCACTCAACCCATCGTAAATACTACCCTCTGCTTTGATAGCACCTTCACTACTACTATACTCAACACTTCTTGTATCCAAAACGACACTTCCGATCAAGGGGTATCAAATGTAATCATGTTTATTGAAACTAAAAACACCCACTAAAGGCTACCATTCATGATATAAATACTGCAAATGTATACATGTCTCATTATGTGTACGTAGATCTTCATGTATTTGATGTTTTGAAATATGATTTGCAACTTTAAATGTACGAATCTGTAACAAAATTAAATGTACACATACAAACTTTCAATGTAATGTTTCATCTAAATTCTTACACTACCACTATCAATCACACACATTATCCATTGTACAATAAGGGTTTTTTCAACAAAACACCAACCGAACAACCGATGCACAACTACCACAATTAACCCAAATTAAATACATACATCAACTATAAAATTAATTAACTATCGAAAACGGTATCAAATGTATTCATGTACGAATTTATAACAAGTTTGAAATGTAGAAACAACCTTAAAATTAAGTGGCTCAACTATATTTCTACACTTACAAAATCAATCAAACCCCTTATCAACATCAACTACAAAAGTAATAACTATACCTCTAAATCAAATAACATATACCATTTGGCGTTCACATTGCATTGAACACATGCGATTGCTAGTTTAATCATTATTTGGCGATTCATGTGAGAGAGCGGATGAAGTCCCTCTGCTATTCTAAGGGGAGCCTCCTTTTATTGAAAATCATATATTGAGATTATTTGTAATATTTAAATTGCACTATTTTGTAGAGTATTTTTGGAATGAAAATTGAATATGCAAATGTAGATTTATGCCAATGTGTAAGAATTTAACATATAAAGAGTGTTAATTAAATGTTGAAATTTTGTACCATGTGGAAAGAAACATAAGAAAAACATATACTCAACATAAGAGAGGATTCCATTGCCAAAGAAGATTCAACTTAAAAGTTTGATAATTTTCCTTGTATTTCTTGATGTGGATAGAATACAAAGCCTAATGCATTTATCCTTCCCTTATGAAATTTTGGAGCTTCATCAAAAATCCCATATTACATAGATGTATCTCCTATTTATAATGAAACAAGTAATCGCAAAATTAGGTGAGGTGACCTTTCACAATCCCGTTATTGATAAATTACAAAATTAAAGAAAACGCAAGTGACCTTTCATCTTCCCTTTACAAAAAGGAAGGTCGCGTAAGTTATATTCTATTTTTGAAAAGTAACTTAAAATTATAACATCAAGGCACTTGCTACTCTTTTATCCTTGCAATGGCTCTTTTGGCCTTGAAATCCTAAAACCGAATGAGAGTGGAAATGATTGTTTTTTCATTAACACCGATGTTCCCTAACACCTAACGGTCCATTTGTCCAAATTATTCTTGGTCTCCATGGGTAGGCTCGAAACTTGAATAGGTTGTTATAAAAATATTTTATGGTCATATGCAGCTCACTAAGTTTCTCCATAGCTACCACGTCGAAAGATTCATTCTAGAGCAGATCCTCACTAAACAACATGGTAAAGTGCCCTTTGATTTCTTCAATAGAATGAATTTTACCTTGCTTGAAGAAGTGGCATGAGAGTTTTTTAATACTTTTTTGCATCACTTGAGACCTCTTCTTATATTCCTCTAGGATTCTTGATAATCCTCAACCTCATTTGGGAATATGACCTTCCATTTTATTATTCCTTCCAAACAAAAGAGTGGTTGTATTATTTCTTGGAAAACACTACTTTTGCAACCATAAGGTCTCCATCTATTAGGTTGATCTCTTCAATGTCAATTCCCATGGCTTAGTAGTGGAAAACTTCTTTATCAATATTAGCTACAACATTATATGGGAGAACTTTGGTAGCATCTATTGCCTCATAAATGGTCATAAATTCTTTAATGAACCT
This sequence comes from Taxus wallichiana var. yunnanensis, assembly GCA_018340775.1. Lineage (NCBI taxonomy): Eukaryota > Viridiplantae > Streptophyta > Pinopsida > Cupressales > Taxaceae > Taxus > Taxus wallichiana. The sequence goes on from CM031243.1 coordinate 209,054,054, forward strand.
TATACCCACCGTAAAATATGATCGACTAAGATTGAACTTCTTTTGAAAAGTGTTTTCAATTGAGTCATTATTTTTATAGTAGCTTGATCAATTATTGGAATAGAAACAAGTGGAGAAGGAAGCACTAATGAGGATTAGTGGGGGCTTATACATAATTCACTAGGGATACCAATTTCCTATTTGTAACCTTAAATTATTCTATCACTTTCTCGCTTTATGTGATTATCCAAACTATGTGAGCAATTACCTCATTTATCTCATGGATGTCACTTTGTAGTATCCTCTTCAGTTGATATCCTCTAGTACTATAAACTAGCTATGGTTACATTTTTAGCTTCAATGTCTCTCTTAAGTCCAAATGCCACTTATAAGAATTTGTCTCTTGAAGTTTCAATGATCATTATGGACGTTAATTTTACCTTATTTGGAGGATGATATTCAAGGAGAATATCCATGACACTGAAGTTAGGTTAGGAGGTTTTGAAAATTTTATTTTGTTTAGAAATTATAAGCCTCATCCACTCGAAGGGTGAAATATCTTAAATGTGAAGAGTTACTACTTTAAAACTGCATGAGGTACCAATCAAGGACTTTTTACCTTAGAGAATTCCTTGAAGGTATGGAGAATTTTTTGGAGATGTTGTAAGTGGAGATGAAGAAAGGGAAAGAATATATATCAACCAAGGTTGGGGCTAAAGCTTGATCAAATATTTTATATTACTACTTCATATTGTCAATCAAAGGGGCAAAATCTAGATGTTGACGAGTATGCACTTGGTCAAAATTTTCTTAGTCGACCTAATAGATAGTTCCTCTTATAAATGCCAATTCTAATCCGCATGTCGAGTACCACAAGTTTTATTTGGCATGACACCCTATTCAATATCCTCATCATCACCCTATACACCTGAAGTGTAAAAATAAGGGGCATCTCCTATCATTTGAGTTTTCAAGGAACGACACATGGAGGATTCAATTTTTGGTCTACTCTCAATGATCTCTTAATTTTAATCCTCAAATAACCTCAAGAAATATACCACCACAGGATTATCGAATCCATCAATGTTAATCTCTTCGAGAAGGGATTAATTTATGAGACAAATGGGTTATATTGAAATCTGGTTTGTAAATTCATCCTTAAGAAGGTCATATCCATAAATACTAATGTATTTTTGTATCTCCATGTTCATAAAGATTCCATTTATCTCAATATCATCCAAGCATAACACTTGTGACTAGCCTCACACTCATCATAACAATCTTCCCAATAGTCTTCAATTTTAGGTTCATGGGTGAATATATGCCCCAATTATTTTTGTGAAGCCTTTGCTATCAAAGTTCACTCTTTGTAAGTGAAAATGCATGTTGAAAGCGGAAAGGTAAAATTTTACTCTTAGCGAGTGTGTAGATGTCCATCATGTATAATGTCCCAATCTAATAGGGAAATTTGTGGCTACTTTGTGCCTATGTTTTAGAAACTTATGGATTACCATAAGTTGTCCGCATATGTCAATCAGGAGAATCTTATTCAAAGAAAAATTTGGTAGGAGTTTGGAAACACCATCAAAGTCACCAACTTAGAGGTATGTGAATTGAGGAAACTAAATGAAAATCATGCCAAAGGTGTCACCAACACAATTCCCGCCTCGAGACCCTTTTGCTAGACTATTTTCTAGGTTCCAGGATATAAATATTGTGAATGCATTGTTCAATCTAGTGAAATACGTTTTTCTATTTTTAAGGTTAGATGTGGGAAGTACTCCCATATGTTTTCCTATACACTCCAAACATCTTAAGAATTCAACCCCATGAAATTTGTGATTAGGACCATATTAGGTAAGGTTTATTTAGAATGTTCTAGTATGGTGCAGATTGGTCAACTATGTTTTTGAGCAATTCACCGATAACCTTTCCCCAATTGATGAAAAACATTATACTACCCACAATGGAAATAAAATGGAACATCCATGGCCTAAAATATCTTGTAATTTTGTTTCTTGTCATGTGAGTGAGAAAGGTGATGATATTAAATACATCATCATTGAAATATGATCTATATAGCCTCTTTGGTAGCTTTGGATTTCCATACTTGCTAATTTCAACCATTATGTATTGAAATCATGGATTCCCTATTAATAGTTATGATCTTGGTAGAATTGAGAGCTTTCCACGATGATATTTATATATCCCTATGTTGATGGAATTTTATAATACACTTCAAGAGATTTATCATCCAATCAAGCAATGTGGATTCCTTCAATTGATAACATAACACATCACTCTTGATTATATTACTCAGAACATACCATGACCAAATCTACCCATCAATGACATGCATAGGAAAAACCACCGTTATCCAACCATTGTATGAGATGAGACTTATTGGGTATGACCAAATTTTCTCTAAATTTTTATGTCAATGTGACCAATCTTAGAATCATAGACCTATAATAGGTCTATCTCAAGGCTCACATGAGGATCACATATGTGATACTAATACTTCATTGTTACTAGAAAAGGTGTCATACAAATACTTGAGTGAAGGCTTGAAAGTTGGCAATATGGGTTTTAAATGGCCACAAAATTTATAATCATTAGTTAAGATATGAAACGATGCCCATAAATTAATGGGACTTGGCTAAAGGATGGCCTAAAAAATTTAGGCATATGCAAGTGTAATGTTGAGGTCATTTGATAGTAGGAGAGATGGTGGTGGAGTGAAGGTACAAGTTGAAGAGAACTTAAGAGATGAAAATGAAAAATCCAACAAGTTGAATATATAACCTTGTGATGAGTTTGAGAATGAAAGTCATCCCAATGCACATAATGATGTTTTATTTTTTGAAATGTAGATGGTAAATGTGGGATCATGTAGGCACATATAGCATGACCTTTCTCTCAAGGAGTATGGAGATATAATTACACAATTTTCCCTCTTGTTGTGTGTTTGGATTTAAATGACATTACTTATCGAGTGTATATATGATATTTTTTGGGGTGTGGTATTAACTTATAAATTCCATGTGTCATGGGTATGTTTAGATATATTATCTTGGATCTCCTTTAATGGTCATGTTGGCAGCGATCGCTCCATGATTTGTTTTAAAACTCCCCACCCCCTACTTGCCAACTTTTCATGTGTGCATGGTGATTGTGATCTCTTCCTCCTATGGTCAAAACTAGATGAATTGATTCATTTTTAATCTCTATAAAGATGGTAAATTATCAATTTTGTAGGGGTTATGACCTATGTCAGGTCCATGATCTTAGCTTGGAAAATACACCCATGTGTTATCGGGATCTAATGCTAGGGTGCTTGATTTATCCCCTCTTCTCAACTGAGTATCTATTGTGGGTATGACCATGGGCTCATAATTAACTTGGATTTGTTTTTAATGTCTTTCCTTTCCTTTCATGTGTACAAGAATGATAGGTATGAAAATTCCAACTTTTCACTCATTACATGTGCGAGGTCATTATCTAGTCATATCATTTCATTGTATCCCTCCTAAATCCATAGTTCATTATGGGTGATAATGTAATATATGATGTGATTTGGAAATGGGAATATAGATTTTATCTCTTAGCACAAAAATTACTAAATCTCACTAAATGGTGACTTCTTCCCCCTCTACATGCACTTGCATCTTATCTTTACAATTTCAAGTTTAGTAGGGTCACACTCGCACATGGTTTGATCTCACTTTCCATTTAATAATGTGTGTGTGTCAACTTTAGTCTTTACATGTTCCTTATCTTCCATGACCCATGGTTTTCATCAAACCTTCCCCTTCTCTTTGCATAAAAATTTCCTTTTTAACCTTTTATCTTTTTATTTAAAATTTTTTTATTTTTATTTTTATTTGTATGTGTGTGTGGTTCATGTATGTAGTCAACCTTTTTATGACCTTATACATGGGAATGAAGGTAAAAATGACCTCAAGATGTGGACAATAAATTGTACCAAAATTTATAATGAATTGATGAGAATTTTATTTGGGGTCCAATACGTGTTGGAGCCCTTTGAAGAAAATGTAGCTAAGACTACAAAAGGATATGAAACTAAGAACAATTCATCTGAAATGGATCATTCAAGTTAGACTCGGGTGTGGATTATATGTACTTCTTGATGGATTCACCCATCTTATCGTTGATGATGAAGGCTAGAAGAAGGTGATTGTCTGCCATGAGCTCCTCCTCATTGGATTTTGTTACCAAATTCAACTACTTTGAATTTCTCAATTGTCGTAAAAGTTTATACGGGACAAATCAAAAGGAATTATAATATTTTAATGGAGTTTCCCTTAAAATGTTCAAATGACATTTGAATCCTTTGATTTCATATTGAATCAATCCTATCAACTTTAATCCACAAAATAGTGACACACAACACTCAATGACATATCAAAGCTTCAAACTTAATCACTTTTTTGGGTTTTTAATACCTCTAATCGATCTTCTTTATGCTTACACTCAACATCTTTCTTACATTCCAAAAGGTTTAAAAATTGGTCACTTTTTCATTATTGGTAGTGCCTTTGATGGATGCATTCTAAGTGGTGAGCATCAAAATTATGCAAGTCCAAAAACTTTATTGTTTCCCCCTCTTTCAAAAATTTATATAACACTAATTAGTGAGAAATTTCATTGATGACACATCGAGGAAATCAACATTCACAACTCTCTCAGGCCTTGGTTTCTCTCTCCAAATTTTACAGGGATGTAGATGAGTGATACATGGTATTAAGGATAAGTGGAAACCATTGCGATTTGTTGTCACACCAAAAGATCGAACTAGTGGTGGAGAGGGATTTCATTGTGTTAACCAGCTACTATGCCAACACCCCCTGCATGATGGAGCCAAATGCAACCAAGTGAGCTCTGGGCCTACCACGTATATAGCCAATCAGGTCTAACAAAATTAGGAGGAAATGACACTGAGTCTTCCCGGGAGGTCTCCTATCCCAATACTACTCTAGGTCAAGCGCGCTTAATCAAGCTTTGGCTCGATACCATGTATGATTTTTTGTCACACCAAAAGCTCAAACTGGTGTTAGAGAGGGATTTCATCGTGTTAACCAGTTGTTACACCAATGACCATTAGTACACTACATTCTGTCAATAATATGTATCACCTCCCAAAAATTAATGTAATGGAGGAGACATAGCATTATGGGTAGGTGGAGGTAATCAATGCCTTGCATTATATCAAAAATTTGGAAAAAATTTCCTCACCCTGTTAATTGTTGAACCATCGATTGATGATAAGTGTAAGAATTACCATGTGGAAGAGATCGGTGAACTCTAAAATTCACTACAATGTCCACTTGTAAGGTTAAATTTGACAATTTTTATTAATGGGAAGTAAAGCACGAGAACCTAAATTAAGATAGAGGCAACAAACAAAGCTCCACTTTTTATCATATCTTTTGATAGAGACATCCAATTTATAAGTGGATGGTACCATTGGAAAGTTCTTTCACGAGATAATTGTTGAAGGATCTATGAAAAATTCATGAAAATTTATGGGGTATGTTCTTCTCTCATTTTCAAATCTTATGGATCTCAAATCAATCTCATAGGCTTCTAGGTTATTGTATTCCCTTGTAAATATTTCCTAAGATGATATTACCCTTGTGGCCTGAAAAAATCTAGATGGAGTTAAAAAGATGTAAATAAAAGGATACTTCCATAGTGCTCCCAAGGGTGAAATCATGATCTTTGATAAAATAAACGCTTCATCTTCACTTATCATCCTAATCTCACGAGAATGCATTTTTGCTTTCTCGAGATCAATTTTAAATAAAATATATATGTTTTTTATCGCATATGAAGGCATTTAATTAACATAAAATTTGGTCTCCTTAAAAAATCATGAGGTTTTTTGGATAAATTTTATATCATACCTTTCCCAAGCCACGATTAATTGATTATGGATCATCATTGTGCCTGTAGAGATCCTAAGGATATGCTTCACATTGTTTAGGGTAGATCATTTCAATTAGAAATATTTCACACCCCTATGACCTATGTGAAGAAATAAATATGAGAGAAAGATATATTCTTCATCCTCATCTTCTCTCTTATTTTTATAAGTAGAAATGCAATCTATTATAATAATGGTTCCTCTTCCTTGAAAGTAAGGTTACTCTACTCTTTTGGGTGTTGATATTTCGAGTACCTCTCACTTCTAGTTTTGAGCTATGTAAATGCATGAACACCTTGGATTATTTTGGTATTATACTATGCATATTCTATCTTTTAATACATTTATGATTATCACTCATATTTTCCCTTTGTCTTTTTGTTACTTTTCTCTTAAAACCCCATTGTCTTTATGGTTTAATGTTTGAGGTATTTACAAAGTTGTTATTCAAAGGTGTTTTATAAAGGCTGAGAGTTTGAGTTAGATTCAAATGTTGATATGGTTATGGATCATATCTTCCCTCTATATTTGTGTTTTGTACTCTCGATTGCTAACTCATATAAAGAGGGTGAACCCATTTCTTTTTGGTGCATCGCCATATTTTTGTTTCATGTTTTATTATTCATTTTCTCCTACAACTAGTAGATTAGAGTAGAGTATTGGTAACATAGAGTAGTTAGGATACGAGATATCTTAATTTGGAGGTCTACCTTAAGGATCCAAGTATACCATACCTTAGAAGCATTCCCATTATTTTTTATATAATACCAAGATTCAATTTGGTGATCTTATTGGTTCACATCTTAGTCAACCAATAATTTCTAGCATGTTTGGTGGGACATCTATGTCTGTTCTTGTTGATATATTTGTAGTTTTTTTAGAAAGAAGGATGCATGTTTTCTAACTTAAAGCTAAGTTTTGTTGAGTTATTAGCTCATTTTATTTTTTTACTATGTTTTCAAGAAACTAAATACTCCACTAATTCAAGGATCAATTTATCTCATTTCTAGACCATTTTAATCCATTCCCTTCCATATTTCATATAGATACATATTCATGGCTCTTTCCTTTCCTCATTTAAATCCTTCCCCATCACGTATAACAACAATATTATTATCATCCCCTATATTCACCAAAAGTTTCTCAAAATATCATGGATATGATCCTTATTATGATAATCTACATGTGAACTAGGACATACTAATTTATATGGGTGTTCTATTGACTATGATGGTTTTTAAGAGAATTAATATACATATAATGAAGGAAGATTCATCCCTAATCTTAATTTTTAGTAGAATATTCAATTCATGGAGAAAACATGAAGAGGATGCAAGAGCTATTTGAAAAAAGCGGGGTTACACAATATATTCCTAAGGAATCATGTCTATGTGGTTATCCTTTGCAATTATACGAGTCCTAAGTAGAATTTTTAAGTCATGGAGGAAAAATTGATAAGAATGCAATAGTTGGTTAAAAACTAGAGGTTAAACAATCTATTCCTAAGGAATCATGTCCATGGGATGATCCTTTACTATATTCATACATTCCTCCCACTCAAACATTTGATACCTTGAAACTATCTTAGATCAAGGTGTTTTTCTCTTCCCATTTACTTGAACCCCTTGAGATTTACCTACCTCTTAAGAAGAAGAATATACCCTCTCCATCACCAAAAATCTGTAACATTATCCTAGAAATTAGTGTTTCCCTCATTTTTGGATTCATATCCATACTTAAACACTCCTCCCACTCAAGCATCTAAAAATTTGTATCCCTCTAAGAACAAGGTGTATTACACTTCCCATTTCTTGGAATCCCTTGAGAGTTACATCCCCCTAAGAAGTTGTAGTAGTATTCTACCCCTCCCACCCTCACCAAAATTATTACCTAATCCTTAAGAGTTTCCTATAGAACCATTTTCAAGCTATGGTGATTTACAAGACAATGCTTTTCAATGGCTAACTATGTTCAATATTATATTTAAACCTATGTCAATGGATAAGGATGTCCATCATCCTTTATAACATGAGAAAGTGACGATACCTTTGGAGAAGTAACTTGAGGAGTTATAAACTAGATAAGAGAACATGCAATGTTTGAAAGAGTGGGTCGAGATATTTTGAGACCAAATAATCTCTTCATCCAAATCTATGTGACCAATTTCATACAAGTGCACCATGGTATCATGAGGTAAGCTTCACCACTAACAAATAAAAAAATAGTTATTTCATATTGGAATGAATATGAAGATGTTGGAATGAATGGATATCAATGAGACCATCGGTAGAGATATAGGGCACTAAGTTTTATAATGTTGGAACGAGTGAGAACCTGTGGCGATGACAACTTAATTATTATTTTATTCTTCAAGATTTCTCGCTAGTGTGAAAGAATTTCTCTTGTTGTATTTTTGTACCAATCGGAATAAACTCAGTTTGGTGAATATGGGGGGTGATAGGATTCATGTTGAACCTGCTAGCCATAACATTGATGCTTATAATCAGCCTCTGTGGAACAAGCTTAGGATTGGGGGTTTCAACAATTTCATTTCCAAATTACATGGTCATGATTCCCCTATCTAAGGATTTCAGAAAATCTTGGAAAGTGGATAAGTTTGTTGTTAGAGGGATGGAAATCGAGGTGTTTGAGTCCTTCATCACCCTGGTCACAGACATGAAAATGGATGGGCTTAAAATTTTTAAGGATAAAACCTGCAGAGAACAAGAAATTGAGCAGTTCTTTGTTGGCAAGGAAAGAGGTTCTTTTTTTATGGATTGTATTTCCAGGTCATGCATTTTGGGTATTTGGAGAGAGGTGTGCCTTCATATTATGAAGTACATCACTCTGGAGGGTAAATACAGAAAAATTTATTCTCACCATTTGACCCTTCTAAACATGTTTTACCACAAGGTGATGGTGAGCATCCCCTAATTCTGTTTATGTCACTGACTAAATCCTTAGTGGCTTTTTAGCAGGAGAAAGTGGAGTCGCCTCTACATGAAGGGCTCATTCTTATGATGTATGAAAATGGGAAACCTACTCTGTACCCTCCCCTAAAAGATCATGTGGATGAGGACGACCTCACTCTTGTTGACTGCCTCACTAAGATGAAGGCTGGCAATTGTAAATTTTTTGGGGAGGATTCTAGTAAAGATATGGGTGAGGTTGGTCATGGGGAAGCAAGCACTTCGAGAAAATGGGACAAGGATGGAAATTTAAAGGGTTTAGAGGATTTGAGTAGTAAGGTTCAGTACTTAGAAGGGGTGCTCCATGTGATGGAAGAAACCAATGTTGGCCAAAGGGATACAATGATGGATGTCATCAATGCTTCTAAGAAAATTATCACCACACAGTGAAGTCCAGGTAGAAACTTCTTGAGCTAGAGGACCAGGTCAAAAAGCTCAGCGACAAGTTGGAAAGGATGGAGGAGGGCACCAAAAGAAGGATTTTCAACTTGTGCATCAACAACTCCAAGGATGAGATGGAGGATGATATTAATGATAAAGGTGCTGAGAGTGGCGGGAACAAAGATAGCCACGATGGTAACAGTGGGGGATCCCCAAAAATTAACGTTTGTTTCTAGACTGTTGGTAGAATTTTGGCGAACTTCTGTTGTTTTTCCATTTTGGAGACTGTTTCTCCTTCTCTCTGGTTTCCCCACCTTGCTATAAAGTCTGGTCCTTCTTTGTAAGAGTTAAGCATGTTTAACTCCTTTCCGGGACTTTTCGTTTCCTTCTTGCTGGTTGTTTTTTGATTCTCCTTTTGTAATGGCCCCTGGGAGCCGATCCTTATTTTTACCATATCTAATAAAAAATATGAAGATGTTGATGAAGTGATAACTCAACCCATTCCCTATTATTAATTTTTATCAGTCCATAGTTGAGGATATGGTTTATGGACTTAAGAATGAGGGTAAATAAATGTTTAACATCAAGGCTGATTAGTTAGAGACAAAAGAGAAAAAAAATTGTCATCTTTGGAAACTAAATTTTCAATGAGTTGGAGGTGTCATCAAATCTAAAAAGTGAAGGGGAAGAGGTGTATTTTGAGCTTAAAGTTGTGGATGGGGAAGAAGAATCAATAGAGGTAATAAGTCCTCCATCAAGGTAAATTTTAAGGGCCCCTAAAATAAACCTTAAAAAGTATTTGGAAATGTTTTGAAAACCCCTTTTGAAAGGATGGTGAATCACAGGAAAATTTGTTTCACTGGGTTGGAATTTTTTTGGCAACATTAAGGGAACCTGAAAAAGACCGTTGTAGGAGAAGTAATGCTACTAACTGGTAGTGTGTTGGATGTTACAAGTTGGTAGCATGTTGGATGTTATTAGTTGACAACATGTTAAATACTACCAACCAATAGCATGCTAGATGCTACCACCAAGAGTAGCATGGTAGGTGCAATCAATGGTGGTAGATGAATGCAACCGAACGAGAGCATATTGGATGCAACCAACCGGTAGCATGTTAAATACTACCACCAATAACACTCAACACGTTACCCGTTGGTAGTACCCAACATGTTATTGGCCAATGATATGTACCATACTACTGCTATCGAATGTACCATGATACCAACTAGTAGTATGCATATGTTGGCGGAAAAGTCTTATGTGTCATCTACCAATTGGTGGCATGTTTGATGGTGTCGAATGGTAATATGGCACATGCTACTAATCAAGAACATCCAACATGCTACCAATTGGTAGCATGTTTCTACATAGTCCAACAAATTAAATGCTACCAAATCTCTTAACCTTCAAATATGTAGACAACTAATCTAGTTATTTTCACTTTACACAATTGCTAAGAAATAATGTCATAGCCTACAACAAATGAGAAAAAAACATCGCAGTAAGTGACAACCAACCGCTTTCCGGACCATCCATCAATTCTAGAGTAGACATTGATTCCATATGTTTTACAAATACTAAGAAGGAAGGTCATCACCAAACTGCATGCGACCACCGGTGTTCAACTCTCAGTAAGTTTACATACAAGAGCCTTTTATTTCCGCAACTATGCACCCTTCTTTCAGATTCCAATTCATTTTCACAATGGATTGAAGCCATAATTTTCACAAGGATAGTTTATACGACCCCATTTAAATTATAAATAATAATACTCAACTACCTTCTAACCAACTATAACAATTCCACTTGTACTTTTCACATTCAACTCCCATCACACACACTATCCTTTGGAATGTCCCTTGAAGACATTGAGTGTTTGACAAGACTACCGCACAAAGATGTGGATCTGTCACAATGAAGGACATTTTAACAGATGAATATGTCAAGTATTTGGAGTATCACTACTAATTATCTATTAATGTAGCTACAGGTATGTTTTTAATAACCATATTACTATTTACAACATTTTTTGTTTTAACTTTTAATTATTATTTTTATTAAATATTTATCAATTTTGTGTTTCCTTACACTTACAACTTCCTAAATCCTTCAAAAGGGAAGTCTACTTAAGGATTTTAGTCACCCATTTCTACAAGCTATGGTTCAATTCATCCAAGCCAAAAATATTTTGTAGGGTTGATATATGGATATTCCATAAATTCCCTTGGCTTATATTATGCACACCCTTAATAGATATACATATTATTGGTGCATTTTCTTATCCTCTAGGATACAAAAATGACATGATTAAGATTATTATGAACGGAATTGCTTCTATTAGTTCCACAAATTTTATTCTTGCATTATATTATGAATCTCTTTACAATTTATGCAACACCCCTTCTCCTACCGCACTCCACATAAAGCTAACATCTATGTCCTTAACAATTCAAGAGTAGGAGGTGAGTCTAAAATTTATGATTATTTGTTTCATAATAATTATCATTAATTTTCTTCATATTTTATATATTATATTAGATATTAATAGTCTATTGAATTATAATAGGGCATAACTACTGCAACTTCTTCCCAAAGAGAGGTGATATAAGAGGACATTTCCCACCAGATTCTAGAGATTCAGTTAGTTATTTGGAGGATCGGGAGCCCAAGGAAACCACTCCATAATTAATAACTTCTCAAGTGAAATAGATGATGTGCTCCTTAACTCTTCATGTAATTAATCAATGACCATGCCACTGATTGCATGTATTTATTATTTATATATTTCAATATGTTTTAAAGTATATATAATTACATAGAAATATATGTTAAACATTTATAAATTATAAGTTGTTTACAAACCTTTGCTACAGCAACCTCCAACAACGCAAGTTTATATCCTCATGCTAGTCCAACAAAAAAATTGTATGAATTTGAAGAAACACAATATCAAGAAATATATTTGTCACCTCAAGGTATGTATCCCATTTAAGTTGTAATTTTAATTTTTTTATTTTGTTATATTTTTTAATGGTTAATTAGGTTTAGATCACAACTACTAGTACCACTCCTAGTCTCTTCGCTCTACCCTCAATAATAACCACAACAAGTACAATAGGCTCCATCTACATCTCAACTAAAAACTATGCAAATAGGTTATGTTTTTTATCATAAATTATTTATAATTTTTATTATTCCATTCTTATTATGTTTTTCATTTTAATTTTCTCATATAATTTACAATTTATTGCATTTTATCCTCTACCTCCAAACACATCTTCTACTTTGAAGAAAAATATGGTATCGCCACCTCCACCACCACAAAATGTGAGGACCAGGGTAGTGGGAAACATATATCATTTAATGCTCAAACTTTAAGAAGAGGTACCCTAAATTTGCAAACTGAGTTTCCAAATTTTTAGTTAGGTAATGTTCTAAGTGCATGAGGTGTTTCAATATTAAATGAAATTGATTTAGATGAGGAATGTCTTGAGATTAAAAGTGGGGTTTGGGCCCATGAAAATTTCAATCTAGAAGATATGGTTCATGGGTTAAGGCAACCTTATCCAATACGGGAAAACAAATCAAGCACACCTTTTGGGCTAAGTGTGCAAAGTGGATCCACCAGGTGCACGACATTAGATCAATGACACTGTGGTGGTCTTTGGGAAAAAATTAGTGGGATTTGGTCGGTTATGCGATAAGGTAAGGGATCGAAGGTGGGGGTCCGGGTGGAAGCAAGTTTGGCACATGATTTGGGCATGCATGAGGTAGTGGAGGTTAGGCTCGGTTTGGCGATTCAAGTCAAGGGGTAGGTTAAATTGAGTCGGGGTCGAAGACAAATGTATGGAAGGGTTAGGTTGGCTCAGTAGAGCCAAGGCCGAGTCAAGAGGGATTCGGGGAGGTGGAAAGACCGGCGCGAGGGGTAGGTCAATTCAATTAGGGTAGTGAGGATATCTCGATGAGCTAGCTCACCGAGCTAAGAGATGAGCTAGGGGTAGAGGTGGTAGGGAGGGGGTTATCTATGGTTTTTTGTTTCTAATTTTTCTAATTTAAATCTGAATTTTTTTCTAATATTTTTATTTTTGAATTTTTCAAGAGAACGGACCAGTCATAAACTAGAAAACAAAAAGAAATCATTCCCTAATTTTAACACACACACCTAAATTTGGCTATAACTAAATAGCCCACTAAATTTAGAGGAAAGTACTATGTGAATTTTTTCTTTTTATGATACAAATATGATTTTATCTTTCTAGAAAGCTACAAACACCGCAAAAAGAGTAAACACACTCAAAACAACATATGAACATTTTTTGTTGTTTTATAAATTTTGATTTCTACTTTCAAGTGCTCCTGTAAAAAAACACAATAAATAATGAAAACACACCAAACAAAAAATGCTAATCTGATAAAAATCAAATACACAATGGTTAGTGGTAAATAAAAAATCTGCATTGTAAGATGAATAACAAATGAAACGAAAATGAAAGAAAAAATGGGTAAGTCCCATAGGGCATGCAAAAATGAAAACAAGGAAAATTAACAAAAAATAAAAGATAAATGACAATACAAGACAATTATACCTTCTCTATAATAATCTTGTAAACCTCAAGTAAGATCATGGAAGTGCTTAGACTTGTGTGATCTTGAAGATGATTGAATGTGGATTATCTTGATATGATATCCAAAGTGGATGAATGCAATGCTACGAGAAGATTTGTCTTGGATATGGCTTCCAATATGCAAGATATTAGGTAGTAAAATTGACAGAGTTATTGTGCAAGAATCCAAGAGGATTTATAAAGGGGTAAGCTTGCTCTTTTATAGAGGCTGAGTAGTAGTTGGAAGTGGTTGCAAGAGTTTGACTAAGCTCTAGGTCATAATTGTAATCACCTAGGAATAGGAAGTAGACTGAGTCTAGGAGTTGCAAATTTCAAGGGGCAATAGACATTTGGAATAGCAAAAGTTACATCCATCAATTGAATTACACATACATTGAATTGACCCCACACTTCAAGGAATCTAGGATTGGAGTCCATGTAGAGTAGGGAAGTGTAATTCAATTTGAGTTAACTAGAATGAGGAAGTGGAGTCCAAGTTGAGTTAACTAGGATAGTGAAGTGGTAGTTGACTAGAAAATAGGTGTATTTTCTTAATTAAGTAACTAATTTAATTAGCTACAATGTGCAAGATAATTAATTAATCATTTGTTTAATAAATTATAATTAACTTATCTAAAGTGTGTTATGGACTAATTTAATTAATCCAAGGGTTTATGTACATGATTAATTAATTAGATTAATCAATTGTAAGGGGATATGAGCTAGGATGTGAACTAGGATAGTACTAGGAACAAGTATGTAATTTTGGGGTGTCTACACTCTCTTGCACATCATATTTTACATTGGTCATTTATTTGGATGATTCTAGTATAGATCCTACACTTATCTCGATATACTATCTATTCTAGTATCTATTGATCATATTCCTATTCAAGGTGTTTTAGCTACCCCACATCGTGTAGATAACATATTTACATGACCCTTACTTCAATCTCTTGGCAATTATTTTGAGAGTCTTGTGCTTGATTTTGATACACAATTTAGACATATTACACTTCCCATCACAATTGACTCCACTACTATACATAATTCATTCTTAGTTTCTAAATATATCACTAGTATGTTGCATTTAGGTATCCCTTGGCTATGTGCTCTTAAGGTTGTCCATATATCATTCATCAATTCATTAATTTTATTATTCATTAGCAAGTTGTTACTATTTAACATGTTCCTTTTATATATTTCTCTCCTTATGTTCCTCAAGATTTTTAGCTCTCGCCCGCTTCCTAGTGCATCTAAATTAGATATGCCTATTGTTTCACACACTCTTTCACACAACACTAGTTCTCCTAGGTATCCCACTAGGCCTTAGGTTGCACACATTGATTCACGTCATCCTAGGTCTCTTGATATGCCTTTAGAACTTTCACATGTTACATCACATAGTGTTAGGGCCTCTAGGCCTCCATGTCAACCTTTTATAGTGTTTATGATCTCTCACAGCTTGCAACCTCATCCTATATCATGCATATCTTCTAACTTTGCAGCCTACACTACTGATTCTCATTGCACTTCTATAATTTATTATTATTCTATTTCACCCCTAGATATTATACATTGCATTCTTCTTAGTGTTTGACCATTTATAGTTCTCCTCATAGGCCTTATTTGGCACACATCATCACCATGGATCCACTTGCACTTGAGTCACATTATTTGACACATTTGAGGCTTGACCCTCCATCATATTCTATAGTTGATTGAACTCTTTGTAAGGTAATTTTGGTTTATTTCTCATGTTATCCCCTTTACTACCCGATGATGCAATCGGTCTATAGGTTCAACTTGACTATTGAGGGAATGGTTTCTACAATGGTAAAAATATTGCTTCCTACCTTTTAGTTACATAATTTTTATGTATTCCCCTATATGGGGGCATTCTTGGATCACCCTTCCTTATCTTTAGAGAATAATTTTTCATCTATGCCCTTATGGAGGGCCTAAAAATTAAAATCATACCATTGTAAAAAATATAAAATCGGGACTAATTTTTACACTTACATTGCTTACACTTTTCATTATTCATGTTGTTTACTCTTTTGGTTTGATAGATAGAATTTTTTTATTTACACACGTGTTCACATGGTATACTAATTGTGATGTAGGACATACACATAGCGGTACATGATGATAGGTGTTTGCAACCGTTTACCTACACTTCTAACCTTTTGGGGCATCTTCCTTTTACATTCTAAATCCATTTGTTATATTTCCATTATAGTTCCTTTCTTTCCTCATTACTCTTCATTACATATCTATCTCGTGTATTTGTTATCTTTTATAATAACGAGACTAACACATGTGTCTTCCTTAGTGTTTATAGTCATTGATAGCCTTTTTATATATATTATATCATATGTTCTTTTGTTATGCTCAATTTTCATACATGTTTGCTAATTATGTATGTGTGTATATGCTTATTCTCTTCTTTGATTATGGCCAAAGGGCCTTGACTGTATTATGACATTGTAAGTGTCCCATTTTTATGATGTAATTCCTTACACATGGTTGTGCATCTTTTGTTTGTAGGCTCATGGGCCTTGATTTTCTTACAACACCATGGGTGTCCCATTTTTATAGGCATTCTTGCCTTTTGTGTAACATTTATTTCCATTGTATGCACTTATCTTCTACTAACACATCATTTTCAATTGTTGATGCTATTATTTTGTTGCATTGACATAATTCTTGTTATCACGCTTCTTGTTCTTGTTGCTATTATTTTACGTCATGGTTTCTATCATACACATCCCTTATTGCAGATGTAATTTCTTCTTGGTGTCCACCACATCAACTCTTCGTAAATTATCTATAGGTTATCATTATCTCATATATGAGTATACATCTTTCCTTTTGAGCTACATGCTCAAATTCTTCATCGCACATACCTCAAAAGTGGGGGCAATCATCTAGGGATTTATTCTACATTTTTATAAAACAAAAACATCTTTCTAGGAATAGAAATATCTAGGGAAAGAAAATTTTCCTCAAAACCAGGTTCAAATACAAAGAATTTGCAAGATCTACAAAAGGTCAAATCGAAAGAATGGTCGGGACCATACGATTTGCGGTTCGACCCTACCATATATTTTTTCCCAAGAGAAATTTCTTCATTTTGGTCAGTATTTTCAGATTTTTGTCATATTTGCATTATTTTGACACAACTTCATGTTCAAATTGATTCACTTTGGCACAATTTTAGGGGAAAAAGTCCTCCATTCTTACAATATCCACAGGTTACAAAAATGGGCTTATATCCATCTGTAGTGGTATGGTCCATGGGGTTATGTAAGGTAGAAAAGAAGCTAAGTTCTTCATGGGAAGGCTTTCCTATCCTCTTTACAATTGAGGGAAGATATTAGAGTTACTAAATGGCTTTGATACATGGTCTTCCTCCCTAGGTAGGGGTTATTTGGATCCTCTTTTTTTATTCTTATTTCCGGTATTTATGTGTTGGGTTGGTACACCTAACACATCAACCTCTCCTTGGCACAATTAGGGATTAATTACCCCCAATCCTTCATCAAAGTTTAGAATATCCAAAGCACAAGAATGGGAGCACATTCCCTCTGCAAGACAAACAAGTGTATTCCTTCCTTTTTTCATATCTTTTGGCATTTCTTGTTGCACATTTATTTATAATAATTTCATTATATTTTGAGTTAAAGTTCATTTTCCTATTTTGGGAATTGACTACACTCTATGTTACAAGTTTCATTTTGAATGTGACAAAACTAAAACAATGGGACACTGTAAAAAGGTTATTTTGAGTAAAGATAAAGTGTACTTACACACTTAGGTATCTTTTCCTTTAAGAATGTAATTTTCATTTCATACTTAAGGGGGTAAATGTAGTCACTCAAATTTGGTAATCTACCCTTTGATAGAGTTAATTTTAATATTGCATGCTTACATGCACGAATACACTCTCCTCACTCTTTCTTAGCACACCCTGATAGCTCTTTAAGTATGTTATTATATTTACACTCATCTCTGTCATCAATTCTTGATCTTTTATAGCATAAAATGCATCTAAAAATAGTTATCCCCTGACCCATAAATCCTAACTGTGTTTTTTCCCTTTAGGTCAAGACATCAAGTTTGGGTCAATTTGTACTAATCTACAACCCAACCCTATCGTACGGTATTATAATGACACATTATGCACTCAAATTTTTAATTACATCATCTTCATATGGTTTAATATTATCCCTTAGTAATCCTTTCATGAAATAAAAATAATAAAAATCCTATATAAGCAAGTCAATTATACCTCATTATAGGTCCTAACACTTTATGTTCTCCTAGTGTTAAAGAAAGCACAAAAGGCACTTATTACTTCCTAAACAATGAAGTAACTGATGTAAATCTATTAGGAAGTACCCTCTATAATTCTGAAGTCTCATACCAAATTCAATAGTATGCATCTTCTTTTCACATGGAAACAAAGTGACCCTTCTCGAGTATTTAAGCAAGTGTGAAACTTAATTTGAAATATTGTCAAAGCATGGTTGTCAAACTCTAATTAAACTATGATAGATATCACATGGTAGGATAATGACGTGTACTTTGAGCCCTCTTTGGAGTAGTGGAAATTTTTTTGGTGTAAAATGGTTCCCACAACCCACCTAACTTTATTTTACAAGAACTCCATCGTGCATTATGAGGGTTTGAGGTTTGATCAGAATTACAGAGCCATTATAAATTTGAGAGAAGAAGACTAATGAAGAGCAACACTCATTTCTAGAAAGGTGAAGTACATAGAAAGTTATATTAGCCAAATCCAAATAATTCCAAGAATGTATAGAAGGGTCCTGACCGTCTGATAAAACAGCTTTTTTGACCTAGTTACACGTTTTGACCAAGTGCATTTTTCAGATGTCGGTCTAAAAAAAAATCATTTATGGTTCCAGATCATCTTGTACCTACATTCATATCACTCGTAATCTCTCCTATATTTATAGAATCTACTAAGTATAATTTATCCTTATGTTTTGATAGTTATTAGATTAATAGTCACTTTATAAAGCATTTTTCTTATTTAGGCAATTAATGTTGGAAGTTAATTAAATCAGAATAGCCTCTTGTTGTAATAGTTCATATGTTTATGTATGTTAGGAACATAATAAATCCCAAAGGAATTAAATAAGATATTCACAATAAAAGTGAAATCAAATCCCTATTATAATATTCTTCTCACTCTCTTTGGTATGTTATTTGGGATTGATAAACATCATGTAACACCCTTCCTCTTTCTTGGGATGGATAGAAAGTCTCATGGAAATTCTTTTATTGTTGAGTCAAGGGATGCTAAACTCCTTTTATATTTGGCATCTCCTTCAGTAGTTATTAAGGATTGGTTAACTGGAATCCTTCAACAAATCAATTCCAAATACATCTCTAAGTAAAAATTCAAGGAGCTTCTCCTTTAGAAAATAAAATAAGTGTACTACTTCCATGTTATTATCTCTTTCAAATTACTAGTTATAAACTCAATTTTCAAATTACAAATGCATTTTCACATTTGATCTAAATTTCCATTCTTTTTATGGGAATTGATTGCACTCTATGTTACATGTTTTATTATAGAACATGCCAACACACTCGTGGAATCAACAACCTTGACTTAAAAAAAAGTGTGCTTACATACTAAGGTATATTCCATTTAAGCACATAATTTTAATTTCATACTTAAAGGGGGAAATTTAGACACCAAAAATTTAACCCTAAATTTGACAATGATAATATTGGATTTAACCCTAAATTATGAGTGGTGCACACATTCTCATCCTAATTACTCATTCTTATCCTTTTTGCATGACTTGTTTCTCTATTCACACTACTCAATCACTCACAAAAATACTTCCATTATTCTTGGAATTCATTCCTATAACTTTGAAGACCAAAATATTCCTATATAGGAACATCTATCTAGGACCAAACCATCTAATGTCTTGAATAAAGATAACAATTGTGTCACCATCCACACAATAATCAATTTCTCGATTTTATATTTTTTTATGTGGGTTGATACTTTCCTCATGGATGAAACTTAATACAAAATTATACATACAAACCCCTATAACAACAAGTCTAATGTACTCATTTACTCAACTAAAAATTTTAAGGGAACTAATTGGAAATATCATTCTAAAAACATTACAATATCTATTAAACCCCTTTAAATAAGTAGCACATCATAGGAGAAACCCCCGCATGGGTCTAAAGAAAATTTAACCATGTTATAGATTCATACGTCCCAAGATAAAGACCTCACAAGATAAGTTAAGATAAACATGCCAAACTATTATTTCTCATTTCCAAGTGATCAAATTTCTGATTCTAGTTACATCCATATAGATATCACATGCTAGGTGGAGAAATATGTGTGGTTTGAGGCCTCTTTGGAGTATTACTAATGTAAGAGGTATATGGATTGTACTTTAACCCAAACAATAACCTTTTTTTAGGATCTCTTACCCATGGTTATGGTTTGAGGATATTTAACCATGTTATAGATTCATACGATCCCAAGATAAAGACCTCACAAAATTGATAAGAAGTAAACATGCCAAACTATTATTTCCATGTTATAGATTCATACGTCCCAAGATAAAGACCTCACAAGATAAGTTAAGATAAACATGCCAAACTATTATTTCTCATTTCCAAGTGATCAAATTCATACTGATTCTAGTTACATCCATATAGATATCACATGCTAGGTGGAGAAATATGTGTGGTTTGAGGCCTCTTTGGAGTATTACTAATGTAAGAGGTATATGGATTGTACTTTAACCCAAACAATAACCTTTTTTAGGATCTCTTACCCATGGTTATGGTTTGAGGATATTTCATACCATACAAAGGGTTTTACATATGCATGACACCTCATGTTCTATAATGAAGCATATTTCTAAGGTTGTCACATGCACAAAAATTTATAGAGTTCTAATGCATCATTATATATAACCATCTAATAGGTACAAAACTTTTAGATGTTTCGTACCTACTTAGTTTTGTACTCTACTTTCAAAATGAAACATCAGTAAGATCATTTCCAACCTATACGTTCATCCCTATGTTTGTAATCATTTTTTCCACCCATTTCATTATTTTTTAGTAATCACTTCTAATATTAGGTTTTAAAAATTACTACTAATAATATTTTTACTACACATTAATTTTTATTAATTAACTTGAACATATTTGTTGTCCCGAATTTTTTATTGCTAAAAAAATTATGAATTTTTTGGAATAAAAACCATGTTAGCATGTTTCTGAATCAATCATCCCACATTATTTCATTATGTCATTTCTCTCTTATAACTCGGTTGTTGATTTTCGCAACGCGCCACTATCACCTTCCCATCATTTTTGTTTTCCAAAGATCGCTCCACATCCCCATTTGGTTTCACAAATGATAAATAACTCTAAATTAATAATTTAAAATTAGTTAATTGATAATAATGCTTTAATTAATGTTATTAATTAATTAACATTAAATAATTAAATTAATGTAATTAATTGTATTTAATTTAAATTTTAATTAAAATTATTTATTTATTAAATATTTTAAATTAATATTTGATATATAGGTAAAAGAGGGTTGAGGGATCCTACCCCATTATAACGATATGATCCAATATGATAGAATAAAAAGAGACCAAACATGCTCATAAGCATCCCGAGAAGAAACAATGAAACTAATGGAAAAGTAACAACAATTAGACCTATGTACAAAAAAAGAGGGACACAACCACAAAAAAAAGAGAACCGAACATGCATTAATCCAATTTTTTTAACACCTCCTTCCATTCAAGTAGATAACTCATTTATTGAGTTGCTCGCTTTTCATAAAGAGAGAATCCCTCATCTATGTTATGTTTCTTACCTTTGTCCTTTGCCTCCTCCTCACACTTTATATTAATAATTTGTTTGAATGTCTTCAAGTATTCAATTGTATTCTTAATATTAAGAGTACTCCAAGTCATGCAATCTGCGTAACTTTAGATTTTAGGAACTCATTCTCCTTCTCCATCTAAGAACATTTAATATCCAACCTATCAAACTTATCACCCAAACTATTAGCCATTTCAACCTTATCTTTAACCACATGCCAAAGATCTTAAAATAATATTCAAAATATTCTTGTTCGATCAATATCATTCCTCATCTAATTAAATTCCCCAATACCAATCATATTATTTATAATTGTCTCTTTCTCCTTAAGACCATATAAACCTTCCACATTCAAATCATTATTCTTATCACTTGCCTCATGGGCCTTCAATCCCATAAACATCCTGTCATCGATCAAAGGGAAACCAAAGATGGTCACCTAGAAATGCACATCGATCGGACATGTCGACTTCGATCGAGCAAGTGGGAACCATAACCCGTCATCGGTCGATGGACATACATCGGTTAGAGAAAGTGGGAATTGGGCGCGATTAGGTCTAGCCACCGTCGGTTACTGTATGATGTGTTTTATTTTTAGTCATGGGATTTAAATCTAGATTTTGTTTAAAGTAAATCTATTAGATGTAATTGCATAACTAAGGAGCCCTAAGTTTATATATTTATATAAGCGTGAAAGTTAGGGTTTATGAGTCAATAATGAGAGGGATTGCATTAGGTCCTCGATTCTCTCCCGAGACCAAGAGGATTAAGACAAAGAAGAAGAAGAGAAAAAAGGAACATGTTACATGAAGACAAAGACTCCATGGAGAGGAGTGGGACAGAAGGAAATAGTAGGTACATCTGAATGATGAGAAGAGGGAAATGTCTTCTACTGTATTTCCTTTGTATTGTTTAGTCTCATGTAATGGCTTGCATAGTATGCAAAGCACATAGGGCTTATTCTTGCAGATCCACATCTTGGTGAGATATTGTATTATAGATTTATGTAGATCTAGTCTTGTATTGTAGATCCATGAGATCATATTGTATTGTCGATTCATGTAGATCGAGATATGGTAGATCTTTCTAGAGGTCTTGTTTGCAGATTCACAATACAGTGAGAGCTTGGCTACACAAAGTGGCGATGCAAGTAGCTTCGGTATGTGAGATATGGTTATGTTTGAGAGGCACATTTATAGTGCGCTCGGGTAGATCTCGGTTAGAGATCCGGAGGAGACACAAGTGGTGGTATGAGGCATCGTTTAGTGTACTCAGGAAAATCCGGTTGGAGATCTGGGAGGAGGAGATACTCTTGTAGAGATACATGTACTCTTGTGCAGAAGAGTTGGTTTGTAATCTCTTGTTATATATATATATGAGATCTCTATCTTTGGTGGATGTAGCCCACATTGGGTGAACCACGGTACATGCTTGTTATGTGTGTGTACTTTTGTGTGATTTGGATTATTCTAGTTTATGCTTCCACTGTTGTAGATTTTGTGGGGAATTGTTTAGGTCATGTGTGCATGATTTTTTGTTATTGAATCATAGCACTATTCCACTACCCCGTATTATCCCAACAGCTGGTATCAGAGCAACATTTGTTTTTCTAGATGAGAAGATCACAGGAAGAGATTTAATCTCAAGTGGGAGCTGGAAGAGTAAGGTTTCTGGAAATGACAAAGTGACCGTGTCGCTTAAGTGGCAATTAGCGTTGGCGAGAGGTGACCGTGGTCGGTTACTGAGTAACCTGGTTATAAACAAAAAATCACAGATCTGAAGAAATGGAAAGATACATAGAATGTATCTTGTTTGCTGAGGTGTCCCCAGTTCTTGGAGGCACAAACATGTTGTTCATATTGTAGATCCAGTTATTGAGGTATGGTTTTATCTCGGTATTGGAGTGCTTATATTATTTTGGTTTCACATGCATATTTGGGACTGCAGATCTAGATCTGAGAATGAGAAAAGGAGCAGTTATGCATCCTTTGGTGTAGTTAGATGCACGGGATTTGGTAGAGAGGTAGTAGCATAGAATGAAGATGGGACTTCCATTAGAGAAGCGTGTACTTCAGTTGAAGATGTGGTTGAGTGTCTTAGTGCTGGTAAGGTGATGCGTTTCATCTTGATGCAATTTATTGCAAAGATTTGATGTATTGTTCTTTGTATGAGATTTGGATGCTTCTTGAAATGACTGGCTCAGTCCAACTATCGACTTCAGGTCGAAGTAGGCACCTGGTGTGGTGTGCTATGCCAAATTGTGTGGTGTTGGGTTCATTCCAGCAGCATATACATTGGTCTGAGAACCGAGGTTTGTCACAGAGAAATTGATAATGGTCAGCTAACCATGGTTGGTTAGGGGATGACCGTGGTTGGTCTTTGTGGCAACTTATCTATACATGGTTTTTTGCAGCAAGAGAGGGCAGTTGGTTTAGTGTCCTATTTTGAAGGATCTGGTTTCTGGCATAGTGTGTACAAGTAAAAACATTGTTGATCACTTCAATGGTTTGGATTAGAAAGAGGACAAAGTTGGCTCGGTTAGTCCATTGAGACTTTGAGTCAGGTATCTCTATATGGTTCATGTTTTATTTATTTCATTTGGAGCAACTGATATTATGTTTGGACTATGTGCACAAATTTACACCATGGTTTCTTAGTGTTGTTTGACTTTTATTTCCTGGTTGTGTGTGGAATCTTGAGGACAAGGGTTTCTAGTCTAAGGATGATATCCTCAATGAAAATTCATGGTTAGACACAGTTGTAGGTAACGAGAGATGTTGAGTACATACGGATGGAAAGAAGTTGATTCACCTACTTCACAAGAAGTCCAAACTTCTGTGATGTAGAAGTATTCTTTGATAAGAAGGGAATCAATTTATATTTTCTTTCATCTGATTTTATTTCTCACTGACATATTATCTTTTGAGCTTGGTGTTAGAGGCAGTGCAGGGGATTTTGTGTTCAGTGGGAGCAATCCATGGTTGTTGGCATTGCAATATTGAATACATGATGCATGTGTAGAGTGAGAGGAGATTGCTACTATTCAAAGTGGCAGAGGCACTAGTTGGTTTTTGAGGACAGTCATGGATTTGCAGGTATATCCAATTTATTTCTTTGTGATGTCACTTATGGTTTATTTTGTGGTGCCTGGATATCCCTATGGGATTACAATTGATGGTTAGATTCAGCTGGGTGAAGATGATAGAGCAATTTTTAGAGTTTTAAGGGTTAAAAGAGAAAATATGACTGTTACAGAGACCGGTGTTGGTTAGGATTAACCATGGTCGGTCATTTGTTACCGTATCGACCAGCAAGTGACCGGGTTGGTTAGGAAACCGTGGTCAGTTTGGTCATAGGTTTAACAACAATGTTTATTTACCATTTTTAGATGGTGCCCTTGTTTTTCTTTCATCTTGGTTGATCTGTGTTGTATGTTGATGACATGTATGCTGATATTTTCACTTGGTATTAGTGGCATGGTTCAACATGGATGTTTGTTATTGACATTGATGAGCACAAGATTCATATTTGGCTTTGGAGTTAGTTGGTGGCAGACTTGGAGCTTCTGGAGAGCTAGTGATATGGATGGATGTACATGGTGAGTTTGTACATGTTGGATAGATTCAGTTTTATGAGTCTATGATGATGCAGATGTTTGATTTGCACATGGATGCCTTGAGCATGAGTAAGGGATGTTTGTATTTCCTCTTGTTACTATGTTACTCCTTGAGAGATGTTATCTACAGATGATTGTCTTGGACATGCTAGTTGTTTATGCAGGGTTGGATTTGCAGATTGCAGTGTTTGGATTCTTTAAGTTATGCAAGTTTGTGGATTGATCACCCACTATTGTAGGTAGAACTCATTTGGGTTGTCTTTACCCAGGATCTTATTTTTCTTTCACATATTCTAGTTTGACTTGTCTTGGTCAGTTACATTGGTGGTTACATGGAGACATGGATAGATGGATGGAGAACATGGTTGGTTTTATAGGTATGACTACGGATGTGATTGAGGCTCGTAACTTTAGTTTGAGGCAGGAGATCTTGTAGGCGTGTTAGTCATGATGGCTTGGATACATGATAAACTTGGTGTTATGATTCACTGGAGCTTGATGTATAGATAGCTCGGTTATCACGGATCAGTTGTAGCTTTGTGCAGGTTCGGTAATTCATGGTTTCATCTTCCTGGTTTGAGAAGATGGTTTGATCTTCCTTGTTTTATTTATTTGAGAGAATTGTTGAAGGAAAGAATAGATTGCCTTCACGGTGTGTAGAAGATGGTGATGTACAGTGCAGTGCAGAGGCTCGAAATATATCTCCAAGTGGGACATTTTTAGGTTGTGGAGCTAGATTGCTTCACATTTAGCATGCAATGGAAAGTGACTGGTAATACAAAGAACCGGTCATCGGTCAAAGGGGAACTAACATGGTCACCTAGAACTGTCATCGGTCAGACAAGTCCGACTTTGGTCAAAGCAAGTGGGAACTGTGACCCGTCATCGGTCAAATGGACAGACATTGGTTCGAACAAGTGGGAACCGACCACGGTTAGGTCTAACCGGCTTGATTACCTATGCGATGTGTTTTATTTTTAGTCACGGGATTTAAATATAGATTTTGTTTAAAGAAAATCTATTAGATGTAATTACATAGCTAAGGAGCCCTAAGTTTATATATTTATATAAGCATGAAAGTTAGGGTTTAGAAGAAGAGTCAATAATGAGAGGGATCACATTAGATCCTTGATTCTCTCCCAGACTGAGAGGATGAAGATGAAGAAGAAGAAGAAAAAAGGAACAGGTTACATGAAGATAGAGACTCCATGGAGAGGAGAGGGATAGAAGGAAATAGTAGGTACATCTGAATGGTGAGAAGAGGGAAATGTCTTCTACTGTATTTCCTTTGTATTGTTTAGTCTCATGTAATGGCTTGCATAGTATGCAAAGCACATAGGGCTTCTTCTTGTAGATCCACATGTTGGTGAGATCTTGTATTATAGATCTATGTAGATCTAGTCTTGTATTGTAGATCCATGAGATCATATTGTATTGTTGATCCATGTAGATCGAGATATGGTAGATCTTTCTAGAGGTCTTGTTTGTAGATTCACAATACAGTGAGAGCTTGGCTACACAGTGGCAAATACAGGGTAGCTTCAGGTATGTGATATCTAGTTATGTTTGAGAGGCATAGTTGTAGTGTACTCAAGTAGATCCAGTTAGAGATCTAGAGGAGACACAAGTGGTGGTATGAGGAATAGTTTAGTGTACTCAAGCAGATCTGGTTAGAGATCTGGGAGGAGGAGATACTCTTGTAGAGATGCATGTACTCTTATGTAGAAGAGTTGGTTTGTAATCTCTTGTTATATATTATATATATATATATATATATATATATATGAGATCTCTATCTTTGGTGGACGTAGCCCACTTTGGGTGAACTATGGTACATGCTTGCTATGTGTGTGTACTTTTGTGTGATTTGGATTATTCTAGTTTATGCTTCCACCGCTTGTAGATTTTGTGGGGAATTGCTTAGGTCTTGTGTGCATGTTTTTGTTATTGAATAATAGCACTATTCTGCTACCCCGTATTATCCCAACAGAGAGTCCACAATATTTACATGTGGAATTATGATAGAGCATGCAAAAAGGTTTGTGCATGGGGAAAGTAGGAATGTGAGATAGTGTGATAGTCAAGAAAGCTAAAAATAGGAAAAAGAAGAAGTTGACGTAATCACCAAGACATGCTAGAAATAGACAAGCACGGACCAAAGTTAGAATATGACAGGATAATGACATGTAGAGTTAATTATAGATGTGGAATACGCATTGAAAAAAGTAAAGATATTTATAACATGGGGTGGTAAAAATAAGATCTATTTATAGCACTTCCGGAAGAAATACAACCACTTGAGGAGAACCTGGCGATATGTGACTAATTATAGGAAAGTGTTAGTTGTAAAATCATGCAATCTATGTATAAGGTTGGTTTACTCTTAGAGTGTAATTTTATTTAGCAGTGAAGGAAAAGTTCCCACCCTATATATACTTGTAAATATCCATGTCATAAAAAAATCCGGTGAGTCCTAAGTCTTGATCAGGTCCTACCTTACACATGAGTCTATAGATGACTATTGTATTAGCCTATAATGTTACCAGTGAATATAATATGTATAATTATCATGATTATAATGGATATTTATATCTCTTTTGGTTTGATATAGTAATCTTGTGCATATTATGATTCCATGAGCATAGTATGTTTGTTATTGTGATAACCATGAGTACAGAGCTACATCTGTTAGGAAATAAGGGATAAAATATGTGGAACAACCCCATACAAAATTGCAATAATAGAAACTAATATGTAAAATAATATCACATATCTGAAATAAAAGTCCAGAAAATAAAAGAACACAACATAGAGACAATAGTTAACATGGTTCACCCAATTTATGCTACGTCCACAAAGAACCACTTGCTCATATTTTATTACAAGCCACCTCTTTCTCACAATATAATACCCATATCTATTTAGAGTGGTGCTCAACAAACTCTCTTGAATTCACACTGTAACTCACACACATCTACAATGATATGTCTACTCTACCATATGCACAAAAGTACATCAATAGGCAACTACTTAAGAAGTTTTACAATATCGTGGGTACCAAAACCATGGGCCAAAACCACCCCATAAAATTATGGGTCAAAATAAGAGCATATGATAAGAGCATGTTTCCTAAGGTATGAGACACATTTTTAGGCCACTTTTTTTCACAAAGTATTGGGCACATTTTCCAAGGCATCAGACACATTTCTTTAACCCCAGTGATAAAATTATGGGGAGTGTTTAATAGTTTTATTTTATAGTCTTCAAAACTTCCACACATGAAAATAGGCTCCAAAACATAACTCTCCCACTTGGAGACAGGTTTTCCTCTGAACAAGCTTCTCAACCCTTCACTTTCATATGTGAAGATCAACCAAATTTGAACATAGCTTCAGAATCTCCCTTATAACCACATTGGTCATCATGTCTTTAGGATTCGACTAGTATGAATATTCTCCACCTTCAACTTCTCTTCCTTCAAATTTTTCATAATGAAATGGTACCTTAACTGTATATGCTTCGTCCTAGAGTGAAATGAAATTTCTTATCTTCTCTTACTCCTACTTATGCCTCAAACCCTCAAAAAAATTTTATAACCAAATCATCTCTTTACTTTCCTCTATAGCATCAACATACTCGCCTCTATGGTTGACAAAGCCACAAGCTTTTGTAGTCTTGAAATCTAGCTCACTATTGTCCCACCTATTTTTACATCTCTAGCCATGTTTGAATCTACTTAACCATGAAAAGTGGTGTCTGATCCACTTTAGCACAAAACTATTCCCATGGAATCTCAAGTACCAAAAGATCCACTTTACTTTATGTCGAGTGATCTTTACCGGATCACTCATAAATATACTCATGAATCCCACTACATGGGAAATATCAAGCCTAGTGCACACCATGGCATACATAAAACTTCTAATCGCTGATGAGTAAGTTACCTTGGACATCTGGTTTCTCTCATGGTTTGTCTTATGACACAATTCCTTTGATAAGTTGACATGGCCTACCAAAAGGAGTCCCAACCGGTTTAGCATCTTGCATATTAAACCTCTCTAAGACCTTATTAATGTACTCTTCTTGAGATAAAGTCATCTTTTGTTCCTTCCTATCCCGATATATCCTCATACCAAGGATTTATTTGGATGCCCCCAAATCCTTCATAGCAAAGGAGTCACTTAGATGCTTCTTGAGTACTTTTATTTCTGTATGTTTTTTCCTACAACCAACATGTCATCCACATACAAATACAAGCTAATATAACTTCCATCCTAAAATTTATTTATATATACGCAATGGTTAGAATGGCATCTAATATAACCTTGCTCCATCATGAAGATATCAAATTTCTTATACCATTGACGTGGATCTTGTTTCAGGCCATATAAGCTCTTCTTCAATTTTCACATCGTCTCCTCTTTACCTTTGACCTCATAGCCCTCTGGATGTTGCATATATAGATCCTCCTCCAAATTAACATGGATAAATTTAGTCTTTACATCTAGCTTCTCTAAGTGTAATTATTTTTCTACCACTATTCCAATAATAGTTCTAATAGAAGTCATTTTTACTACAGAGAAAAAAATCTCATGAAAATATATACCTTTTTTCAGTGCAAATCCTTGACTAGCAACCGGGCCTTGTATATTTTCTTGCCTCATTCCTTTTAACTTTATACAACCATGTGTTCTACAATTCTCTTTTACCTTCTGGTAGCTTCACCAAATCCCAAGTTTGGTTCTCCATGAGAGACTGATTCTCCTCATTCATGGCTTGCTCCCACTTCTTCCTAGAATCTACATGCATTGCTTCATCAAATCTCTTTATCTCTCCAATGTAAGTCGGTGATAAATGATAAACAGAAGGAGAACAATGTTTAGGTTCTCTTCTTTCCCTAGAATACCTCCTCAATATAGGATTTTGGGGTTCTTGTTGAGTAGGTTCTTGAACTGATTCATGTGTCACTTTCCCATCTAGAAGATCCTCTACCACTACATATTATTTCTTGGATTCTTCCCTATTTTCCTGTAACT
The DNA here is from genome assembly GCA_018340775.1 of Taxus wallichiana var. yunnanensis. Taxonomy (NCBI): domain Eukaryota; kingdom Viridiplantae; phylum Streptophyta; class Pinopsida; order Cupressales; family Taxaceae; genus Taxus; species Taxus wallichiana. The sequence continues at coordinate 209,084,512 of CM031243.1, forward strand.
ATTTCTTATATATAAATTTCTCATTAAAGACCACATCCATAGATCAAATGATTTTCTTGTCCTTAATACTCCAACATTTATATCCAAAGTCATCACCACCATAACCAATAAAAGTATATTTTTTTATTTATCCTCTAGTTTGGTCTTATCATCATTGTCTATATGAACAAATAACTCACATCAAAAGACTCTAAGAAATGAATAATAAAATTTCTTACTAGACCAAGCCTCCTCAAGTATGCCTCCATCCAAGGAACTTAAGGGTCCTCTTTTATCAAGTACATAGTTGTGCTCACTACTTCTACCCAAAAAGAAAGAGGTAGTCCCACATGTAACCTCATGCTCCTAGCATGTTCCATTATTGTCTTTTTCATCCTTTCGAAACCCCATTCTACTATGGAGTTCATGGAACTATCTTTTCCCGTGGATTCCATTCTTAGAAAAATAATCATTAAACTCGGTCTACAATACTCCCCTCCATCATCCGAGTTGAGACATTTTACCTTAAGACTCATTTCATTCTCGACCAAGATTTTCCATTTAACAAAAGTGTCAAATACATAAGATTTGTTTCTAATATAGTATACCCAAACTTTCTTTGTTACATCATCAATAAAAGTCACATAATAATTTAAACCCCAAGAGATGATACAGATCTAGCCCCACACATCGAATGTACCAACTCCAGCTTACTATCTTTCTTTATAGGTCCAACCTTGAGAAACTTTACTCGTTTTGTTTCCCATAGACACAGTTCTCACAGAAATCCAAACATGCTTATGTAAATCCGAGAAAATTCATCTTTATGATTTGTATGCCCTTATGGCTCATATGACTGAGCCTATAGTGCCACAATGTTGTATTTGCATATTAAGCCATAAGATTACAAACATAAGTACCACCATTGGTTAAATACAAGGTTCCAACCTTCTTATCTCTTACCACCACAAGAGTACCCTTAGTACCCTTCCAAGATTCCACTATAAATATCACAGTACAACCATCATTTCCCAACCGCCTATCGATACCAAGTTTCATCTTAATGTAGGCACATGTCTTACATCCTTCAATAACCATGTATTCCCATTATGCATCTTAACCTGAACAAAACTTTTTCCAAATATGTTTGAAGGCTCATCATCACCAAGAAAAACATGCCCAAAATCCCCTTGAACATAATCAACAAAATAATGCCTATGTGGAGTAGCATGGAAAGAAGCCCTCAAATCTATAACCCAAGATTCAATAATATTATGCAGAGAAAGAATAAAAACATCCTAATAGACATTACATGTTACGACATTCACCTCCTTGTTTTCTTCCGTTATTTCTTCTTACCCAAAAGCTCCCAATATTCCTTCTTTGCATGCCCAGGCTTTCCATATTGCTAATTTCATTTTTTTGGATTTTGACCTTGCCCGATCTTTCGATTTTCCATGGCTTCCTCTATTCTTCCGTTTCCCTCTAGTTTCCATATTCAAAACATTACCTAAAGTAGAATATTACCCGAAGATTTTCTTTGTATTTCCTCACTTATAATCACCCATACAACGTCCTCAAACTTCAAATTTGAGTTAGCTGGAATCAATTGTCTTACCACCATTATCGGGCTATTCCAACTCTTAGGTGAGCACAAAATTAATAAATCCCTGACTTCTTCATAAAACAATTTTGTAATCTAAGCTAGCATATTAACAACCACATTAAAATCATTCAAATTCTCTTCTACTTGAACTATTCTCATACATCTTCATATTAAAAAACTTTTTCATGAAAAATACCTCATTAAAGGAAGATTATTTTTCATATAACTTCCCTAATGAATCCATGAGTTCTTTTGTACTCTTTTCCTTTGAAACATTAAATAATATCGAAGATGCAAGATATAACTAGATTGTTCCAAGTGCCTTCCTATCCGAAAAATCCTACTCTATATCCATCATGCTCAAGGGTCTGCTCCATTTCTTAGATAACAAAATATAAAGATCCTTCTAATAAAGGTAATCTTCCATCGGCATCTTCAAAAGACTATAATTTTTCCCATTAAATTTATCAACGTTTGATCTTCCATTATCTGCCCTAAGTCCCACTCAAGCTAAAAATTTCCCTGTGATTCAACACTTTAGCAAACCAAAACCAAGCTCTAATACCAATTGTTAGAAAATAAGGGAAAAAAGATGTGGAACAATCCCACACAGAATCGCACTAGTAAAAACTAATATGCAGAATAATATCACGATCTAAAATAAAAGTGCAAAAAATAAAAGAACACAATATAGAGACAGATGTAACGTGGCTCACCCAATTTGGGCTATGTCCACCAAGAATCACTTGCTCGGATTTAATTATAATCTAAATCTTTTTCTTAATATAATATCCATATCTATTTGGATATGTGCTCAACAAAATCTCCTAAATTCACACTTGAACTCACACACATATAGAATGATATGTCTACCCTACCATATGCACTATCAATAGGAAACTACTTAAGTTGTTTTGAATACATTGGGTACCAAAACATCTGCCAAAATTTCCCCATAAACCTACGGGTCAAAATTCTTCCCATAAGAGAAGATCATGTTTCGAAGGTATTAGACACATTTTCAAGGCCTATTTTTTTGCCAATATATTGGGCACGTTTTTGAACCCCATGAGAAAATGTGGAGAGTGTACAATAATTTTTCATATAATCTTCAACACTTCCACACATGAAAATAAGATCCACAACATAACAACATCTTGGCAAATAATACGAGAAGAAGCCTAGTAGGTTTACACCGATGTTGGGTGAGCATCTAGACCTATGTCTAGGTGAAGGGCCAACATTCCAAACCATGTTGTGATAAACCTAGAATATGGCATGAAATTTTGGTTCCATTTTCAAGACCTTCTTTAATTTTGACTCTCAAGATGTGGCACACACTTGACATTTTGGTTATCCTTAGAGAGTATTGAACATTGGCTACGTGAGGGTGAAGATGAATTTGCAAAAATATACAAAGACTTGTGGAAAATTCAATCCGCACAAATGGGTTGAGGATAATATTTATAATTCTCTTTATGATAATTTATTCAACTTATTTCATTGGGAGTTATATGACTTTGTTAGCATCGTATGCACAAAATATCGGGAGTAAGCTAGACAAAAGCAGATCTAGACTCGGGAAAATATCAAGCATTATTTGATTTGGACAAGATGTGGATGCGCAAAGTAGATCATTGGTGGGAAGGCATTTTGAGGAATTATACTTTGAAGTATGTGATCTCAAATTATTCATGTCTAGAATAAGTTGAGTTCTAGTTTCTTTATGAGCCGAGAGGATCGTATTTACGTGTATTGTTTATTGTCATTAATATCTTGATGATTGAACTTGGACTTTAATATATAAGTATGCCTTGATAAAAAGATGTCACATGCAAGGACAAGGAAAGGGGTTGGAAAGGATGGCGTTGATCCAGATGGAAGTAGAAAGAGAATAAATATTACATAGATACAATGATGTGCAAGAAAGGGTGGTTGAAGAGGCATTGAGATAGAGAGGAATAGGGCGTGCAATAGTGATAGCAGACCCTAAGGAAAGTGAGGGGCCATAGGACTATGTCCCTATGATATTGGGAAAGCATAGAAGGACCCCCTCGGCATCTAGTGAAAGTGATTCTAGTGAATATTTGGGAGCCATTGGTGTGCATCTAGACCACCCTGGAACCTTAGCCCTTACGCATGGTACTCAAGATTTAAAATTTCATATAGAAGATTATCATAGTGAGGGTGAAGAACATGAGTGCAATCGAGGATCACCATGTTGGGAAGGTGACACAGGTAGAAGTGTGTTAGTATTCATTCAAGAAGCATGATAGAAAAAAGAAACACACATGGAATCGATTCTATTGATCTACAAGATTTGATAACATGTTAGAACAAATTATTTGGGAGTAGTATTATAAGCAAAACACTAGGACATATTGTTTTGTAAAACTCTCTAGAAGTAGTAACATAGGTACAACACCAATACAGTGTTGGTGCATAGATTAGTTCTACCATCATAATGCATACAAGATTCCCAATAATATGAGGCTCTGGTCCTCCCCTAAGTAGAGGAAATCCTAGTGGACATTTAGGGTTAGGATATGGTATTAATCTAGGACTAGAAATACCCCTAAACAACAACCTCATATTTTCTATGAAATGTAACTCCACTTGCCCATGTACGAGAGCCTGAATAGAGGATGTGGTTGAACATATGTAGAGATGTATGCTTTTATGGAGATTCAGGATCACCACTTTAGATAGAAAGGCCATTCAGTTTGCAACTACATTACAAGGCCATACACATAGTTGGTACTGAAAGTATGATCCACACCAAACACTAGTAAATTACAACACCTTGCATATCTCCTTCTTGGTAGAATTCCATATCCCCGAGTTTGAACAATAGAGCATTAGCTCACTTAAAGAAATCAAATAAGGACTTTCTAAAAGTGTCTAAGAATATGATGTGCGGTTCAAAACTCTGTTGTCAAATATTTTGTATGATATCCACCAAATTCAAAATGTGTAATGGTTTTTAGGTGGACTATTGACACCTTTTAGGAGGAAATTTCACAAAAGATATTTATAAATACAAACGAGGGTCTAGAGGTAGCTCTCTGCATGTAGAAGTAGTTGGTAGTGTGGACACTAGGGTGAGCCCATTCCTAGAAGAATAGATTACAGCTATGGAAACACACTTAGAGAAGTTATCTGCTAGCTCAACACATGACACTCGAAGTGGAATTTGGTGTACATATTATGAAGTAGTGGGGCATACTAAAATTAGTTTCCCAAGTAGGAAAGTGTGTTATTTACTATCGTCTTGTGAGATATTCCATAAGGACCATGATGTCTAGGAATTCCCACACCTTGAAAGCAAGCTACAAAAATAATGTATCCAACTACTATAATATTTTCAATACACACACAAATGATACAACTCAATGTTAGTTAATTTATCAAAACCATGAAGTATGTGAGAATTGGAAATTTGTAGGTGCGTGAAGGCCAAAACAATGGTTTTGGTTAAAATGGAAATGGAGGCTACAAAAGAGGCTATCAAGGAAGAGGATGTGGTGGTCATGGAGGAAGTTTAGTTATGGCACGTGTTACCTGTGTGGGTCTCCATATCATTATCAGTGTGAGTTCCCAAAGAACTTATATTGTGTGTATTATAGAAAAGGGCATAAGGTGGAAGATTGTCTAGATTTATATGAGCGCATGTGCAAGAACATAAATGAAAAGAGCACGGTGATGTTACAAGTTGAGCGTGTCATGAAATCACAATGAATGCTTAAGGAGTTGGTAGTAGATAAGAAGGAACCATTATTATTCACCACACGTGCTTAGGATTCACACCGCGAGAATAGGAAATAACTAAACAACTCATTAGGCATGAGGAAATGGGGAAACCTAATAAGTACCACGATGCAAGTCAAAAAAAAGGTATTTTGGAAACTATGATCCTAATCGGATATTTAAAGGGGTAGATATAGTGTTTACAAGAATAGGCGTGGGATACGAGTTCACAAAACATGTAGAAGTACTGTGACAAGGAAATTTATGAACTCAAGGAAGTATGTAATATACTTAGACAAGATAATGTCATACACCTATTAGGTAAATGGTTACAAGAGAAGTTTCCGCGCATGGAGAAGTACATGGATAGAAAGATATTACATGTGAATCTTCCACCACAACACCATGAATATGATAAGGAGATTACCTTGGATGTAGTTATCGATGGATAGTTCGTGAGAAACATCTTGATTGATACAGGTGCAGAGGTAAATGTGCTTACTTTGGATGTATGGAGCGAGATCAGTGTGCTACCACTACAACCATCTTCTAATGTTCTCTATATGGCTAATAAGATAAGAGAATTTCCCATTTAAGTCCTAAAAGATGCAAGCATCATTATACAAGGGGCCAAGTTCAAAGGTGAATTTGAGGTGTTGGAATTAGTAGAGGCATATAATTTTCCTGCATTACTTAGACAACCTTGGTGTTATATAAACAATACATATAAGCACTATATTAATTTTAAGAATGAATATGAGTGCCTAGTAATTCTGATAGATGGTACTCAAATCATGCCAAACATAGAACTAGTAAGTGAGGAAGACCTAAATTAGATATATACACATACTATTCACGATCGAGAATGGATTAAGCCTACAAAGGAAGGGGTGCTCAAATGGGAAGACACACACTCAATCAGTGACACTACTAGTGTTGCATGTGATAATTGGGCACATAAAACTTATGAAATTGTTTGTCATGAATGTCATAGATGACTAAATAGAGAGATCGACCATGGACATTTAGGCATTTAAGGACTTAGCTTCCAAGGTATACTAGAGATGAGAATTATGAAGTATTCTTGTGCACCATGGAAGGACAGTTGCATAACAAAGGTGAAAAAAGGAACATATTAGTCTATTCACTTATAGGGACATCAACATTGTGGTGGGCCACAAACATGGATAATTTTATTAAATTGTGCACAATCAGGGTTACATTCTTAACTAGGTTTTTCAAAGATAATATTCCCTCGAAGGTACCACCTTATGATGGAAAGAAATATCTCAAGACACACATACATAATTTTGAGAAGAGTTTTCTTAAAGGTTCTAACATGCTACCACCATATTTATGGATCCAAAATTTCTATTCAACCTTGTGTGGGTGTGTGCGTACGCAGTATATACATGTTGAGATGAAGCAAGATACTACCAATTGACAATTATTAAAAGAAATTTTCATACATGTATTTAATTAATTTTCATCTAACCCTATAGTGCATAAGGTCTTGCATTTAATGAAGAACACCAATCTGGAGGATAGTGTGAAGGTGGAATAAATTATGGTTAGTTGTATGATAATACTATCTTTGGAAGGGTACACCAACGAATGCACATGGTTGGAATCTGATGAGGATCTCTTATAGTGTTCTTTGAAGGAAAAAGAGAAAGGTTAGCTAGTATACCTTATTTGTGATGAATATGTAAAAGAACTTAACATAGAACACATAAAAGGAACATGTGAGGTCTTAGATAAGGAAAATGAGTAAGCACTTACGTATCACTTTCCAATGAAGATAAATAAATAAAATATCTGGTCATAGAATACACCGAAGAAAGTAATCATTGGCGATTATTTGTGTGAAATATAAGTTACAAAGATTGTTGAACTATTGCATGACTTTTAGGATCTCTTTCCTAGGGGCTACCATGAGCTAAAAGGTTTCCATCCTTCACTAGGAGAGATGAAGATCAAGCTAAAAGAAGGCATGTGACTTGTTCGAAAAAGACCGTATATGATGAATCCCAATTTGCGTGTCAAGGTAAAAGATGATATTGACAAGATGCTACACAATGTCATCATTAATCTCATATAATAATGTGAATGGGTTACCCCATGGTCATAAATATTGAGAAATATAGAAGTATCAACATTTGTGTGAACTACAAAAGTGTTAAATGCTTCTTGTGTCATTGATCCATTCCCTACACCATTTACTAAAGAAATAATTGAGGGTGTAGTAGGGTGTGAAATCTACTCATTCACAAATGGTTTCTTTGGATACCATCAAGTTCAAATTGTGTGTGAGGATCAAGCCAATACTACATTTACTATAGTAGGGGTTATTTTTCTTATACAATCATGCCCTTTGGACTTGAGAATGCACTAATCATGTTTTTGTGCACTAAGCTTTTTAATACTTCATCCATAACTTTCTTCAGTATATCTAGATGATTGGATAGTGTATGGATTATTTATGAATCATTGTGACTATGTGAGGCTGATGTTTGAAATATCTAGATATATAAGTATATTCTTAAATATCAAAAATTACATCTTTTCCACCTTTGTTTGGGACATTGTTGGGACACATTACTTGCAAAGAAGGTCATCTAGTTGATCTAACAAAGATAACAATTATTTTGAGATAGAATATTCCACCAACAAAAGTGAGGTGCATGGATTCCTTTTTCATATAGGTTACTATAGGAAATTCATCAGGGATATGCAAAGACGGTTACACTCTTTGGAAGATCTCTTGAAGGATAAGGGTAAGTTCTATTGGAAGGATGTGCAATAATAGTATTTTGAGAAGTTAAACAAACGATTGACCACCATGCCTATCCCTCACTACCCTACATGGAATTTTCCCTTTCATGTCCATGTGAATACCTTGGGGACTATGATTAGAGCTTTCCTAAAACATCCTAGAGATAGAAATATTGATCATCCCATTTTTTTGGCAAGAAAGAAATTAACAATTGTGGAAAAAAATTATACAAATAATGAGCATGAAGCTTTGTCTATGGTGTATGCGCTTCATAAATTCAGGAAGTATCTTATGGAAACTTATTCCATATTTTATACTCACCACATGGAACTGAAGTACTTGGTTAATAAGAATGTGCTACAAGTTTGCATTTGTAGATGGATTCTCTTGTTCCAAGAGTTTGAATTTTTAGCAATAGTGAAACTTGGTAGGATTAATTTGGGACATGATCGCATATTGCTCATCAATTCTAGAAAGGATGCACATAATATTGAGGATTCCATTTTAGATTCCCATTCATTTAAGTTGCAACACACCAATGCAGACCTTGAGGACATAGTAATATTTTTGTGCGTGGATATTGCACTGAAGGGATGAAAACTATGGACAAGAAGTAGTTAGCTATACACATTGTTCCTTATCATCGATTATGGGAAACCTTTAAAAAATTATCAAAATGAATTACTTCGTATATTTATCTTGGACTATGAATGCCAAAAATTATGGAAGAGATGCATGGTGGTATTGTTAGATGACATTAAGATACATAATCCACCACACACAAGATACTTCTAGCTAGATTATGGTGGGAAACACTATACAAGGATACCAAGGAGTTTTTCAAAGCTTGTGACCATTTCCAGAGGATTGGAAATCTAGGAAAAAGAGATGAGATATTGTTATACCCCATATCATTCACATAACCTTTTGAGAAATGGGTCATATATTTTTTTTACCAATTGCACCAACAACGTGATGAACAAACAAGTGATACATTATTACTTGTATTAATTATTTAAAAATGTGAGAAAAATGTGTGCCTACTAAGGACTATACAACTTCTAAAATTGTTCACTTTCTATGGGAAAATATTATAAGCGTGTATGGATTCCCATTACACCTTACAAGTGATAGCGGTAGTCATTTCCTTAATGAGACCATTAGGATATTTTTAGCATAATTTATGATTGAACACTATAAAATAAGCCCTTACCACCCACATGCTAATGGAACAACAAAGGCCTTTAACAATATTTTGATTTAGATCTTGACCAAGATTTGTGATGTTGGAAGTAAGGATTGGGATGATAAATATTCATCTATACTTTGGGTATACATAACTACTTATAAGAGGTTGAATAAATCCATACCATTTTAGTTAGTGTTTAGCGCATGAAGCAATGTTACTGTAGAATTCATGTTACAATCAACTGCACATTTCACACGTAGGAGGAATTGTAGATGAATAGGCATTGGAAGTGTGCATAGAGTGGTTAATACAATTAGATGAATGTTGCGCGATCACGTGATGGAGCAAAAAGATAGAGAAAGAAAGGAAAAAAAAGGCTTAGGATGATATACACATCAAAAATAAGTATCTTACGATTAGTGGATTGGTACTTTTATATGATTCTAAGTTTACACACCACATGGGAAAATTGAAAGTGCATTAGTTGGGACCATTCAAATTAAGCAATATTTTGGTGACAGGGCGTATGTCAATTACAAGCACTCGATGGCACACTTTTTCTTTATTAATTTAATAAGAGTAAGTTAAATCCCTACTATAAACAATATTCTTTTACATTATGTTTGTAATAATGTAGAATTGATAGTTATATTAGATTTTCTATTTGCGGTATTGGTCTTTTGTTTTTCTAATAAGTGCATTCACGTGCAAGAGTTGATCTATTTATTGAAGTGTGATGCATAGAGGACCATGCATACTTTTAGTGTGGGGTAGTAGGTAATGGTTCTAATGGTGAATTATTTTTTCTCAATGGTGTATAAGGGAATTTGGTGGGGATGGAAAAATAGCATGTAGGATAACGCGAGGTAGGTAGCGCAAGAAGAACCATACTTGGCATGTGGCATAGAGGAAGGAATGGTGCGACATGGGAAGTTTCAAACAAGAGTAATTGCAGCACAGGAAGTAGTGGCGTGCCAAGGTTATGGATATTGTGCACAAAGAGGAAAATTATAAAACCCATACTTGGTGAAAAGAGTAGGAAATGGAAAAAGGTGAGAACAGTATAAGCCACCACATTAAAATCACTTAGATGACACATTAAATGCACTTAAAAAGTAAAAATATATAAATTGGTATGAGTGATAGTTTTCATTTTCATTGTGAATTGAAGATCTTGCGAACTTGTGTGAATTGGAAACTAAAGCAATGACCTAGGGAAACTAGAAATCGGTATCCAACAACCAAGAGCTCATCCTATTTAGAAGGATTATATTCTAGGTAACATAGTAGTAGTTGAAGACGACATTGGAAGTTTTAAGGAAATGGGAGATTTGTAGGGTTGGTCGGGAATAATTTTAATAGTTAGGGCATGTTGATAAAAAACACCAAGTAAGATTTTATTGAGAAATTAAAGGATATCATAAGAGAATATACAAAGAAATTCATAAGGAATCACGAGTAAGAGGAAAGGAAGGATTAGGGAATGTAATTCTTAGGGTTCATAATTTACTGAGAGGTTAAATACAAATTTAAACAATGACACCCGTGAAGAAAGTAAAAAAGGAAATAAGCTAAGGGAGGAATCCTAAAGGGTTCGTTCTCCAAAATGCATAGCCACGGGAGGTGATCTTTAGGAAGACATGGGAGTCAAAGGTATGGATATGAAAAATTAGTGAGTATAACCATCATGCTCTAGGCCATGAGGGAGACATAAGGAATGATACATTTTTAGAGACCTACCAACACATAGAAGAAGGCCAAATTGTGTTGGATGATAAAGTACACAAGATGTTAGAGGTTGGTGGCAAAGTTATAAGCTGTATTTTTTTCCTTTCTTCAGAAAACATGTGATACTTTTCCAATGGGTGGTATCAAAAGTGCATAAGGATTACTTATATTTTATGAGAAGGAGGATGTGCATCACTGCGTAAATAATTAACAAGTCTACAAGGTTGTGAGACATGGGGGAGGACATTGCATTGAACATGCAAAATGAGGAAGCGATAGAAGAACAACACACCAAATTACATTACCAAAGAGGATTTATGCATTCAACATTGGTAACATATCATACCCATGTATAAGATAAGTCATGTGTTTGGTAACATACAAGCTAGGAGCATCGTGAAAGGTGGATAAAGGTAAACAAGAAGCTCTTGCATATCGTGCATAATATGGCACAAGGTACTAAATATAATATTTATATGTACATCAAAAATATTATTGTGGATGAGGTCAAGACCCATCATGAAAAAGAAAAAAAGATAACATGATGGTTAATTTTTCTACTTGTAGTATTATGGGAAATTGGAGTCCCAAATGGACCATCGAGGGTGCGAGTGTATGATCTCGTGAAAAGATATTTTCCAAATATACATGTAATGAGGAAATAAAAATACATATGAGGCATGGTTAGATATATGGTAAAAATTAAGTGTGACATCTTTCAAAATTAATGGTGTATACCTGGATATTTTCCCACTTTGTATTAAACAAACAAATTGAATTTTTTGTAATGCAACATTATTGTCTTATGTGATTTTCTTGTTAAGTGAAATATGTGTCCTTTATGTGAACTATCATTTTCATTCACAAATAAGTACTTCAAGAGCACCATCAATATGATAAAATATGCACTACCGATGAAATTTATTTTAGAAAATGTCGACATAGAGTATCATACTCTATGTAATATCTACTATTATTGTGTGGAAAGACAACCATATGAGAAAAAATGGAGTTATTTGGGATGGATCTGAATCCCTTAGTAGCTTTGGTGGTAGGAAAAGAGGAATGCATTATATACATTTATCTCGTGCCCAAAGTTACAACATGAAAAATTGGTGGAGGTGCAATACATCTATTACACGACTATCTTTTGGAGAGACACCTACAAGACAAAAAGAAGCACAAGCTTGAGTCGGTCTAGCACCAAAAAAGAAGGGGAAGGAGATGAAACTAAAGGGTAGTTAGATCACAATAGGAGGAAAATGCTGTAGGCACAAGGATATGAAATTTTAGTGTGCACCTCACCTTGAACACCTCCACCGAGCCCAACTGAAACCATGTGTGCACAACTAGTCTAGGAGGAGAAGGGAAGGATGAATAAACGTAAAGGAAAAGATAGGAATTTGATGGAGAAAGGAGTCCTCATGTAATAAAGATTGTGGAGGAAGAAAATAAGTATGAGTTCAAAGAATGAGAAATACCTTTTGATACATCAGTAAACATAGATGAGCATAAAGAAGAGGAGGAGCATGAGTAAGAAGAGCATGATGAGCAAGAGGTTGAGCAATAAGAGGAAGAGGAGATTGGCCATGCACAATAAAAGTTTATGCAAGATTCATTGCATGAATGACACGTGAGATGGCCATAACCATTACTCAAAGGAAAAATATCACCTCCTTGACCATTCATTTCCTTTGTTAATGACCCAACAAAGGTCATTAGGGGAGATTCCAAAGCATAGAACTGATCCTAAAGATCTTTATTACTAGGACATCTTTGGAGAAATTGAATACTCGTGTTTGCACATGCAAAGTGCTATCGATTGAAATGAAAACACATATAGAGGAGTTAGAGTTTGATTTAAGTCCTAAATATATTCATGAGTGCTATGGAAGGAAGGACCCAACAAAAACTCTTTCAATTTTGGATTCTACATAAATGACCAATGTGCAATCTGGAAAAAATTTAATAAAGTTGGCCACTAAAATGAAATGAAATAATGTAAATAAAAGTGCAACATTTTATGATGTCGTGATAAATTTTTCAATGTCATTAAGAAGAATAGGAAGTTAGCGGCTTGAATCAAATAAGGCCAAGATGAGGAGCACTAAAGTAAAAACTAAAGCGGTTAAGATTATTAGGATCGTTGCACATTATTTCCGTGAGTAATTTTGGGGGCCAATCTTGATAAGAATAGGGAAATTGACAACTTAGGAAGTGGCTAACCTATTGATAGAAAAATCAAATTCAACAAGGAGATAATTGCGGAACATATCATGAATGTGAGGCAGGAAAAGATAGATAGGAAAATAAAAGAGTTTGAAGATATTGCACCGAGGTGAAGGAAGCTTCAAAGAATGTAGAGAAAATATTCATCAATTTTGCATATAATTCCATTATTTACATGCACCTCACGGAAGAGTAGACAGAAAGGAGTGTCCTCAAGGCATCCTTGTATACATGAGATAAGGTGAAATGTATGAATTTTTTGTAGGAGTTGGAGGAAATGAAGAAAACTTCAAAGAAAAATGTGACAAAGTAAAGGCAAGGTTGGGGAAGATGCAAGTTATGGTTATAAAAGGGGTAAAAGTCCTGTAAGGAATTTCTTCCAAATATGACATCATTTTTCCTTACAAGGTGGAGCTCCAAGAATTTTTAAGCCTTATTAGGATTGTAGAGCCTCGCACTTGAAGAGTGGAAGTGACTAATGACAGAGCTTAGCACAAAATTACCATAGCTTCTTATAATGCCTTAGTCTCAATTTTTGGTCATGCGGAGAATAATTATTTATTCATCAACTATTATTTACATTCTTTGGGGAATTTTCCAATATTTCTTCATTCAAAATTCTTCCATGATTCTTTATTCATTCATTCATTAGATTGCGAGGATAGACAATATACCTAGTATGGGGTAATGTTAGGTGATGAATGACTAAGTGTTGGAGATACATGAAGGTTGAATAGTATGCTATAATTACATGTGGAAGTATGATAGATCATGCATGAATATTTTTTTCTTAGGAACAAAAGGAACCATAAATAGTGTGATTGGCAGGAAATCTAAAAATAGGAAAAAGTAGAGTTGATGTAATCACCAAGACAAGCCATAAATAGACAATCATGGACCAGAGTTATACCATGGTAGGATGATGCCATGTAGGTTCAATTATAGACATGGAATACACATGGAAAAAATAATATCTATTTATAACATGGGACGATAATAAAGTAGATCTACTTATAGAGCATCTAAAGGAAAGATAATCACTTGAGGAGAATTGTGGATATGTGTCTAATTATAGGAAAGTGCTAGTTGTAAAAAAATGTAATCTATTTATAGGGTTGGTATATTCTTAGAGTGTAACTAGATTTAGTGGTAAATGATAAGTTCCCACCCCGTATTTACTTTAAATATCAATGTAATAATAAAGGCCAGTGATTCCTAAGTCCCGATCGGGTCCTATCTTACACATGAGTTTCTACATGAAGATTGTCTTAACTTATCATGCTACTAGTCAATATAATATGTATAAGCATCATGATTATAATGGATATTCAGCTCTCTTTTAGTTGTATACAATAATATTGTGCATGTTATGATTCCATGAGTATAGTACATTTGTTGTTGTGATAACCATGAGTGTAGGAGCTACATCTTGGCAGCGAACATGAGAAGGAACCCGGTGGGTTTGTGTATGCATTAGGTAAGCATATATACCTCTATAGGGGTGAAGGGATAATGTACCAAACCATGTTGTGCTAAAATTATACTACGACATGAAAAAGATGGTCAAGGAACACTTCCTATTTCAAAGATATGTACAATATGTTGATGAAGACAAATACCATGGAGAAAATAAAGTTAAATCTAATCGGTGGCTCAATGAAAATCTCAACAAATTTCCCTTAATTTGTCTTCCCCAAGAGCTCATGGTATATCGTGATGATGAAATAAAATATATAAAGTTGGAATACCAAGATATGATTCAAAATTACTTTAGATAACCAAGTTATTATGTTAATAATGAAGTAATTCAACTCATCAAATATTTTCCATGCAAACACGAAGAATTAAAAATTCTTAAGGGAATGCACAAATATATTTACTCATTAAAAGGATTTCTTGATCGAGAAAGATAAATTTTCAAATCAATCTTAAAGGCTCTTAATGAAAACCATAGTCGAATTAAAGGTCCTGTCTCCGAAATACCTTCTTGCGACCCCAAAGCCTCCCCACTTCAACGCAAAGCTCCTTGCTTTTTATTTGCATTGTTTGGCCATCTCGGCTATCACTTCAGCTCACTTCTTAACATGCCCCAAAAACTCTCCCTTGGTCTCGACATTCTACTCGGTGATAACTTTTGAAAACCCCAGTGAGCTCACCCTCCGATGGGTGAATAACCCCGATCTACGATGCAACTTGGCTACTAAATCCAAAATCAGTGGAAGACAAAGTCTAAAATTAGGACTTCAGAGTTTGAAAATTTGGCTTACCATTTCCCCCAACTCATCGATTTTCTCTGAAAACCCAAAATCTGAATTTCGGGTTTGAGACATTTCAACCTCAATGCATACACCGACTCCATTTTCTCTAAATTCCCAAACTTCACCAAATTATGAAACTCTAAACTTGCAAACTCCCAAAAGTTCCACATTACTCCCAGGCCACCTCCAATCGAGTGCACTCCTTGGCTCACCAACTAGCTCAGTGACCCCTTTAGTTCTCCATCTCATCAGTCACCTTAAGCATGTAATCTCCTTTGATTCCAAAGATTGAGATGGTTCCCAAGCTCTGTAGTATTCGAATTGACAAGAAACCATCGGTCATTTGTGCTTATGCTTGGAAAAATTAGATGTTGGGGGTAAGTTTAGGTATTTATCATGCGGTCTCATAGGTTATCTTGCGAGAGATGAAAAAGGAAGGAAATTTTCATTTTAAATCAAAACTTAATATATTTTTTTGTAAAAATGGATTAATTAAGAAGGAAAAATAAGTGCGGCATCCAAAGTAGCATCTCGAAAAGGCTCTAGAGTGAAAGATCCAATCTACAGTTCATGGATACTGGGAAGAAAAGGTTAATTTCAAGGTTCAGAATAATTTTCTACTTGCATAAACCTCATTCCAGAGATTTTCTTACAAAATTGGAGGGTGCAAACAACTAGTCATCTAGGTTCAAGATTGCTTCAAATAGACTTCGAGGTCAAAATTTTGAGGATCAAACCAGTTCATGTTTATCACACAAACCCCATACCCAATGGAATATCAAGGCTCTTGTTCAATCACATCTAGTAGCGAGATGTCCCCATGAAGGCATCATGAAGAAATAAGAGGCATTTCAAGAAAAAAAACCATGTTTAGGGAGAATTTGCGGTGATTCGGGAAGGTGAAGAATGATTCAAAGAATTTTTTCCTCTTTTGGGTTTTAAAGGGCTTAAATTTTTCCCAAGATGAGAAAGCGGGACCCGAGGCCCACATATGGTCCCAAAAATGGCAAAAAAATAATAAGAAGGTCTAGGAAACTTCATGTAGTCCCCATTCGCCCTTTGGTGCTGAGAAATTTAGAAAAATCCTAAGAAATTCAGAGGAGGTTGAAACAATGACCTAAAATAGCATTGAGCTAGAATCAACTCACCAAGCATCTCGACGGAATTGAGCTGGCAGGAAGGAAGAGGAAGCAAGTTATTTCTTAGCTTGGCGGTACATGGGGGGATACCTCACTGAGTTAACTCAGAAAACTCATAATAAAATGGCTTGGCGTTGGTCAGCACAGGCTGAAGTGACAATCACCTCACCAAGCTATCAACATTTCATGGAACCATGGTGGTTCAGGGTTAGCTCGCGAGTTGGCGAGTTCATGAGGATCAAGTTTAGAGCATAGTCTCTCAAAAAGGTATCCATGAGGCATGAAGATATGAGAAAAAAATATTGGGGATTGAAGAAGGTGGCGCGAAAGGGTTGCAGCGTCGGTTGAGTCGACATGGAGGTCAAAGAGGAGATCGAGGTTAGCTCGAATGGATCAAACACAGGGGCATGCTTAGGGTGAACAATGAGATGGAGAATTGAAGGGGTCACCGAGCTAGTCACCAAGCCGAGGGAGTGGGGCTCGATCGGATGTCGTTCGGGATCAATATGGAACTTGTCGGGAGTATACGAGTTTGGAGTTTCAAAATTTGGGGAAGTTCGTGAGTTCGAGAGATAATGGAGTTGGTGTATGCATTGGAGGTTGAAATGTCTAAAAGCTAAAATTTAGATTTTGAATTTTTAAAGAAAATCGGTGATTTTGAAAAAATGGCAAGCTAGAGTTCCAAACTCGAAGTCCGAATTTCAAAATTTGGGTTCTACGGATTTTGGACTTAACGGCCAAGTCGCGTCGGAGATCGGGGTCATTTGTGCATCGAGGGTGACGACATCAAATTGTCACAAATAATTTTGAATAACAAATGGTCATAAATCCAAAGGATCAATATGAATCCAAAGATGCCAAAGAATAAAGAATGATAGACACTAATCAAGGTAATATACCTGGCAGGAAGTACCTAAGACAAGAAAATTAAGCACAAGACTAAAATCCAATCACAAAAATAGTTTTTCCCTACGTTTTTCCAAGATAGGTTTAAAGAAATAGTGATAACACAATATCACCACTTAGGTCAATTTTAAAATAAACAAGACCTAAATACTAAGAAAGTGTTGACATGATCCCCCAACAAGGTATACTAAAACCAGTTTTAGACACCAACAAAATCCAAGTCTTTGAAAATGGAAGTTACAAATGCGAGCAACGTAACAACACTATTTAGACACGTTAATCAAGATTTGTAAGAAAGAAATATTTTAGTATCAAAATGGTGTTATCACGCTACAAACAATGTAACCTCAACACTCTAAAAAACTAGAGGCAATGTTAGAATTAAAAACTAAGCCTAAACATATCTAGAAGTTCTTATACGTGCAAAGCAAAATAACAATAGAATTTAGAGACTTAGATCAAGTTTCACAATGGAAACAAGATGTAAGTATCATAATTGTATGGCTATAATGTGGCAACATAACAACTCAAAGGAATTCAAGTGATGAGACAACCTAGCTATAATATGAAATCTCAATTATGGGTATCGAGACAATGGCTACCAAGATATAATGACATACCAACACACTTTCAATGTTTACATCTAGGTCTCAAGAAAGGATGAATGTAAACGGGTGTAAAAGTGGTGGACACAATCAATTAATAGCACTATGTAGATATGTTTTCTTTCGTCCCAAATGGGAAACAAGAAAACAAAGGTGTAAACCAAGTGGTGATGAGAAATACTTGGCGTAACTTTGGCGAAGTTTCACCTTGTCTTAGGACAAGTGAAAAACTAGGACAAAGTAACACGTCGTAAGTCTCATGATGAAGTAACATGCGGTTTCAACTTTAGTGGACTCTCCCCTTGTTTGAATAACAAGGTTTTGACTCTAACAAATTTTTCATATTGTGAGAGCTCTTTGAAATATGATGTCTAAGTCAAATTGGCTCCAAGCCACAAGCTTCCTATTAGTTCACTCTCTAGGTGTCACAAAATATCTCTGTGAGTGTGGTTTTCCAAGAAAGTCACACTGACTAAATCTTAGAGTATCCCAACTTTACTTTAGCCCCTTTGATATAATGAGAAATAATTTGTGTTTAGTTTTATCTCATTGGGTTCGTGTGAAGATAATTTTGAATGCCACCGAGTGTGCCAAATTTGATCACCCCAAAATTTTGCAATATGACTAACTAGTAAAGGCTAACACCATAATAGCCTAGAGCCAAGCTCAAGCTTAAGAATGAAACATCGTAATCAAAGCTTAAAAGCATGCATCAATGGAAACTAAATGAAATCAAAAATTTAATCTATAAGAATCCTTACTATGTGAGATGATTACTTAACATAGACCTAATTATATGTAAGGGCAATCAAATTATGGTTGTTGTTAGTAAAAAAAATGGTGAGATTGTCTCTCTAAAAATGGCTATAAGTCCATATTATATATCCCTCTACTAACCAACATGAAGATTAAATGCAAAGATTGAGCAAGATAATCCAAGAAGGAAGTAAGGCTCTAATCATATTTGTTATATGATATACTAATGAAAGTATGGCCTAAAGTATGAAGGGAGGTGCTTAGTAATTTTTATATGTTTCTATTTCAAGAAATTTTGCATCTTGGCGCATGTGGGACTAAAAGGATAAATTAGATTAAGGCTTTTTAATCATGATTAGTGAATTAACAAATGATTAGTATCGAGGAGCCTTAATTAACCACTTAGGGTTATTAAAAGGCTATGATAAGATTTTAAAGCCTTTTGATATGCCTTGGGGAAATGAGGTGATTTTGAATTGTTGGAAGAGGGTTTTTAGCCAAGTAATAGGGTTTATTGACAAAATACAAGGGTAAATAGGCTTAATTAGCTAATAATTGCTAATTGTTTGTTCGGAAGAGGATTATGACTTACGATGTGTCGTAAATTGGCATCCTAAATGTGAAAGAGGGTAGGAAATCAAAAAATTGTCTATAATTTACCAAAATAGAGAGAAACATTAGTTAATTAGCAAAAATCACTAATTATAACAAAAATGGTAAGAATGAGAGTAATTTGTGTGCTTTTAGCAATAAGATTGCAAAAGTAGATTTTAGGTGTCTACATTTGCCCCTGTTTGAGGTGAAGTAAGTGATATCACTTCAAACATAGTAGACAAGCATAAAAAAGTAAATGTTTGAAGAAAAATTAGTACAATGAAGGATTCCCCCTTGAGTGTCAATGGGGTGATAGAATAATTCCATCAATGATTGAAAACTCGATGGAAATTGATAGAAGAAACAATGTGGGGATAAAAATGATTTTTATTGCCCCAGGTGTTTTGGAAGAAAAATTAATAGTGATAAGACATGATAGTGAATAATATAGGAATAGCTCTTGCATCCGATCTTTCAATAAGCAATTTTGTTTCATCTTGTTGCCTATGACCTAAATCATTGGCCCTTATTAAAATAAACAAAAGTGCAAAATAACATGAAAAGATGTATTAATAACATTTGTTCATTACTAAAAATGTGTAACTCCATGCAACATAAATAATGTAATGCAATACGAGAAAGTAAACCAACTAACCTAACAAAGAAACAAGTACAATCATATGTACTCAAATAAACAACGTTAAGACAATTACACCAATGTTTTTTTATCAAGCTTCATTCCCGAATGTTCGTGCTTTAACAAAAATGGTTAAAAATGGTGCCCAAACAAGGATACATGCTAGGAGAATAATAGAGGACACAATTAGTCCCATAAAAATCATTAAATACGTTATGAAAAAGTCTCTAAGCAACTCATTTTTGCATAGAGTACCGACATAGTAAGCAAGCCATCTTTTTAATTGGACGTAGATCATAATGATTCATGAGTCATTTGAGACAAGAACAAGCAAGAACTTAAGAAATATGTTTTGTAGGAAAATTTCGATGTTCAAGGACAATGCATTTGATATAGGATTCATATGCATGTAATTCATTTACTAATTTTTGAAAAAAATGAATTTTACAATTTTTTTAAATTTTTAATGATTTTTACCAATTGTTTTGGATTTTTTTAAATTTTTAGGAAGAAAAGTATCTAGAAGAATTACCATGTATGTGGACATCTCAAAAAAATTATGGGAAGCAAAAATATTCCCTAGGTAGAAGAAAGGGTCAACTGGAAAACAAAAACATACCCCAGTAAGAGCAAACGGCAAAAATTGATTATTTTTTAAAAATAACCATCGCGACGAGTGCTAGAAGAAATTGGAAGAAAATTTTATTTTCTAGTGCATTTAATGTACTTTTGGCTTGTGCACATAGGCATCGAGGGGGCGCATATGCACGAGATTGGTGTGCATGCATTGATAGGATTGCGCATGCGCGAATATGGGATTGTATGTCTTGTGACAAGGGCACACAGCAATGAGATGAGCGCGTTAGCACTACACTAGGGCTTTAGTACTGGTGTGTTTGATGTTTTTAAATGTTTTTATTTTTCGACTTAACATATTTGAATGTTTTGGGATTTTGAAACATATTTGAATGATTTAATTTTTTCGACTCAACATATTTGAATGTTTTGGGATTTTGAAACATATTTGAATGTTTTTGCAATTTTGTATAAGTTTTATGAAGTCAGTACAAGAAAATGAAGAAGTGCGGATGTCCCAACATTATATGGGATGTACAAGGGCGTAGAATGCCACGTGAATGTTCAAAAATTTGAAGATGCAAAGTTTCCCAGCGTTAGACGGGAATATACAAAAGAAAAATATTCACACAAAGAAGTAGGATCAAAAACCATACAGCTAGGTTCAACATGATGATGAAATTTAAACCCATGAAGTGCTAAGAAGGAGCAAGTATGCCCCAGTGTAAGATGGACATGAAGCACATGATAGAAAAAAATAGAAGATTGTTTTTTGAAAGGGGACAATCCCGCAAACATGGCAAAAAGTCAATCTTATACACATGGGCGTTCAATGAAGTATAATAACAACGAATGTTTATGAAAGGATATAGAAAGTTTAGCTAGATGCCCCACGATGAAAAAGGTGACTATCCAAAGGCACAAATCATGAGACAAGATATAGGCTAAAGTAAGGGTTTGAACAAGGTCAAAAATAAGAAACTTGGTAACATACTAATCTTGTTTTACTCATCAAGATCCAGGTGTGTGCAAGTTTATCTCTTAGAGGGAGGATTTGATAGACAACAAGTGAAGACACCTTCGCCAATGTGTAGGAATGATTGATTTTCAAAGCTTATTTTTTAATGGATTATGGAAGGGTAGCCATACATTTCTCCACTTCCACCAGTGTGTTTATAGCCTTGATGAAAATGTATTTGATTTTAATTGCAATATTTCTCTACTATCAGTCAGTCATCCATAGCCCTGGTAGAGATTATTGGAAATACCACAAGAGAGAGTTATTTATCAATTTGCTTTTAATTTTAGCTTTTTGTTTTTTGATTTGATTGATTCATTTTCTTTTGAAAACTTATTTCAGCTCTCTTGTTTAACAAGGGTTTGAGAACCTCTTATGGCTTAATGGAAGGAGGTGGAAGTGATTTTGATGATGACATTAGCTAGTGTCAACAAATATATCCAAAATTTCTTCATAAAAAATTTATTAGATGTTGATTATGATAGGATCTCTAAGAGGTCATAAATTCTTTAATTTACCAAGGTGATGAAAGACCAAGGTTAAATAAATACCATATATATAAATGTCGAAAATGTGTGTTAATAGACTAACCAAAAATCATCGAAGTGCTGAAAATGGTGGATGATTTCTAGAGGAAATGGATAGAAAGGGGAGAAAGAACATCCATGTGTATGTAATACCTAATTTCAATGTTTGATTTTGGACCTTTGATTTTTTGTAATTTTTTCTTTTTTTTTTTAATTTTTTTAGATTTTTTAGATTTTGGGAAATTGGGACCAATCAATATCAATCTACATGATAAGATCCAACAATAATGTTCACAATTTCCTTAATAAGGGATATTAAGCATGTTTGCTTATCAAGAGTCATATTATCTCCGATTTTGATGATCATAGTGAGCTCATACTCAACAAATGACTGCGATTTATCTTGAAACATGGATTTCATATGTGGGAGCTTGAGTTCCCTATCCATATTTTTATGCACTTTGTGCCATACTTGATGGTTGTGTTGGTGTGTATTCTTGAATTACATTTGATTCTGAAATTTATGATTGTTTAAATTGTTGGGAGCTTTGGAGCTCTTGGAATTTTTGATCTTAGCTTGATAAAGAAATTGTTTGGGTTTCCTATAAGCTAATACGTGACTTGTCTGATCCCGAGAAGTGGGAGAAGAAAGTGGACGTTTAGACTTGATGTGAGAAATGATGGTGGGCTTTCCAAAATCATTGATAGAAGGATAATGTGATGGATGAAAATGATACGGTCCAAGAATTGAAGAGGATGGGCTATCGGAGGTGTCCCATAGACTAAAGATGAAGGGATACTAGGATGTGGCCCAAGTATAGAAGAGGATGGGATACTGGAGGTGTCCCATAGACTGAAGATGAAGGACTACTAGGATGTGGCCCAAGTATAGAAGAGGATGGGATACCAGGAGGTGTCCCATAGACTGAAGATGAAGGACTACTAGGATGTGGCCTAAGTATAGAAGAGGATGGGCTACTTAGGAAGTGTCCCATAGACTAAAGATGAAGGACTACTAGGATGTGGCCCAAGTATAGAAGAGGATGGGCTACTTGGAGGTGACCCACAAATAGAAGATAAAGGGATACTAGGATGTGGCCCTAGAATATAAGGTAATGGGCTACCAGGAGGTGACCCCAAATAGATGATGAAGGGATTCTTGGAGGTGGCCCACATATAGAAGAAGACGATGGGCTACTGTGGCGATGACCCAAGGTGAGATTGTGATTGAGGAATCATGATAGATAAAGAATGATTGGGTAATGAGAAGATAGGTTGTGGATCAATGTCAAACCTAGGAATTTCATCATGTAATGAAGAATGTGAAGACGAAAGAATAAGAGGAGGTTCAAGTGCGATGATCCTAGGGTCTTCCTTTGTTTCATGATAAAATGAATCAACCTCTTCCCCACAATACGTGAACATATCAAGGTCTAAAGATAATTATTTCTCACAACCTTCTAGAGGAATATCTTCATGTACCCCTATAAATTCTCCAATCACTTCTTCATTCTGAAATGAATCGATCGGTATGTGTTGTTGGTTGACCATAAGAGGTTGATTGGAAGAAATAGGTCCAACAGGTGTGGAAGATTTAGAAGATGTTTGATGATGTAGATGAGGGGAATGTTTGACCTTATTGTGTCCATAAAGGAATTAGATAGGTTATTCAAAAATATATCTTAGCACATCATTTCTTGTGAATGGTTCGACATGGACGCAAACATTGATCTTTAGAAGATTGATGAATATAGAATAAGGCATGATCAAAATGACTCGGGGCCAAAGAGGGATTAGATTCTAATTGATAGAAGAATATGACTTGAGAGATGAAGTAGATTTGTATTAGGATGTCTCATGAGTGGAAGAAGACATGGCTTTGAAATATCTTGGTATAGGTTTTCCTAGAAGATAACATAGTGTAGGTAGACCAATAGGATCAGTCATCCAGAAGGGTATTGTGATATAGGGGTCAACTTGGATGATTGATTAGAAGAACCTTGAGTCACACAAATCTTCAAAGGAGGAAGATTTCATTGAGGTGACTTGTAAATAGGGTCCTGCGAGGAAAGGGAGGACTGCAACTCCAAAGTTGAATTAGATTTTTGATTGGAGAAATTTGAGTCGCACGGATCTTCAAAGGATGAAGAAGTTGTTGAGGCGACTAAGAGAGGGGGTCCTATGAAGAAAGGGAGGAACATGACTTAGGATTTGAATTAAATGAATTATGGGGAAAATTTGTGGCTACAAAAATCTTAAGAGGAGGAGAACGTCATTTAGGTGACTAATTATTCCTTAGAAGAAAGTTGGTTGAATAAAGCTCGGGAGAGCTCGAGAAGAATCTAAAAGATAGTTTGGATTATAATTATCAGGAGATTAAGAGGAATCAAAAGAATAATTTGGATCGGAACCCTCTGAATCACACAACCGACTATGAGATGAATGTGGGGAAAGGGGTAAGTGAACAAGTTCTCTAGCATGAATAACCGAATGAGGTTTAGTCATGATGGGCATCCTGTGATGGGAATTCCAAAATCTAGGTTCTCTATTGTCATAAGTATGAGGATCCATGCGATAATCAGTCATGGTTGGCATTGTTGAGTACAAATTCCTAGACCTATATGGTGATTTAACTCCTTCACGGTGAAGAAATTTCTATGTCAATTTGAGCATCATAACGACAACCAACTAGATATTTTACAAATATGGGCCCTAGGACAAACCAAATAGCATAATGAATTCAAATCATCACAAAGAATATTGAATAACAAATGATCAAAAATCCAAAGGATCAATATGAACCCAAGGATTCCAAAGAATAAAGAATTATATACACTAATCAAGGTAATATATATGACAAGAAGTACCTAGGATAAGACAATTAAGCACAAGACTAAAATCCAATCACAAAAATATTTTACTCCCTACATTTTTCCAAGATATGTTTAAAGCCAATAGTGACAAAAATACCACCACTTAGATCAAGTTTAAAATAAACAAGACCTGAATACTAAGAAAGTGTTAATGTAATTCCCAACAAGGTATACTAAAACCATTTTTATACAAAAACAAAGTCCAAGTATTTGAAAATGGAAGTTACAAATGTGAGCAACGTAACAACACTATTTGGACACGTTAATCAAGCTTTGCAAGAAATCAAGATTTTAGTATCAAAATGGTGGTATCGCGATGTGAACAATGTAACCTCAACACTCTTAAAAACTTGAGGAAATGTTAAAATTAAAAACTAATCCTAAGCGTATCCATAAGTTACTATGCGTGCAAGAAACATAACAATACAATTTAGAGACTTAGATCAAGTTTCACAATGGAAACAAGACGTAAGTATCACAATTGTATGGCTATAATTCAGAAACGTAACAACTCAAATGAAGTCAATTGGTAAGAAAACCTAGCTACAATATGAAATCTCAATTATGGGTATCGAGACAATGGCTACCAAGATATAATGATGTACCAACACACTTTCAACGTTTACATCTAGGTCTCAAGCAAGGATGAATGTAAACGGGTGCAAAAGTGGTGGAAACAATCAATTAATAGAACTACACAGATATGTTTTCTTTCATCCCAAATGGGCAATAAGAAAACAAAGGTGTAAACCAAGTGGTGATGAGAAATACTTGGCGTAACTTTGGTAGAGTTTCGTCTTGCCTTAGGACAAAGTAAAATTCGTAAGTCTCGTGATGAAGTAACACGTGGTTTCAAATTTAGTGGACTCTACCCTTGTTTGAATAACAAGGTTTTAACTCCAACAAAGTTGTCACATTGTGAGAGCTCTTTGAAACACGATGTCTAATTCAAATTGGCTCTTGTATATTTTGGGTTAATTGTTGTGCCCTCATGATTTCTTGTCTCCAATAAGAGCCATTTGTTTTCACAAAAAAATTATTTTTGAAATTCCAAAAAAATCGCATTAACAACCTTCATCAATTAGTCATTACGCATTATTTTGTGATGACATTTCTCTCCCGTAACCTAATTGTTGATTATTACAATGTGCCATTATTGCCTTCCCATCATCACTACTATCTATCCTCACTCCACATCCCTTTTTGGTTTCACAAAATGATTAATAAAGATAAATTAATGCTTCTAATGTAATTATTTTAAAATTAACCAATTGGTAATATTTTTTTAGTATTGGTAAATAGTTTTAAAGGGACTATACCCTATTACAAAAAGGGCTCAACAGCCAGATATAACTATAAAGATGTGATAAAACAAGATCAAAAGCCAGATAGAACACTATGTCCATCAGTAACCAAGATATACTTACAAACAAGAAACAAACTAGAACATAAGCTACAACAAAACAACAAAAAAGTAGTGAAGTCACATCAAAGTCACAACAAAAAGACTAGAAAAGATCAGCAACAAAAATGACTCCCTCTAGCCCGAGTGAGTTTAATTTTTGGATGCTCTTTCAATTCTGGACTGGATCATTTTCAGCAAGGTGAACAACGCCAATGTGGTGATGTGTGTTGGGTCCAGAAGCATTCAACTGTGAGATGGTCTAGCTCCTCTCTTTATCATTCCCCCAAATAGTGCCAGGGATCCCACTAAGCATGGTAATGCTTTGAACTTTCTGCTCTAAGAAGTCACTTATGGCTTTGAAGATAGCCATGTTATGATCATGTCTATCTTTTTCTCTCCCCAATCTATCTGTCCAGTGAGTTCAGCTTCTTATAAATATCAAATCTGATCCTTACCAATGTCATTATCTTCATCAATTTTTCTTTTTCCTTTCTGTTTTTCCATACGCTACAAGTCCTTTTTAAGTTGTTTTATCTCTTTCTCCAGAGACTCCAATCTATGAGGCACATGATTCCCCTCCTAATGTAGGGCCATATCCATACCAACATTGTTGATATGCAACAAGTTTTGTGCAACCTCCAGCTCTTTGGTGCTTCTGAGAATCCGGGCAGAGTGAGGAGTGTCAGTTTTAGGAAGCTTGGGGTTCTTGGTTTTGGATTTGGAAGGGGTGTCCAGAATGGGAGTAGGAGTAGAGGAGGTGGTAATGTGTGGATCACCGGAGAGCGATCGGAAGCCGGGGAATCTAGAGACAAAGCTTGTTCAATATGAAGATGAGGCCCTGGTGGAGAGGGATAGCATGGGAGTGCTTCTGAAAGTCTAGAACAGCATTGAAGGGAATTAAGTAGGTAGTGCGAGAAATAGACCACAAAACTCCTAAAATGATTTAAAAAGACAAGGTGTTTAACAGGGACCATTTTGTAATGCCCTTCCAGAGAAATATACCTAACCATCATATTTGTCACTTCATCATATGGCTTGGGAATAGAACTTACCCTAATGCCCGTAGAAACAAAGTCAAGCTCCTCGCCCTCATCGAGAAAATTTCTTAGCCTCGACGACCCTATCAATCCTTTTACTGAAAAAATGATAACCCTCCAGTTCAAGTCTCAGTAGCCTCAACAATCAACTCTTCGTTGATAGTAACACGATGGCCACCATATTTGACCCTTATATCCTTCCAATCCATTGCAAAATGAATCGAAATATTATGATCATGACCCTAAATGCATTTAATAAAATTAGAAATGCCACCCTTGTGTAAGAGGTTCCAAAGCTCCTCATTGCTCTTCCAGGGGATCACGGATGGCTCCAATTGAAATAGTGCACCTCCCATTTTCATCTTCTCCTGTTAATCCTATAAATTTTCTCGCTAAAAACCCTCATTTGAATTTGTTTCTTCCTTATGTTTTTCTCGTGTGAATTATCTTCCTTTTACGGCCACATTAACGCCATTGAACCAATTGGTAATATTGATATAATTAATGTGATTAATTAATTGACGTTAAATAATTAAATTAACATCATTAATTATATTTAATTTAAATTTAATTAACTTTAATTATTTACATATATTTTTAATTAATTAAATTCTAAATTTAATTATTAAATTAATGATGCAAATTTTATAAAAAAAAACGTTAGTTAATTGTTAAACTATCAATTAATGAAAGGGAAAGTGGAAATTCACTCCCATTGTAGCATCTTGAGCACTTCCCGATTAGGTAAAAATTAAATTGTTTTCCACTCATGATACTCGTGATATATTTCACCTAATGGTTTGTGGGGAAGTTTTTTACATGCCAAATTTTTCAATTGGAAAAATTAAAATTACTTCCTCACTTTCCCTTCCCTATCTCTCTTCCTTTCTCTAACATTAAATTCTCCACCTCCCATGAAATGAAGATAATGGTTTATAGAGGAAACATTTTTATTAGTTTCTTCTTTAATTTCTCATGTGTTGAAGAGCCACATATCCACAACAGAAGAAGGAATGATTAGATATCCATTGTGTTGATCCAATCAACTTATATGAAAAAGAGCACGTAACAAAAAAACTCCATGATAAATGCAACTATTTTCACTATTGTTATTCTAAATTTCTAGCATGAAAATTTTAAATATTTGGTCATGAAAACCAAACCCACACTTGAAATTCCCTTCCTGGTCAATGTAAACCTTTCCTCTGGCTAAAATTTCAATAGTGTGACCCTTGTTCCTTATTGGGAGGAATGTGTTAAATTTATTTTCAAGTATGTTCCACGTGTAGATAAGTTTACCTAGCTTAATTATTGAAGCTACTAAGATCTATGAATGAATAGTGCTTCCAGAGGCTTCAAAAGGGATATTTTTAGTCTTTTGTTCATAGGAGTACATCCCTTAGAAGTTTACAAGGAAAATTCAAAACATAAAATATATGTGTGGGAGAGAGATGAAGCGATCTCTCCTATTAATATTTTTATCCCCATTTGATCAAGAGAGCCCAAGGAAATGTTTTGTTGCATGAGGTTCTCTCTTTGCTTAATTTTTCTCATCCATTATTTTAAAGATCAAAGTGACTAAGGGGGAGATTGAGAAAGAAAAATCCCTTTGGAATAGTGCTCTCCCATTCGTATCGAGATGAGTTGTCTTGAATCTTGCTCCTTAGTGAACTAGAATGTATTTGCATTCATCTATGAGAATTTTTCTCTCTGCGTGGTCACACACGATGGGTGTTAGGTGTGATATAATCAATGATGTCATTTTAGAAGTTGATTCTGCAAAGGAGCATGCATTATAAATCTTAGAGAGTTTTATCAAAAGAGTGTAAGAGCTTAGATCATATTTACTTGGTGAAAATTCATAGTTAAAAGAACTCCTTGGTTCCTTTCAAGAAGTGGTTTAGAAAGAAGTTAGAGACCCATTTTCCTTGAAGGAGTATACGTTGTAATCTCTCACATAAATTAGATATTCTATCTCTAATACCACAAGAGACCAATTTTTTTCATATAGTGTAGAACACTTAGTGGCATTCTTGAGACTTGGGTCGTGTTTTGGACCAGGTGTGTATTCTATAGTCGAGAAGGTTGTCTTTACGGTGGTACATCTCAAAGAAGGATTCATTCTGGAACATTTCCACATGTTACCATGGGATATAGATTTTCTTCATCAAGGGATTATTCTTCATCAACATGATCATCTCTCTTCTTCTCTCTCTCTTTATGTTCTATTTCTCCATTGGGAAATGTACTTTTTGGCTTTTCATATTATTCACTTAAGTGACCTTTAATTTTGCATTGTAAAAAATTCCCTTTTCCATTAATAAAAGGGGATTATTTTTCATTCCTAAAGGAATGTGAAAGGTCACAAGTAGTGGGATTATGAAAGGTCATGTGGGGATAAATGAAGAGACACATTGAAAATCTATAATTTAGAATGGCTTATGCATTCCAATTGGTTAGATTTTCTTCGTTGATAGCTCCCATTTTCTTACTACCGAGAAATAAACTAAGATTTTTCTATCTCCTTATCTTATGTTTTCCTCTCCATCTCAAATTTACTCCATGATCATGGTTACTTGTGCAATATTATGTAAATGAACTTGGATTTATTTTTGTTTTGTTCATATTTCCTTGACATGGTGTCTTCTCATTGTTAACTTGGAAATATTATGGTTTTATGTCAATAAAATCAGCTTTTTATTTATTGCTTAAAACCCCCTTATCACTCTTTCCCCTCTCTCCATACACACACCTTTATACCACCTTATTTTTCACATGGGTTTAGTGGATTATTTATGTGTGATCCATGATCAAAAGGCCACCTAATATGGTTAGAGTAATGTAAATATTTCCTATTTTTAATAAATAGAGCTGCCCCATTCCTAAAAAGAGGGACCTAGACCCAAAGTGTTATTGAAATCCCTTAATTTCACCTTGTGAAATATTATTTTGCCAAAAAAATTTGGCACCCACTATGGGGCAGATTTGTTTTTCCTTCACCCTATCATGATCTACAAAATCCAAAAAATACATATTGCATAAACTTAAAAATAAGAATTTGTAAACTCTTAGATCCTTGATGTTTACCATGCATTTTCCACTACTGAGTATTCCTAGAGATGCTCTAATTTTGTAACCTAATATTATATTCTTCTAAGACACTTAAGAAGACATTACAACAAATTTAAGGAATTGTATTTGGAATAACAGAGAAAACTTTGATCACTACCATGCTCTTGCAAGAATTATTGATTCGAAAGAGGAACATACCCAGGATTTGAAATGTGTTATAAGAGTTCAAAATCAGAAAAATAGGGCGTGAAGAAATTTATTTCAAGTTGAGCATAAATCTTGTAAGTTTTTTTACAAGTATGGCTGAAAAGAGATACACCAGATTGGACAGATTGAGAGGTATTGTTGATCCAAAGTTTGAATCTCTTTAAATATAAAAATATCATATCCAAAATATCCATATTACTTCTCTTGAGTATCATCTCCATTTTTTACATCGAGTGATACAACATGGAATCCAATTGATACTCCTCTTAAATCTCTAGTTGCACCACTACCTATTGTTATTCTTCCCCTAAAAGAAGAAGTAAAAGAAGAAGTAGAAAAAGAAATGGAAGGACCTTGACCACATGTTCCATGAGGAAAGAATACTGGTCCACTTTCTCTCACACCACCTCTTCATGAATTTCCAAAGGGATCCCACAAGAATTTTCCCAAATTCAAAGGTGATGGCACTCAAATTCTTGAAGATTATATTGCAAATTTCATCATTGCATCTGCATTCCTTGGATTGGAACATTAAGATGTTTTAGTAAGGTTTTTGTGGAATCACTTCAAGAAAAATAAATTAATTTTTTCTACCTCTTTCCCTCTTGATCCATCACAAATTGGAATGATATCAAAACTAGGTTTGAAGAAAGATTTAAATCAACTGGATCAAATGAAGAAAGAATAAAATGAGCTCGTGAGAGAATTTTTGGCATGATACTGATAGATCGCTGAAAATAATACCTATAGAAGCTTTACCATCCATAATAATCAAAATATATTCTTCATAAATGCACAATTTCCTGAAGTTGGATTTATCCTATGGAGATCTCAACCTTGAACTCTTGAAAATTCCCAAGAATATTCCATTGAAATAGAAGATGATATTTTTTCTAGGAAAGTACGAAAACCAAACGGTAATAAGAAATGTCAAATATCCAAAGAAGGCTCTAGGAATTCTCTTGTTAAAACTTTATAAAATGATGTGCTTTTATTGAAAAAGTAAATTTCACATGAGCCACTTTATTACATATAAATAGGTTCCAAGGAGAGGATTCCCAAATAAAATTTAGAATCATAATAGAAATAGAATAATGGGAGGAGATATAAGATTGGATATCAAAGCACCTCTTGTTAATTCCACATGTGATGTAATACTGGAAGAAGAAATTGATGAAGCTAAATTTACAAAAATAATGAAGGAGTATTAGCTATTGAAGAAATTGATTCTATTGGAAACATTGTTTTTTTAATATGCCTCTTTTGATGAGGATGAATTTGATGATACCATTTCTGATATGAATAGTCACTCTTGTGTGGTGTTCACTAGTACAAATTCTCAAGAGAAGGAGAATTCTTCCAATAACATGAAGGGTGAATTCAATGATCCTCAAGTGGTGACTCTACAACAAAATAAAGTGATTGATAGAAAATCCCCATTTCCTCATTCCATGGAATCAGTAAGAGAGATGCTTTAACTACACCTAACCTTACACTACCTAGTACAAGTAAGTATAATTCTCCTTTTCTAAGTTATGCCCCTATTTTTGCACTTAAATGTAATGGTAAAAAAAAATAACACAATTATCATTCCAAAAATAGTCAATATCTCACTACTACATCCACTTATTCACCCCCTCATCCGAGGCTCATTTTGATATAATTGACCATGTGAAGAAATCTAAAGTTCAAATCTCCAAGGCTGAATATTTACAAACCCATCCCGAACAATTTGATAAGCTCATAAAGTTCATAAAAGGAAATATTTCTAAGCCTACTTATACCTACTTACTCAAAAGGATTACTACCTACTCCTAATGAGAAAAAGAACCAAAACCTCTTTGCCTCCTCTTCATCATCCTCTAGAAAAATTGAGCCTTTTTATGTCTCTCTATTGATTGGTGGTTTTAAATTGAATACTTCCATAATATAATATATAGCATCTAACAATGTCATTCTCACAAAGGTTTCTAATTCCCTTAGCCTAAATCTCACTCAATACTTTTTCCATTTTTATTGCGTGGAAATAAAATAATTCCCCTTGGTAGGGAGGATCAAAGATGCTCAAGTTGCATTCATAGCTTATCCTGACAAGAGATTCAAGGTCATCATTCTTGTTGTTGACATGTTGTTGGGTTTTCAAATGGAGAAGCAAAACTTATGTACAAATACACAACTTTCAAAGCGTGGATTCCTAATACTTTGAAATGTTTATACCCAAAGATCATCAATAAGAAATAATATAAGAATTAAGGAGATGTGGAAGGAAGAACATAACAATACCTTCAGAAATATAGATAGCAAAGTATAACCTTCTAAATAATGAGCCAGGAGATGCAAAATAGAATCATTCACTTTCAAAACAGATATAACTTCACGGACACAAAGTTCTAGAAATCTTAGAAACAAGAACACAAAGTTTCTTAGCATGTAAATATGGATGATTTGTAATTTTTCGCATAAGGAATGGAGTAACAGAGGAAGAAAAGGGAAAAATTCTATATTGATTACTTCAATCTATTACATCTACTAAGTACCAATATCTAACCCTAACAATGGCATGGAGAAGCCATTAAATAGCTTCCAAGAATGGTTACATTCGGTTACAAAAATGCTGAACTGATTCAAGAAACCGACATCCGAACATTCTCCAACACCTCGCCATTTCCATGCCCGGTGGTAAAACCAGATACACATTGAATCACAAATGCTCGTTCAATCTTCCTTTATAAACTTTGAATTTTAGACGCCCATGTGGGAGAGATTTAAACAGAAACGGGCTCAAAACCTTTTGCATTTTGTGCCTCTTAGAGAAATGGCATTTTGGAACATTTTGGCCCACCCACCCGATTTTGACACAAGCTTGACATGTGGCTTTACTTGAGTGGTGACAGACCGTGGGTCACTTTTATACTTTTACCTCTTTTCAACACAGCTCAAAACTCAAATTTCTCTCGCTGCTTGCCTCCCCTTCCTTGAATTTTAAACGGCATCAAAACATAAAAAGGGCCTTCCTCCCCACCTTCTCTTGAAACATGACCACATTTCCTTTTGCATGGGTTAGTTCATTATTTTTTTGTTTTTCACTAAGTCTCTTTCATTTGGTGGGGCCATATGTCCGACCACTGACACATGGAAGCTCAAAGTGCCCATTTGGGACTTTCCTCCGCATTTTTCTTTTGAAGTTACATAAAATTGACTCATGGAAGCTTCCATGAACCCTTCCATACTTAGATTCAATGATCGGATTTTCCCCTTCTTTGACTTTGACCATGTGGCAAGATCATGCACATTTAGAGACACACTCTTGATTCTTCCTTTGAAGTTGCACTAAAGAGACACATGGAGACTTCCGTCGGTTCTTCATACTTAGCCGATTCAGGCCTGCTACCCACTTGACTTCTGTTAAACCCTAGACACGTGGAGACTTGGCACTCATTTGAGTTTATGCTTTGGATTCTCCCTCCAAAAGGGTGATGAGCTGACATGTGGCTCCTTTTGTTATTCCTAGACTCTCCTTTAACTCTGACCACGTGGCGATCTGACACTCATTTGAAGATAGGCCCTTAGGTCTCACTTCTAAAACTACGTCGTTGAGGCACATGGAGGCTTCTTCCGACCCTCTCATACTTAGCCGATTCAATGGCTAGCTCTGTCTCCTTTTTAGACCTGGGACATGTGGAAAGTTGGCGCAAGTTTAGGGAACTACCTTTGGCTTCAACCCTTGAAGTTACGTCGATGAGGCGCGTGGCATCGTCTCTGTTGAACCTTCCATACTTAGTCGATTTAGGCTTGTTCTATCTTCATTTTAGACTTGGGACACATGGAAATCTTGCACTTGTTTGAGGATTATCCCTTGGGCCCTACCCTTGGAGTTGTGTCATTTGGATGCGTGGAGGCTTCCACTATCACTTGAAACATGGTCATGTTGTATCCAATCTAAGAAGATACACTGTCATCGCTAATCTGTGGAAGAATAAAAAGAAAGGGAAAAACTCCACCTTTACGCCCGAATTTCAAATTGTTCTCCATGGAATGGAAAACTACAAACAATACTAGGCTCAATGTGATCCATTACTCCAAGGTACCGACTCAAAATTTTCAAAACTTGACTTCAAAAAGAGGGGAATTTTGAGGGTGACAACAACTGGCTCTTTCTAGGGATGACTTGACAGAGGAACAAGGCAAGATCAAGGACCATAGAAAAACTCAGGGGAAGTAGACCAGTGCCTTATCCATTAGGCAAATAGAGTCAAAGGAAAAACCAATACAAAAGACAAAACACATGGAAAGGGAAAAAACCAAAAAGGAAAGACAGAAACAAAACACAAAGGAACGACTAAAAACCAAAACATTGTACACAATATACAGAAGGACTACCTAGTCACCTAGGACTTGAACAACTTTAGATACGCCCACTATAAGGAAGTGGGAGAGGAGAACCATCCATATAATCCAAATAGAATGAATTTTCTCTAGTAAAGTGCCTGATTTTAAAAGGACCAAGCCAAAGGGAATCAAACTTACCATGGCTTCCTTGAGGTTCATGCCTTTTGTCCCATAGCAGAACAATGTCTCCTACTTGAAAATCTCTGGGTCTAGCTTTCTTGTCAAATAAAGCTTTCACCCTCAGTTGATGAGCTGATATCCTATCAAAAACCTGCAACCTATCTTCATCCAACTTCTAGAGATACATGATCCTCTTGTCCAAGGAACTGGTAAAACTTGAATCTTCAATAGCCTTCATTAAGTGCAAGGCTAGTAATTCCACTATTACTAGAAACTGAGCTTCAACACCATACACCACTTGAAATGGAGACATTCCAATTACTCTTTTAGGTGTAATTCTATCTTCCCAGAGAGCATCATAAATTTTCTTGTGCCAATTCCTCTGAGAGTCATTGACAAGCTTCCAAACGATGGTTACCAAATTCTTATTTGTTGATTCTACTTATCCATTCCCTTGGGGGTATTAGTATGAAGAATGAGCAAGGGAAATTCCATAACCATAGTAGAAATCCATCAACTCTGAAGAAGAAAAATTCAAAGCATTATCCGTCACAATCTTGTTTGGTACCCCAAACCTTATTAATATGTTCTCCTTAATGAAATTACACACCACCTCAGAAGTAGTGCTTTTGAATGGAATGGTCGCTACCCACTTTGTGAAGTAGTCTGTAGTAGCTTAGCACATGAGTATGCCCAACACAATAAGGTGGGTTAAGAGTCCCAATGAAATCCAATACCCACTACTGAAAAGGCTCATCGATCACTATTAGCTTTAGTGGCAAAGCAGCCAACTTAGGTCTCCCAACAAAAGTCTGGCAAGCTTCACACTTGCCTACCCATTTGGATGCATCTTTGAACAATGTAGGTGAATAGTACCTAGCAAAAAGGATTTTATGGGAAGTGACAGCATAAGAGAAATGGCCTCCACAAGACTGATCATGAAAAGATGAGAACAACTTCTTCTATTTCTCTTTGTCTACACACTTCAAGAATCTTCCATCTATGCCTCACTTAAACAAAGCATTCTCCCATAATACATATTGTGCAGATCTTAGCTTAATAGTCCTCTTCTCCTTGTCACTCAAGTGGGATGTACATTCTCCATAAGTAAGAAAATGTGAAATATCAACATACCATTCATCTTTTGAAATGAGGAAGAGGACAACAGAACATCACCTACTTCTTTGGACAACGTTGCATCATCTCCTTCAGTAATAAGCTCACACAAGCCTTTACCCCAAACTAGATTAGTTGGCTTGATATCAAGGTCATATTCTTGAACTTTTTCTACCAAATTGCCTCTTTTAGTTCCAAACTCCTATTGTGTAAGAATGGACTTCATGGTTGTATCGGAATAAGCATAACAGAGTGAGAATTAAGAATATAAAAACAAAACTGCTTGACATCTTTGACCATTGAGAAAGCATGTTTCTCTATCATAGTATATTTAAAATCATGATATTTTAGAACGTAGCTCATGAATGTAATTGGAAGTTTGTGATCCTAAGAATCCTTCTAAGGCAGACATCAACCAAGGTACTCTTTGTAGCATAGCAATAGATGATAAAATCCTTGCTGAAATCAGGACATGCTAAGATGGGAGTTTTAGCAATGGCTTTCTTGATACCTTCTTAACTCCAACCAAAGTTTTTCTTTCCTTTCATCATGTGATAAATGTTCATAGTCATTTCTACAAAATCAGGAATGAATCTCCTCAGGAAGTTTATCTTACCAAAGAAAGAGTGAACCCCCTTTTTGTTTGTGGGAAGAGGAATCTGTTGGATTGCTTGAACACTTTCTAGATCTATCTTGATTCCCTCTTTAGAGACAATATTCCCCAGCAACTTGCCTTCAGTGACACAAAAGACAGACTTATTTGGATTGAGAGAAACTACATGTTCTTTGCATTTCTAGAGGACTGCTTCAAGATGATAAAAGTGATCTGCCCTTGTTTTGGAGAAAATAGTCAAATCCAAAATCCAAGTCCATTTCCCTTTAAAAGGTGGCACCAAAGCATTCATAATACCAAAAGGGATTCTCTTGTAAGCAAAGGTTCTCTAAGGAGTAGTGAAATTAGTTTTGTGTTGATCCAAGTACTTGACTTCCACTTGATTATATCCAGAGAATCCATCAAGCATAGAAAACATCTCAAAGTCTGTGACATCTTGCAAAACTTGATCCATCATGGGAAGAAGATGGTTGTCCTTCAGAGAAGCTTGATTCAAATTCTTGAAATCCACACAGATGCAAATCTCACCATTCTTCTTCCTGACAGCACAATGTTGGCAATCCATGTTGAATGATGTATAGGAAGATGATCCTTGCCTTTAGTAACTTTTGGATCTCCTAAAAAATAGTGCCAACAACCTTGGGATTGTATTGCCTTTTTTTTGCTTGAACGGTTTGATCCCAGGTTTCAAAGGGATAAAGTGTTGCATCTCCTTTGGCTGGAAAGCCTTGAGATCATCATACGAATAGGCAAGAACATTAGCATACCTTTTTAGCAGATTTACTACCTTTTTCTTCTCCTCTTGAGTACAACATTTTCCAATGTTCACCATCTTGGGTTCATCAAGACTCCCAATATTAATATTTTCACATTCAGTAGACTGCCGAGCTCCTTGGGAAGTTTTAGAATTAATGTACCTATCATTTTTATCAAACAGATCCTCCAAACTCACTAGTCCTTTAGGGATCATGTTACCTTTCAATTTGATGCATCCATCTTGATCCATCTCTTCCTTGATATCTCCTTCATTAGAGGATACACACTCTCTAGGCAAGGTATCACTTCCTTCAAAATACAACTGGTCAAAATTATCCTTAAGCTCCAAGAACGAGAACAAGTGTTGATCATCATTGAAAACCTGCCAGTTATTTGCGTTGTTTGGTACATTGGGCCTATGAATCATTTCAATAGTAAATTTCTCCTGAGAGAAATCTGGGTGAGGAATTAGCAAAGACCCTGAGACAGCTAGAGAATCAGCTCTAATGTTCCTTTCTCTTGGCACAAATTTAATGGAGAAAGCATCAAGAAACTCAATGGAATCCCAGACAAGATTTCTATAATGTTTCAACCTCCTATTCTTGACCTGGAAAATATCTCGACTGCTTCACAATCAGCTTTGCATCACCACGAGTACAAAGATTCTTCACTCCCATTTATTTTTCCATGTTCAATCCTAGTATGAGTGCCTCATATTAAGCTATATTATTTGTATTTTCAAAACAAATCTTGAAAGAAAAAGGATGGATTTTACCTTCGGAGAGGTCAACACCACTCCAGCTCCAGAACTAGCTGAAGAGCAGCTTCCATCAAACTCTAGAGTCCAAATTCCATTGGGGTCATGAATCACTCCCTTTGGAATCCTTGCCTCATCTTGTGACATGATCATGTAGTTACCATGCCTTGTATCCTCATAGAGTATCTGTGCTTTTGGATCATCAGTCTTTTGCACAATATACTTTGTCTGCTTTCTCGAAGCAACTTCTTCATTTTTCCATTGACCAGGATCAAATCATGTGACTGTCCCTTTGAATTTCACCTCCTACATCCTTACAAAAATTTATACTCAAAACATCCCATATGAGGGAGGAATATCAGCTACCAAAATGGTGGCTAAGACCCTTTTCTTTGGAAAAGTAGCAAAATCTACTTGTGCATCTTTAATTCTTCCAACCAAAGGCACTTTCCTACTCTCCATGGAATAGCAGGAACCAAAGGTACGTGTTAGATTCAGGCCCAAAGCATGAGCTACTTTCACAGGCATTACATTGTCTCGATGCTCTTGAATCTATAACTCAATTCTGAGTTTTAGGCTGGCTATGAGAAGAGTCACATAGAATGGTTCAATTTTCTCATTAGGGGAAGTGACTGCAACCACAAGGCTTGATTGAGGTGAGGAAGAGGGAGTGGGTAAAATACCTTTAGAAGTACTAGATGAGGCTTTGGATTTGGAATTGACAAAGTTTACCATTTTAGCAAAATCTTTTGGATGGGTATGGTAAAACTTTGCCTCTGAAATTTGGATTTTGGTATTTTTGAGGTGATCAATAATATCAAAAGATCCAGAGGTAGATGTGGCATTATTACTAGGAATTTGAGGGACTTTCAATGTATCAGTTTTAGGATTTGAAGGACAAGGAGCTTTGGGAACAGAAGCAGAAGAAGGGGAATTAGCATTACTCACCTTTTGTGTGGAGGTAGTGGGAATATGAGCTCCTCTTCTTGCAATCACTGGAATAGTTGTAGGAAACTCCTTGGACTTCTTAGCAGTCGCACCACTTTTTATTTTTTGTTCATTTGATCCCAAGTCATAACAACATATGACTCACTATTCATATCTACCACTATTTCATCATATTCATCTTCATCATCCATACCTTCAGTGGTGAGGAAATGAACTTGAGATCCACCAAGCTCTTCCAATTCTTCATCAACCTCTTCTTCTAGTTCTTCATAGAGTTCATTAAACTCCTCATCATTAGGTTCTTCAACTTCACAAGTTGCATTGACAGAACCTTGATGGGTGGGCCTTCAATAGCCAATCTGGTCTGAGAAGTAGGCAGATGGTTCCTGGGCTGAAAATTCTTCCTTGGAACATCTTGGTAAGGAGTATGCTGAGCCAATTGTTTCTTGAGAGCAATGAGATCATTTGCAAGCTTCTATACTAACTACTCAGAATTGGCTCCAGGGGAAGAGGAAGAAGAAGAAGCTTTAGATTTGGAGGATTCTATTTTCAATTTACTAGACATGATTAAGTCATCCTCAACACTAATGGCTAACCGTTGATCAGCATCCAAAGTTGCAAGGTTAGCTCTCCTTAGTGCATAACTCACTTCAAGTAACTTGGGCATTGAGGAAGAAGCAATTTTGGATTTGATCCACTGGACGAGTGTTCTGTGGAATTTTATTAATTAGCTTATTGAATTTAGCCACAAACTCCCTCATGGGCTCAAATGGTTCCTTCTTGATATGATAAATTTTTGCTAACAGAGCATGGACATCTTCAATAGGTTTGAAACACTTGTTCAAACTAATTTTTCATGGTATTCCAATTAGTGATCGATCCAACAGGAAGATGATAGAACCAATCAGTAGCATTGTCCTGCAATGTCTCCACAAAAATCCTGATAGAGACATCTTCATGTTCAACCCCAAGAATCCCACATGCAACAATGAAGGCTACAATGTGTTCATCTGGATGAACCTTCCCATCACCCCAGAATTTGGGAAAAAATTTCCTGTTACCCCTAGGTAACTCATGCAATGGCTGAGGAAGAGCAAGAGGCCCAACTTGTTGTCCCCAAGGTAAAGGGGTTACCATCTTTGGAAAAATTGACTGAAGGGGAACATAAACACCAGCAAGTATCAAAGCATGGAGATTAGGACTGATATGTTCCTGAGGAATGCTATCCTTGGAATTTATGTTTTTAATAGGAGGTGCACTTTGGAACATTTTGGCCCGCTCATCCGATTTTGATATGGGCTTAACACTTGGATTTACTTGAGTGGTGACAGGACCCATGGGTCACTTTTATACTTTTACCTCTTTTCAACACAGGCTCAAAAACTCAAATTGCTCCGCCGCCCGCCTCCTCGCCTTAACTTTTCAATGGCATCAAAACACAAAAAGGGCCCGCCTCCCCGCCTTCACTTGAAACGTGACCACATGTCCCTTTGTGGGTTAGTTCAGTATTTTTACATTTTTGACTAAGTCCCTTTCATTTGGTGGGGCCATATGTCTAACCCTGGACACGTGGAAGCTCAGTGCACATTTGGGACTTGCCTCTAGATTTTTCTTTTGAAGTTGCGCCAAGATGACACGTGGAAGCTTCCACAAACCCTTCCATACTTAGATGATTCAATGATCAGCTTTACCCCTTCTTTGACTTTGACCACGTGGTAAGCTCATGCACATTTAGAGACCCACTCTTGATTCTTCCTTTGAAGTTGCACTAAAGAGACACGTGGAGACTTCCGCCGGTTCTTCATACTTAGCGATTTGGGCCTGCCACCCACTTGATTTCTGTAAAACCTAGACACGTGGAGAGTTGGCACTCATTTGAGTTTCTACTTTGGATACACCCTCCGAAAGGGTGATGAGATGACATGTGGCTCCTTTTCCGTTCTTAGACTCTCCTTTAACTCTGACCAATGTGTCGAGATGGTGCTCATTTAAAGACTGGCCCTTTGGTCTCACTTCTAAAACTATGCCATTGAGGCACGTGGAGGCTTCTGCCAACCCTCTCATACTTAGTCGATTCAATGGATGGCTCTATTCCCTTTTCGGACTGGAACACGTGGAAATCTGGTGTAAGTTTGGGAACCACCTTTGGCTTCGACCCTTGAATTTACACCAATGAGGCACGTGGTGTCGTCTACTAAACCTTCCATACTTAGCCGATTTAGGCTTGTTTTGTCTTCATTTTGGACCTGGGACATGTGGAAAGCTTGCGCTTGTTTGAGGACTGTCCCTTGGGCCCTGCCCTTGGAGTTGTACCATTTGGACATGTGGAGGATTTTTTTGTCACTTGAAACATGGTCATGTCATATCCAATATGGTATTTCCACGTACTACCTGTGGATGTTGGGGAAAAAATTGATAGGGAAGATACACCCATCATTCTTGACTATGGAAGAATAAAAAGAAAGGGAAAAACTCCACCTTTATGCTTGAATTTCAAATTTTTCTCCATGGAATGGAAAACTGCAGACAATACCAGGCTCAACACAATCCATTACTCCAAGGTACTGACTCAAAATTTTCAAAACTTGACTTCAAAAAGAGGGAAATTTTGAGGGCGACAACACATGTCTCGCTACATATGGTATACTCCTTAGTAGAAGATTTTGTAGAGACATGGGAGGATAAATCAAATTGGAATGGTCATCCACAACCATTCTAGTGAATAATGAATTGAAACAAATACTCCCAGAGCCTAAACTGAAGTACATGGTATAAAAGACCGATGACCCACTAGTCAACATTCTCTATAAAGGTGATGGAAACTACTTCATGACATCTGAAGGGAGTGAAGAGCTACCTTTTCTTGATGAAAGGTTAACCAATCTAGGAAGCCAAGAGGTATGGAAAATGGAGTTTGAGGGAATTTTTTCATCCATTGGTTTTGGAGAAATGATTGTGAGCATATATCCTCAAGGTGATCTATTTCCATTTTCATACAAATTCTAATTTTCCAACACTAACAACACATTAGAGTATGAAACACTCATTTTGGGCATGCAAAATGTATAAGAAATGGGTATCAAGGGTTGGAAGTCTAAGTTGATGTAAATATTATTATCAAACACATCCTTAATTAATTCTAAGTAAACAACTCGAGGCCTGGAAACTATAGGAATAGAGTCTCGGATCGTATTGAATATTTTGATGTTTTCTCCATCAAAGCAGTTCCTTGAGAACAAAATGTAAGATTAGACTCACTAGTTCTATCTTCCTCAATGATGATTCCTCACCTTGATTTTAAAGCTCAAAAGTGTCGATTGAAATGGTGTTTCGACCTAGTATACCTGAAAACTTTGAGAATTGACAAGTTTTTAATG
This sequence comes from Taxus wallichiana var. yunnanensis, assembly GCA_018340775.1. NCBI lineage: Eukaryota > Viridiplantae > Streptophyta > Pinopsida > Cupressales > Taxaceae > Taxus > Taxus wallichiana. Next base: position 209,127,452 of record CM031243.1, read on the forward strand.
ATGATGATCATTTGTTATCCTTCTTGAATAAAGTGATAATTTTTAGAATATCTATTTTTAGGGAAGTTGTAATGGTCCTAGAGAATGCACCTCTGAAGAAGGAATCAAAGGGGTTGATAATGAGGGAATCATTGAATTGAAAGGTAAAAATACCAAGAGGTCTTGTTTCTTTGGAGGATTTTTTTGATAAGCATGATAGGTTCATTCAAAGTAAAGTAAAGGGTCAGCCCAAGAATGTAATTGAGTTTGATCAAGTGAACATTGGGACACATGAGAAGCCTAGACTTGTCAATATTGGTAAGTTTTATTCTACAAAAGAGAAAAGAATATTTTCAACCTTGTTGAATAAGTATTCATATGTTTTTTCCTATTCATATGATGATTTCAAGTCATATAATCCTAACACTATGAAGCACCAAATTCCACTCAAGACAAATGCTAATCCTTTTCAACAAAAACAAAGACAATATAATCCCAAGATTGCGGGAACTATCAAGGAGGAAGTGGAGAAATTGCTCAATGCAAGGATCATTTTTGGATTCGCCATTCCACTTGGGTAGAAAAAATTGTGCTCATGTAAAAGAAGAATGGTGAGATAAGGATCTATGTAGATTTCTAGAATCAATCAAGAATATATCAAAGACAATTACCCATTATCAGTCATGGATCAAATTCTTCAAGAGGTCACAAGATCAGAAATGATGTCCATGCTTGATGGTTTGTCTAGATACAATCAAGTGGAGGTGGCACAAGAAGATAAATTTAAAACTAAATTCACCACCATTTGGGGAACATTTTCCTTCAATTGGATTCCTTGACTTGATAAATACGGAGAAAATTTCAAAAGGGCCATGGATCTAGCCTTCAAATATTTGAAAGGTAAGTGTATTGTTATATATCTTTATGATTTGATCATGTATTCAAAGCATAGATGTAGTCATATAATCCACTTAGAGAAAGTGCTATTGAGGTGTCATGAACACAACATATCCTGAAACCAAAGAAATGTATATTTGGGGTAATGAGGAAATCTTCTAGGTCATATTGTGAATAAATAAGGAACTAGTATTGATCTGGAGAGAGTTGATGCAATCATGAAATTGGCCCTGCCCTCAAGTAAGACTGGTGTCTGCTCCTTTTTTGGAAAAGTGAATTTTCTTAGAAGATTTGTTCCTGACTTTGTAGAGCTTACCAAATCTATCAATAATATTATAAAGAAAAAGGATTAGTTTTTTTGGATTCAAGAAGGTAAACAAGATTTTAAGAACATCAAATAAGTTGTTACTAAAGCTCCCACTTTAGCAAGGCTAAATTTTAATAAAGAATTCATCATGTATTTTTATTCTTCTGAGCATACGTTGTCTACTATCCTAGTGTAAAATAATGATGAATATATCAAATCACTAATCATTTTCATGAACTCACTATTGAAATATCACGATCTTAACTATTCATATATGGAAAATCATGCATATGTAGTTGTAAAAGCAATGACGAATTTCATATTCTACATCTTGAATTCTCATACTATTGTGATGGTCCCTGGATCAGCAATCAAGTCCATTTTGACACAACAAGACCTTAGAGCCAAAAGAGGAAATTGGGTGTCAAAAATTCAAGAATATGATTTAGAAATTAGACCTTCAAATTTGGTAAGAGGAAATGGACTATGCAAGTTAATGGTGGAGGATGAATCTCACATGACTCAAGAAGAAAAAGATAATTTTCATTGATATGGATGTTTAACCGATATTTTCCCATGGTTATATTTGTGAACACTACTGATGAGTGGTACTCTAACATATCCTATTACCTCACATATGGATATTTCCCATCCCATATGAACCACAAGCAAAAGTGGAATCTCAAGTTACAGTCTTTCAGGTATGTAATTTGGGATAATTCATTGTATAAGAAAAGTATAGATGGTTGCTTTTTGAAATGTGTCGATAAAGAATTATAGAAGAAGATACTAAAAACCTACCATAATCAAACATGTGGTGGTAATTTCTTAGCCATGGTAACTTCGAGAAAAACTTTACCCCCTCAATAAGTCCTTCCTCCCAAAGAATCCTTTGTAGTAGCAAAGAAATTGAGTCTACTAAAAATCTACTCCATATCAGCAATCCAACTGGTGCTTCTACTACGGAAGGGGAGGATTTCCTTCTCAATAGGATTGTCAATCTGGAAAAGGAGGTTGGGGCTTTGAAAGAAGAACTCAAGTAGGTTTGTAAGAGAGAAGGCAAAAGGAAGATGCACAATGACCTTGAGCAGGATAATGATCAGATTATTGAAATTTTCAAGAAGCTTAACTCACTGGATAACAAGTTGGGAAATGCAAAAGGAAGGCATGACTATACCATGTCTGTGCTTAAGGCTATTTACAATTTTTTAGAGCAGCATGTCAAAAGTGTATGTGTACTTAGCGACATTCCTGCTGCCATTTGGGATCCGAACCAGTAAGGAACTTGACTCTCTCACAGTTGGATAAGAAGGATCCCACCCATGTCACTGCCTTAGCACTCTTCACCTCTCTCGTAGAAGGTAAGGACAAAGATTGACAAAGTAGACAAGTGAGGAGAATGATTCTTACTATAGGTTTTTTTTTTTATGTTGTTAGGAGGTTGTTTTCATGTTGCTTAGTTGTAGTTTTGTTATTGTTTTGATCTTTTGATATAGTTCCTTGGTTAACTATAGTTGGACATACATGTATTTTCTGGATGTTGATCCAAACTTGATGTTTTTACTACTTTATCTGGCTTTGGAGCCTTTTTTGTAAAAGGGTATAGTCCCTTCAAAACTATGGACTGTTATTTTCTGCTTTATCTAGATTTTGAGAACATTTTGTAACAGGGTATAGTCCCTTCAAAACTATTTATGCCTAATTAAAAAAGGTAAAAACTTGAGAGGGAGGTATTTTTGGCTGAAATTTTTCAAGGATGCTCACAAATGGGTTTCAAAATGTGAATCTTTCCAACAATTTATAGGGATGCCTAAGATTTTTTCTCTTCCCCTCAAGATAATGGTTATTGAAGAACCTTTTCAATAGTAGGGACTTGATTTTTAAGGAGTTTTGAATCTAATGTCATCTTCTCGAGCACTCATATGTGCTTACTATAATAGATTACTTCACCAAGTGGGTAGAGGCCATACTTGTGAAGCATGCAAATTATGAAACGGTGTGTAACTTTCTAAAGGAGAACATAATCATCCATTTTGGAGTCTTGAACAAGGTAGTGACTGATAATGCTACCTAATTTTCCTCTATTGATCTCACTAAATTTTTCTACCAGTATGGAATATCACTCTCACATTCATCTGACTATTATCCCCAAGGTAATGGTCAGGTAGGAATCAAGTAATAAGAATATTGTCACTATCATAAAGAAGTTGTGGACATCAATCAAAAGAATTGGAATAGGAAATTTATTCATGTACTTTGGGAAGATCAGATAACTCCTAAGAGGGAAATTGGCATGTCACCTTTTCAGATTCTCTATGGTACTAAGGCACAAATTTTGATTTCATTAGAAATACCTGCATTACAACTAGTAAAAGTTGTAGAGGATGGTGAGTACAATGACTCTCTTGACAAAAGGATTTGTTATTTGGAAAAATTGAACGAAGATAAAACTTTGGTGGTGGATCATCTTCAACAACATCAAATGAAGGTCAAAAGGATTTTTATTAAAAGGATCGTACACGAGACTTTCAAGTCAGAGATCTTTTCCTCTTATGGGACAAGCAAAGGGAGCCTAAGGGTAGTCATGGAAAGTTTGATTCACTATGGCTTGGTCTGTTCAGGTTAAACACTTTTGTGGAGACAACACCTATTACTTGGCCTATCTAGATGGTACTCACCTAGAGTTTCCCCGCAATGGGTAGTACTTGAAAATTTTCAAACATTAAAGGTCGGTCCTCCCAACCAAAGTGCTACGAGTGAATGCAGTTTTACCCCCACATATAACATAAGTGATTTAGGTTATGGGTTTCCCTTTTTTCTGTGTGTTTCCCTTTATGTTTGTGTTTTTCACATGTTGTGTGGTATGTTTCCCTTTCTTTTGTGTGCTTCCTTTCCATTGTGTGTTTATTTTGGTTGTTTTTTATTGTGTTATTTGTGTGTTATGTGACTCTATTTTCCAAGTGGATAAGGCACTCGATATTCTACCCTATGAGATAATTGAGATTCATTCTTTCTTTGTTTATCCTTTGTCTAATCTGAAAAAATTCCCTAAGTTATATCCATTTGTTGTCATGTTAAATGTCTAGCAAGAAAAAATTGAAATTTTTGTCATGACAACCAAACTAACACTTGAAATTCCATTTCCCATTCAATGTAAACCTTTCCTTTGACCATCATTTCAAAATTTTCACCCTTGTTCCTAGTTGATAGGTATGTACTAAAATTATTTTCAATTATTTTCTATGTGTAGAACATTTTACCTAGCTTGATTCTTGAAGCTACTAAGATCTATGAAAGAAAAATGCTCCCAAAGGATTTGAAAGGTCTATTTTTAGTCTTTTTGTCACAAGAGTACATCTCTTATAATTTTATAGGGAATATTCAAACCATCTAAGAGATGTGTTGGAGAGAAATGAAGTGATATCTCTTATCAATAATTTTAATCCCTTTTATTTAAGAGAGCCCAAGGGTACACCATGTAAGGAAGAGCCAATGAAAGATGGGTGGAGAAGATCATTGAAAAAGGAAAGGTTTTATCACCTAAGGTTCTCTATTTGTTAAAAAAATTCTCATTCATTATTTCAAATATCAAAGTGAAAAAGGGGGAGATCAAAAAATAAAAATCCCTTTGGGATAATGTTATCCCATTGGTCTCTGAGATGAGTTGTCTTGACTCCTACTCCTTGGTGAACTGGAATGTATTTACATACATCTCTAAGAATTTGTCTCCTATGTGGTCACACATGATGAGTGATAGGTGTGATATAATGAATTATGTCATTTCATAGCTTGATTTTGTAAAGGATCACGCATCATAAATATTATAGAGTTCCATCAAAAGAGTGCAAGAGCTTAAATCATCTTCACTTAGTTAAAATTCATTGTTTGAAGAACTCCTCAGTTCCTTTCAAGAACTCGGTTCAAAAAGAAGTTAGAGACCCCTTTTCCTTTAACAAGGATACCTTGGAATCTCTCATGGAAATTAGAGTTTCTATCTCTAATACTAGAAGAGGCCACAAAATTTGATTAACACAATGTAGAAAACTCAATGGAATTATTGAGACTTGGGTCAATGTTTTGGAACAGTTGTGTATTACGTAGTCAGAGAAGGTTGTCCTCGTATGGTGTGATTCAACAAGGATGTCAAAGGAATGGAATTCATTCTAAGAACATTTCCACAGGTATCATGGGAGTTGGATCTTATTCATTTTGGGCCTCTTCTTCATCAACATGATCATCTCTCTTCTTCTCTCTCTATGTTCTATTTCTCTATTGGGAAATGTACTTTTTGTTTTTTCATCTTATTCACTTAAGTGACCTTTAATTTTGTAATGTAACAAGTCCCTTTTCTGTTAATAATAAAGGGGCCTTATTTTTTATTCCTAGAGGAATGTGAAAGGTCAAAAGTGGTGGGAATATGAAAGGTCGTGTGGGGGTAGATAAAGAGACACATTGAAAAGCTATAAATTAGATTGGATTATCCATTCTAAGGGTTATATTTTCTTAGTTGATAGTTCCTAGTGTCTTACTACAAGCAAGAAATTACAATTATTCTATCTAATTATCTTATGTTTTCCTTTACATCTCAAATTTACTCCATGATAATGGTTACTTGTGCAATTCTATGTAAATGAACTTGGATTTATTTTATTTTTATTCCTCTTTCCTTGACATCGTGTCTTCTCATTTTTAACCTTAAAATATTCCATTTTTATGTTAATAAACTCATCTTGTTATTTATTGAGTAAAACCCCTTCTCTCTTTCTCCCATCTCTCCATACACATAAATTTTCCCCACCTCCTTTTGCAAGTGGGTTTAGTGGGGTATTCATGTGTGATTCCTAGTTGAAAGTTAACCCATGATGGTTATAGTAGTGCAAATATTTTCTATTTTCAATAAATGTAGCTACCCCATTCATAAAGCAGAGGGACCTAGTCCCATAACATCGATGAAATCCCTAATTTTCCTCAGACAAATTATTTCTCCAATATTCAAATAGAGGAGAATTTTAGACCTATGAAAATTCTTTAAACTCGCACCAAAACCAAAGATAAATCTATCACATGCACATAAAGAGATAAAGGAGCCAAAATGCATGTACCAAATTGACAAATATATATATAAGATCAAACTACAACCCAAAATTTTGGAAAATGGATAAATAGAAACCTACACAAAAGAGATTAAATTATCATTACAAATCAGTAATGTATGGATATTATAATTAAAATTTTACACCTAATGGAAGTATAAAATATGCACACCACAAGAAGATGAGTTAGTTATGCATAAGAGATGAGATAAAAACAATCAAGAAAAGTATTAGATTAAAAGTAAGAAATTTATGCTAATGTTAAAGAAGAAATTGTTGTGGAGATCGGTTACTTCAATTATCATGCAATGTGAAACTTGCTAGAAAACACAAAGAATCGACATCGGTTATGAGGAACCGGTGTCATTCACCTATGACCGCATCGGTCGGGCGGAGGAACCAAAGACATCGGTTAAGGCTAACCGACATTGGTTACTTGTGTGTGGGTGTTTTTATTAACTCACATGAATTAGATCTATTTTTAGTATTAAGGAAGATCTATTGATTGTAATTTCATGGATAAGTACCCGAGTTTTTATACGCCTATATAAGCATGAAAGCTAGGGTTTAGAAGTAAGAATTAAGAAGAACTTGTAAAAGTTGATGATTATTGTGAGAATAATTGTGAGAGAGAGAATTCTTGGAGAAGAAGAAAAAGTATTGTACATCGAGAGGTGTGGAAGATTGTAAATCTTCATCAGATATCTTGTCAAAGCTTTGGATAATAGAATGGCTTGTTCTTGGTGGACATAGCCCACACTCGGGTGAACCACGTTAAATCTGGTGTTGATTTATATATCTTGTTCTATATATTTCTTCTAGTAGAATATCTGATTTTATTTGCATGTATGCTTAGATCTGATATATTATCTATACAACCAGTGTGCTAACCCCAAAAACTGGTATCATATCTTTGTTTGAGGGTTTTGTGTGTTGATAGATTTACTCACAGAGGATTTTCTGATAGAGTGGTAGCTATAACAATGTCAAAAGAAAAAATACAAGGTAGAGAAATTTGACAGCAAAATTATCAATTATGGAAGATGCAGATTGAGGATTATTTGTACCAAAGATATTTGTATTTACCGTTGGATGAGAATTCTATACCTATGAAGATGCCTCATGAAGAATGGAAGATTCTTGATATAAAGGCTTTGGGATCTATAAGATTGAGCCTGACAAAGATCTCGTGGTCTCCAATATTACGTATGACTTCTATAGTAGGGTTAATGAAATCTATTGCTAATTTATATGAAAAACCTAGTGCTTCAAATAAATTTCATTTGATGAAGAAACTATTTAGTTCTAAGATGCATCAAGGCGGGTATGCATCTATACATTTGAATGATTTCAGATCTATTGTAAATCAGTTAAAATCGATTGATATACCATTTGATGATGAAGTGAAAGCACTTTTATTCTTTTTTTTTTCCTAATAGTTGGGATAATTGGGTAATGGTTGTTAGTAATACAACATCTGCTAATAATATTTTGAAGTTTAATGATGTGGTTAGTATAATCTTGAATGAAGAAATTCATAGAAAAAGTACAGAGGAATCATCATCCGGGAATTCTTTGAATGCAAAAAGTAGGGGTAGGTAGAAGGAGATATCCAAGAGTAAGAGTAAGGGAAATCAAAGTGAAGGGATAACAGATCTAAATCCAGAAGTAAAGGAATTACTTGTTAGAAATGTGGAAAGAAAGGACATGCAAAGAAATATTGTTGGTTAAAGGATAAAGAGTACCAACAACCAAACAAAGGTAAACAGGTAAATCTTGTTGCATAAGTAGAGAGTAATGCAAGATGCTCTTGTTCTTTCTTTAGATAATGGAATTAAATCATGGGTTTTAGATTCAGATCTTCTTTCCATGCGCAACCCCTAATAAGGGTTATTTCAGAAATTATGTCCATGGAAATTTTGGGCATGTTTATTTGGGTGATGATGAACCTTACAATATTATTTTTAAATGAAAATTTCGTCTAAAATTGTAGAATGGAAATACATGGGTATTGAAAGATGTGAGGCATGTGCCAAGCCTCAAAAGCATTCTTATTTTTGTAGGAAAACTAGGTGAAGTTGGTTTCATGGTTACATTTACACGAGACTCTTGGAAATTCACCAAGGTTTCTTATGTTGTGGAAAGAGGTAAGAAGGTTCCTTAGATTTGAAAATGGTGGTGAATATTATAGCAAGGCTATCAATGATTATTGTTCAATGAATGGGATACGTAGAGAAATAATGGTTCCAAGAACACCACATGAGAATGGTGTTACGAGAGAGAATGAACAGACAATCATGGAACGTGCTTTAGAAGTATGAGGATACTTTTTGGATTTCCCTTGTAATTTTGGGCAGAAGTAGTTGATACAATGGTTTATTTGATTAATCATGGGCCTTCAAGTTCACTAGATGGAGGAATACCATAGGAAGATTAGACAAGAAAAGAGGTAGATCTTTTTTTCTTAAATTTTTGGTTTAAAAGATTTTGTGCATATTGATAAGGAAAATAGGAAAAAGTTGGATGCAAAATCCAAGAGATGCACTTTTATTGGTTATGGATCTGGTGATTTCGTATTCTGTTTTTGGGATTTAGAGAATTCTAAAATTATTAGAAGTCATGATATTGAATGGAATGAAAAAATAATGTATAGGGATCAAATTTTGGTACCCAATGATGAATTGGTTGAGAAGTTTGTGAATACAAATGAACTCTCAAATTTAAAAGTAATAATCGACAGGTTACACAATAACCGTGTTAGTTAATTGACCCCTAACCAACATTGATCAACAGAACTGGTATCGGTTACGTAAGAGCCAAACTCGACATAGGTTAGCGTAACCGACATTGGTTACAAGTGACAGCATCACCACGACAAATTTGGATATAAATGTCCAGAAGTCCAAAATGAGCCTCTGGTACCATAAACTCCTATGAGAAGGTCACAAAGGGTAAGTAAACCTCTAGAAATATTTACAACTTCTCTATTTTATTTATTATTTGACGGCCAAAATTATCAATTATGGAAGATGCATGCGTGTGGAATCGTGACCTAGTAATTTGTTGTGTGACATGCATCAAATAATGAGCAATAGCTAGATGTAGCAATATAAATAGATGTTTGGATGTCAAATTTAACTTCCCCTCTTATGAAGTGTATGCATAAAAATGTATTCCCTTGTCTCTTAAATGAAGCTAGATGGATGATTGATGCTCTTGAAACACCTTTGGGTGCAACCTTAGGTGATAGTAATAGATTCTTAGAACTTGGTCCCTTATTATGGTCACATAGATTTATATTTATATGATTCCCTTGTTTGAATTTTTTAATTGAAAACTAAAAGGACGACCCATAATAAAACAAGATGCCCAAAATATAAAAGAGGCGCAAAAGGGGTGAATAAGATACAAAGAGATTGGGGGCACTCAGAGGTGACGAGGGCAACCGGGCACTAGCATCCTAGTTGGGCGTTGGTTTCCAGAGCCAAGAAAGTTAAAATATGAAAGTGAAATTGGGAAGTGAGGTGTGCAAGACCACATAGAAATAAATAAAAGAGGCCAAATATAGATGTCAATTACTATTTTTCTCACTTAGGAATCATATGAATAATGGTATGTGATCAGGACCTAGAAAGGAAGAAATAAATAAAAGAGGCCAAATATAGATGCCAATTACTATTTTTCTCGCTTATGAATCATATGAATAATTGTATGTGATCAGGACCTAGAAATGTACCCAAGTGCATGATTTAGTGTCTACACTATGTATCTAGCTAGAACAAATTTCAGATCATGAAGACATCCACCTTCACTACCAGAGAAAAATAAATGAGTTTGAGAATGTCAATATATTGGAAGCAATATTATATACCTCCAATCAAAATTCCTCATTTACCACAACAACCTATGTTATTCCGCCCACACCCTGTCATGACATTTACTAACACAAGAATAACATGTGTAACCTAGTGTCAAATTTGCAGACCATTATCGACACTTTCAACAAGTGATCCTACAATATCTATATGCTTACTTTAAAACATAATAGATGACTAAGAGGCTCAACCCATCAACAAAATTTTAAAAAGTTCAAGTTTATTAATGAAAATTGTTAAACATGGGAAAGTTCTTAGTAAATAACATAAAAGGGTTTTAGTTGGCCAAATTCCTATCATGTGAAATCATGCCTTTGTTACTTGAGAAATATAACATGAGAATACTTTCATATAGAGGGTCATTTAGTGTTTGATGTTTGAGGATATTTCATTATAAAAGTGGGTGGTTAGACAAGGTCCATATATTGGTGTGTTGATGTGTAACCATCGGTGTTATATTTTAAAGAATCTAAGATCATAGGTGTTGGTATCCGTGGTTGAGCATAATGATTAGACTTTAGACTTTATTTTAGTTTGAAATGTGGGTAGATTGAAACTTTTTCATTTCTTCATATTAATGCAATTTGGGTATCATCACTCTTCGATTTATTGATTATACTAAGGTGAAGTTGTTGAAACTTAAACTAGGTAAGAATGTTGATCAAGGGTATGGGATAGATGGTGAACTTTTTCCCCTAAATAAACCCATTCTAACTTCTTTACTTCTTGATCAATATAATCTTATTAGTCATCTTGTACACCACTCTAATTGATGTTATTTCTATACTCAATATTCCAAGTTGAAAAATGTTTTGGAAATTCTTAGACTACATAGATAGATCCCATTATAAAGCACAAACACTAAATTTTGAGTTGCACTAAGCATAGAGAAGAAGAAATAATAAAAAAGATGGGATATGTAAAATAAGTTCAACAAATTGTGAGATATCAACCCAAGATGGAGAATTAAGTATGGTGCAACATGCTCATCAAACGTAACTCAAGAAAAAAAGAAAGAAACTTGGTCAACCTTTGAAACACTCAATCCAAGCCGAAAATTGTATGACAAACAAATATTACTAATCTAAAGACAATTGTCAATCTTATAAGAGAAACTCAAAAATTTAAGCAAACGTGTTAAGAAAATTTCAATCCTAAGGAAAAAAATTAAACAATTCCCACTAGCTTGGTCATATCACCAATTCACAAGAATAATATCACTCACCCAAGCTAAGGAAGGAGAGGAGATATTTGTTAAAGAAAAAAATGAAGTGAGTGAACTAATGGACATGAACTCAATATGCGTCAAAAGATGAGAGAGCTAGTGGCATGATAAAAAAACTAAACCAACAAACAAACTTGACATGACATTGTCCAAAGGCACTAGATCACACAAAAATCCCAACAATGTCGTAACATGAGGAAAAATCGAAATTTTAATAATAGAACATGAGTATAAATCATCACAATTATGGGCACATGTTATGGCTTAATGACAAAAATCCATTATGGGTGTAGGAGTGATAGTTAAAATCTTCTCCAAAACTTTGGAAAGAGAATGATCTCGCTTATCAAAAACACAACATATTAAGAAGATTAAACATCTTGAAGGGGATATTTCTCATTGATAAGCAGAGATGGTGCAAAAACTATGGTAATATGGAAAATCTTGAATTCAACAAGGAAAATAAATTCTAAGCATGGAGAAACGTATAATCATGAATAATGTATGTGAATAAAATTAGTTATCCCATGTAGTGAAAACTATAAAATAAGGATCATAGATCCATTCAATCTTTAGACATGAGTGATCACAATTGAATACAAACCGAAAAAGTGATCAAACTACAAAACTAGATCCTTCATGGAGTGAAGATCACAAAATACATCAAAAATTCAACGTGGTCATCAATTTTATTTCTCAAATGACCGAGATAGGTGGAATCTTGGCCGTACATTAATGGCATTATCATATATGTCATGCTACTGATCTAGGTATAATTTTAGTACCTAAGTGTATGTCCGTGTCACTCTAGTGGGGTCCACATGTATCCACTTTATTATTGTAATAAATACTTTTAATTGGGTCACTTATGTGATAAAGTGAATTTTCTTTATTTAAATAAAGTTATCAAATCATAATGTGACTTAATTGTTCCCTAAAGTGATATCATGTAAACCCTAACTACTTAAACAACTTTTGGGTTATAGAAGGAAGTTAGAGGTCATTTGTAAAGGTTCTGGGAGGTTTGATGAAATTTTTTTCCTATTATCTCAAGGCATTCAAATAAATATAACTTTGTGTTTATATGCTTCTTATGGAGGTTTAAGAGAACTTTGAGTCTAAGAAACTCTAGGATATTGTCCATTGTGAATACTTTGTCAAGAGAAGTAAACAAGGAAAATGTGTTTTCCTTTTCAAGAAGAAATACAAGGATGCTGATAAAACTTTGTGTCTTGAGATTATTTGTGGTTATATTTGTTCTTACATCAAATGTAATATTTATTTATTTCCTTTTCATGCAAAGTATGAACATTCAATCTCTTTAATTTCATGATGTAATTTATAACATATAGTAATGAGATCTATCTTTTCTTTTCCTTTCATGATCCCTCTCTCAATTATTTTCTAATTTTTTCATCCCTCTTTGATTTCTCTCTCACTTTCATTTCTTTACCCTTTCAGTGTGTTTCTAGGTTAAAATTACTCAAAACCTCACCAACCCATCATATGAGGGAGTTTCCTTCTTAAACGTAGAGGTTAGATCACCATGTTTGTAGGTTATCTCTCCAATGTTGAAATTTTATGTTGAACAATGCAGGTGAGCCTATGAAGAGACTAAATAAACCAAAGTGACATAAAATCTTTCCAATAATACTACATTTTGTTAACCATTAATCATATAAGTAAATAAGAATATATTAACCCAAAATTTATATCAGATTGAATCAAGTAACATCTTAGGTTGATCCAAGAGATTAAATTCATATTAAGGTAATTAGTGATAGGGAAATTATGTTTTGTATGATAATATCCAATTACTCACAAGTTTGAAGATACTTGTTAGTTGTAAATAATGAGAGATAAGCTCACCATTCAGATATAAAAAAATTAAAAAGAAGAAGATTAACTAACCACATTGACCATTTCAAAAATATGTATAGAAATGATTAACCACATACAAAAATGAATACAATGTAATGTAATTACTTGTATAAATCTGATTATCAATAGAAATATAACACCAATGAACACAATATTTCAGATAAATGATCTCAATGTGCAAGAAGAATAGCTTAGCCACTTCGAGGGGGCAACCTCTAAACCAGACAATAAGACTCAAATGCTAAATATGATGATGAACTACTACCTAATAACCCCTATATATACTATTCCTATGCTATGGCCAACACCAAGGCCAACCCACTAATGAAAATATAACATATATGAAAGAGATACATAATGATAAGAAGTTATGATAGCCACAAGTCGGCTATATACATCCAATATAAGATATATGATTAAGGGCATAGCATGCCCCTCCCCTTCGAAGCAACATTGTCCCCAATGTTGAGAAGATCTAGATGTTGCTTTGCAGGAAATTTGCATCCTCCCAAGTTGCGTCTTCATTGTCTAGATTTTTCCACTTGATCAAATACTCAGTGATGACCCTTGTCCTCAATCACTTAGTGTGTGTTTGAAGGATGCATTCTGGTTCCAGGATGATTCTTCCCTCTTCATCAAGCTCGGGTAACATAGTTTGGGTTGATATTGTTTGTCCAATTACCTTCTTTAGGCAAGATACATGGAAGACTAGATGAATTCGAGTAATCAGAGGAAGTTCCAATTTGTATGCTACATTTCCAATCTTCTATAACACTTGATAAGGACCATAATACTTAGGTGAAATCTTGTTATCCTTTTTCTGTTGTTTTAAGGAAATTTTCTTATATGATTGTAAACGCAAAAAAATCCAATCACCGACTTCAAAATGTCTTTCACTGTGATGTTGGTCCGCCACCGCTTCATGCGGTTTTGTGACATGGCCAAATTCTCCCTAAGACTAGAAAGCACCTCTTGTTGGTGATGAATATTTTCTTCAACTGCTCGAACCTTTGGCTAGACTCTCAAAGATGAAGTGATAGATGGTGGATGGTACCCATATAATGCCAAGAAAGGGGAATTTTAGATGAAGTATGAAAGGAGGTGTTATACCACCATTTTGCCAGTGGTAACCATTAGACCCATCTAGCTTACTTATCTAATGTAAAACAATGAAGATATCCCTCCAAGCACTTGTTTACCACCTTTGTTTTCCCATCGATTGGGATGATAAGAGGAACTATGAGCTAGTTGCGTACCCAAGCATGAGAACAAGTCACTCCAAAAATTACTATTAAAGATAGGGTCTCAATCACTTACTATAATCTTTGGTGTCCCATGTAGCTTCTGAATTGTATCCCTGAAGGCCGTAGCTACCATACTCGCAACAAATGGATGTGATAAAGCACAAAAATGGGCATATTTGGTGAGTCTATCCACCACCACCATGATTACATTTTTACCTTCTGATTTAGGCAATCTTGTGATGAATTCCATGGACACCTCTTCCCACCTCCGCTAGAATAGATAGGCGTTGTAAAATACCTAGGGACTTAATTATTTCTCCCTTATTTTGCTAACAAACCATGCATTCTAGCCACAAACTTTTGGACATCTCCTTTTAGCCTTTCCTAGAAAAAAATCATGCTTGATTCACTGATAAGTCTTTAAGAAGCTAGAATGACCCCCTACCGGAAGCATGGAGCTCAGATAGAACCCTATTTTAAAGGATTTAATTCTTACATAGATATAATCTATCTTTATACCATAAAACATCTCCTTTCCATACAAATTTTTCTGACATGCTTGGATCTTGTTGGAGATTTTGAATGAGATTTTGTGTACCTGGGTCATTTTTCCATTCAGACCTTGCATCCTCTATCCAATCCTCCTGTAATACAGATATGGCACACAACAATGCTTGGGTAGATTCATCCTTCCGAGATAAAGCATCAACAACTACATTCTCTTTCCCTTTCTTGTATATTATTTCAAAATCATACCCTAATATTTTTTAGACCCATTTCGTTGTTCTTCTAATGATAAACGTTGCTCTAAGAAGTATTTTAGACTATCATGATCTATCTTTACTTTGAAATGTCGTCCCATTAGATATGGTCTCCATTACTTCACTGCATGAAGTATTGCTAACATTTCTTTCTCATAAACTAGTTTAGAGATATTCTTACCTTTGAATTAGTGGCTCTTAAAGGAAATGGGTCACCCTTCTTGCATGAGTACTTCCCCCATACCATACCCTAAAGCATCACATTCAACAATGAATGTTTTTGAAAAATCTGGGTGGCTAGAACTGGAGTGGTGCACATGGCCTCCTTCAACTTCTCAAATGCCATAGTAGCTTGCTCGTTCTAATGGAAAGAGTCCTTCTTCAATAAATTTGTGAGTGGTGCTACGATGCTGCCATAATTCCTTACAAATCTACGATAATAACCTGTAAGCCCCAAAAATCCTTGGAGATTTTTTAGGGTTTTGGGAACCTTCCATTCAAGCATGGCTTTTATCTTGTTAGGATCCACTTTAACACCTTCATAAGAGACAATATGACCCAGATATTCAACTTCCTTTACACCAAAAGAACACTTAGAAGGCTTTGCATAAATTTGATGTTGTTCAAGAGTTTCTAACACCTTATTTACATGATGCAGGTGTTCCTCCCATGTTTTACTATAGATTAATATATCATCAAAGAACACTAAAACAAACTTTCGAAGAAATGGCTTAAAGATGGAATTCATCAAGCTTTGAAATGTAGAGGGTGCATTTGTTAGTCCAAAAGGCATTACCAAGAACTCATAGTGTCCTTCATGTGTCCTCGAGATTGTTTTATGAATATCTTCATCCCTAATTCTAATTTGATGATATCCGGAATGAAGATCAAGTTTTGTAAAGTAAACAACACCATGCAACTCATCTAGAAAATCATTAATTACAGGAATAGGAAACTTATCTTTAACTGTGTACTTATTGAGTTCCCTGTAATCTAGACACATGCGCCAATTGTCATATTTTTTTCGTACCATCACTACAGGAGAAGAGTAAGCACTTTGACTATAACGAGTAAGTCCTGCTTCTAACATCTCTTGAACTATTTTCTCAATCTAAATCTTTTCATATAGGGGTACCTATAAGGTCTAATGTTGGGTGGTTGACTCCCTGGTACTAGCTGGATGGCATGGTCATGGTCTCTTTTCGGAGGCAGGCCCTTGAGCATTTCTCCAAATGCCACCGAGTGCTCAATCAGAATCGCATATCTATGGGTATAAATGTATTGGAATGATGTGCTTCCAATGAAAATAGTTGTGCCACAAACCCTTTTGCACCCTTTCTAAGAAATTTTTGCATCTAATGAGAACTTACCATGTGTGGGGACTTTGCTCTCAGTCCTTTTAGTTTAAAAGTCCTCCCTTATGACTAAAATTTCATGAAAAACTCTTGGAAATTCATTTCAATGGTTCCTAAGGTGGTAAGCCACTGAACTCCTAACACAGTGTTCTGCTCCTCCCATCGCAATGGCGCATATTGCTAGCTAGCAAGTAATCTCCCATGGTGAGATTAATGTTATGGAATTTTCCTGAACAACTAATAGTTTTCCCATCAATGATCATGACTTGACATTCTGGAGCTGGATAAACAAATCAGTTCAAGCGTACCACCAACTTATGATTGATGAAATTGTGAGTACTTCCCGAATCAATCAACACTGTTACCCTCTGTTTTTTTAAGAATCCAACTACTTTGAGAGTTTGGGGAGTGCTAATACCATAAATTATATGGCATGATATTGTTGTCTGGGGATCTCCTAATTCCTCCTCTATCTCTACCTCTTCATCTTCTTCATTTTCTTCTTCTTTAGTAGGTCCCTCAATGTAGAACAACTTATTTTCAGCACACTTATGTCCTAGTCCAAATTTGTTGTCACAATTAAAACATAACCCTTTGGCTCTCTTTTCTTCAATTTGTTGAGGTGTCAGTCTTACTGCCGAGGGAATGATGGTGGAAGGGTACTATGATCTCTGATATTACTGACAGTTTGTTTCCTATTGGAAAGAAATTTTTCCTCTACCCTACGTGCCATGATCATAGAGTTTGAAACCTTATGAGGATTAAACATATGCACCTCAATCTCAATTTTTTCTTTAAGACCCCCAAGAAATAAGTCATTCAAATTATCTTCAGGAATATTTTCCACCCATAAGGAAAGGTTTTGGAATTGATGGATGTAATATTTTACTATTCATGTTTGTTTGAGCTTTGCTAATTGACTAAAATAATTCTCTAACACACTAGAACTATAGTGAAATTATAACTCTTCGGTGAATATTTTCCATGTAACATTGAGTCCAATCTTTTTCCTTTGAGTGAATAACCATCGATACCAAATGAATTGGTAAAGTTCAAGATACAACAATGCCATGGTAACTTTTTGTCCCAATGGAATCTGATGAAGATCAAAGAAATTCTCCATCTGGTTAATCCAATTGAGTGGATATTTTCCATCAAACTTACACATTTCCACTTTTAGAATCATGTTACGGGCTTGCAGAGTGTTTGTATTTGGATTGGTCATGTTTGCAGATCCACCTTGGCTAGTTTGTCTATTACTTTGACCTAAAGATCCACCCTGGTTAATATGAGTATGATTGAGTTGTGGCTGATTAGGAAGGATATGATGACCCATGATATTGTAACTAAATTGGTTAATGAAATCCTCCAATCGTTGTCCAATATTTTCTACATCTTCTTTTCTAGCCACTCTACCCTCGAGGTTTCGCAACTCTAACTCAAGATAGCTGACCTTATGGTCAGTTGAAGTAAACCCTAACCCTGAGGGCTCTGTAGATACCCCTTCTGACTCTAACTCCTCAACTATTATCTCATCCTTATCAGGTGTTTTACCCGGAGTGATGGGATTCTTTTTTCCTCTTGTCGAAGGCCCAACCATGATGCCCCAAAATGGTAAGATTTAAAGATCAAGGTCAAAATTTAGGGTTTGGGATTTCAATAGGAATTTGGCCAAATTTTATAAAACTCAAAGAATGAACTCAAACTAATTTTTAATCTTCTTTCTGGAAATGTAAATAACTTTGAAAAATTCCACAAATTGCACCCTAGGTAGCCGAATTATGAAAAACATAAAACCGCTATAACTTTTTCAAATCAAGTCAAAAATTCTTAAAAATTTTAGGAAGCTTACTTGACTGATTTCGCCACACCAAAGAAAAATTTGCTACCGATTTTGAGATATGGACGAACCTTCACAATTAGGGTTTGACGTAGTGCTGGCCGAGTTCAAGCTCTGATACCACTTGTAATGTAATTACTTGTATAAATCTGATTATCAATAGAAATATAACACCAATGAACACAATATTTCAAATAAATGATCTCAATGTGTAAGAAGAATAGCTTAGCCACTTCGAGGGGGCAACCTCCAAACTAGACAATAAGACTCAAATGTTGAATATGATGATGAACTACTACCTAATAACCCCTATATATATTATTCCTATGCTATGGCCAACACCAAGGCCGACCCACTAATGAAAATATAACATATATGAAAGAGATACATAATGATAATAAGTTATGATAGCCACAAGTTGGCTATATATATCCAATATAAGATATATGATTAAGGGCGTAGCATACAAAAATAATATTCTCCAAAGGATGTCACTATGTATATGACTCGTGATCACTAGATTTTAGTTTTCAAAACCTCAATTTTTTTGTACTATTATGACTTACTTCGGGAAATATATTTTCTTTGTTTAAACCCCTCATTTAGCCTCAAAACATTGTAAATGCCATAAAATGGGAACTATTTTATCACTCCATTATCTTTAGGACCTCATGTCTCTACCACAATCATAAGCATCTATTGATGCAATTCAAAAAATAATCTAGTGTGTTGGTTCCCATATTTACACACCAAAGACAAGGTGGTAATTCAGAAAAATATCTTAAATAATGATAGATGGAAGGTATGTTTTTTATAGCCTAGGTAAATATAATACTCTTTTATCACTAGGTCTTGGAAATGACTAGGAGACATGTACAAAGGAAGTGGCTAACTCATGCTACTTTTGGCTCTTCCTGAACTAGGGTGAGAGAACCCAAAGGGTAGCTTGAATGAAGGAGGGATATTATGATTCAATCTCCTACAATTATTGAAATCCACATTGAGAAAATTATATACATAGATGTAATGTTCACTCAAATAGTTGTCACAAAAACATTACACATACTTAATGCGTCGTACACACGAGCTACTAAAGACATATAAAAAGTGATCACATACATCATTTGGGAAGAATATGTTGAAAAATTAGGGTGAAATGATTCTTGAGATGTTGATCTTTTACAATTCACAGCAAATTCACTCAAAATATGCAATATGAATGTGATTTGCAGGCAGACATCATGTTGGATATGTGAATGGATATGAAATTTGTAAGGGGTAGGATGTAATTGTACTTAGTTTAAATGAGGCGGGGGGGTGGATCTGGGAGGGAATAATTATTAGTGCTCACCATTTATACCTACTAATCCCAAGATGAAAAGAAACAAAATTAAGATAATATAACCTCTAAAGGGTGATTTTTATTTATTGATACCAAATTTAGGTAAATACTACCGCATAACCTCTATATTTTCACCACAAACACTCATGCATAAATCTCCAATAAAAAATTTGTTGTACTAAATAATAACACCCAAGATACACTCACAAGTTGTAAATAGTCACTTCTTAACAAATATTGTAGAAATCATTTTAAAACTAAACTAATATTTTAAAGTAACACTACAACACAATACTCATTCAATGACCAATGCTATGAAATAACCAAAACAAATCCTTTATGTTTCATTAATCGAACAAAGATAAGATTACAACAAAGACTATATTCATCAAAACATGTTCACATTTACATCCCAAAATTATTAGACTGAAGCATGGCATACATTTACATATACTTCAATTTAGACAAGGGAGACATGAAAATGCTCTCAATGCTTGTTAATGACTATATAATGTAATCACCTTAGAAAAAACCAAAAAAGAAGAGAAAAAAACAACTAAAACTAGAACCTACTATAGAATTAATACATGCCTTTATTCTCATACAAAACTTTCCTATAAGGGAATATACCAAGATTCTGCAAAAACCTTCAAGAACTAGAAAAACGTGGGGCAAAAGATTCTGAATTCGCAAAATGAATGGGAGGATTCTCCAACTAAAATGATATTTCTTTGATACACTAGGCTGGAATGGTTTGAAATTTGTTTAATCCCATAGAGGAGTAGAGAATATTACTTTTCCAAAAAAACTCTTTTTGGCTTTGCTTGTCCCGTAACCATCAT
>CM031243.1:209886997-210043923 GCA_018340775.1 Taxus wallichiana var. yunnanensis
TTACAATGGTTCTATTATCTTCTTATTCATTTAATTCAGGCTTTTACCCCTTTAACTAATCCATTTCTCGCACGATTCTCTATTAATATTGGGGATAATATTTGTTATGATCAAATATCTAAGATACTAGAAGGTTATGATGAACGTGTTAGTGATTATATTCTACATTACATGACTATGCTTACAAGGATGAACAATATTCTAGCCGATAGTGAGCTTCAATATTTATTCACTCAAAGCCTTCTTGCCCCTTTGCAAGAATTGATTATCTTTGACAAATTTTGTTGATTCACTCATCTATGTCATACATTAAAAGAGTGTGAAGATAATATCCTCACCATGAACAATCTCAGATATCTATCGATGCTCCCAACACATCTAATCATAAGTTTCAATGTAAACAATCTTTCAAAGGAAAATATAATCACAATAAGGTCGATGCTAAACTTATGGTAATGTTGTATATCAACCTAAAAAGCTTTAGTTGTAAGCTTCTCAATGATAACTCACATGATTTCCTTGTGCACCTTACGTAGTGCCTAAAATTTACTCAAATGCAAACTCGTATCCCCCTCCAACCCTTGAGCTTGATAAAAACAAACCTTGTGGTAAAATTTTCAACACTAATGCATTTTGTGATTATCATAGATGTGTTGGCCATTCTACTAATCAATGTGTTTAAATTAATCGTGTTATGCAATATCTTATTGATGTTAATGTTATCAAATGGGACAATCTTATTGAATCATCTAAGCCTAGTAATGACAATGTGAATCTAAAGATATTTAATGACCCACTTACTGATCACAACATTGTTAAATCTAATTTGGAAGTGTACCATGTTCATCGTGTTATACCTCCTACTCCTCATGATCATCCATTGTATGTTATGATTGGTAATGTTACTACTACACCACCTTCTTAGTCGGTTATTGATTTTACAACATTGATATGGCTCATGATCTTATTTCACATACTTTATACATTCACGCTTTTGTTATTCAACATTATATACATGGTTTTTTACCTTAAGCCTCGATCGCTAGTGTGAGGGTTAAGTAGTTCATCCTCTTGGTAGGGACATACTAGGGATAGGGTTTAGATTGTAACAAAATCTTGAATGTAACAAATATTAACAACAACCTTCTTCACACATTATCAAAACATCTTAACTTTATTTATTCATTAGAAGAATTACATATCCTTCTCACACTCTTCATGTCTATTGCATCATATATTCATTCTCCTCTCTATCATATTTATCCTCTCTATCTTTATCATTCTCTACCTTCTCTCTCTTTTCTATCTTCTACCTAGTATATGTTCTCCATTCCTCAAACTATTACATTCAATTACAATATGTATCTTCACTATACAACTATCCAAAGTTCACTTCCTTTGGTTGGGACTTTGTATTGTTCAACTTGTATTTTTCTTAATTCTATAGTTATCTCTTTGTTATGCAACTTCTTGTAGTCTTTTGCGGATTCATTAGTCTTTCATGGCTTTCTTAGTCTTCTACAAATTTCTTAGTCTTTTGCGAATTTCTTAATTTTCCATGGATTTTTCCTATTTATGCCTTAGTGTATGAAATTGATGAAGAACCCTGTCAACATCATCCTTGGACTTCAAAACATTGTCTTGTCCTCGAGACAACCAACTAATGAAGGATGCTATCAACTACCTTCTTCCATTTTTCTATACTCTACCTCTTTTATTGTACAAATAATAAATCTCTCCTTACAATATCATATGATCCTTCTGCCAAAATTGAGCCTTATGTGCATAGTCTTAGTATCACACAAGAAATAGGAAAACCAAAACATCAACTTACCAGAACTTAGACGTCTATCGTAAGGAAATGTTCCCTTGCTCAACTCGTCATACTAGATTTACAGGACATGATGGGTTCCAAATAAATAAAAGAATTTTATTTTAACTATAGGGCTGCACATGGAAAATATTTGGCATATTGTGTTGTGAACCGATCCTCAAAAGCATGCCAAGTAGACAAATGTTCTTGAATTTCCTGCACCCAAACTTGTAACTTGGTGTTTTCTTGGATGAGAAGACTTACTTCTATGGGTGTTTGCTTATTTTAAATCTATGTATATCATTTCGTGCATTGACTAGCTCCTGTTGCATTCATGTGTTTTCTTTATCCATGGTTGTGTTATATTATTCCATATCCATGATATTTTCCATGTGTTGTTATTTTACACGATATTAATTAGCCATTTCCGCCAGTTTTTGTCTCTTTGCACGGCGTCCACATATTTTCCAACATCATATTATGTAGAATATATATTGTTGAGAGTTGATATCCTTAGGAACATGTGCCTCATGGAGTGCATGAGTAAGGATACTTTGAAGCATGGGAGATGTCTTGAGTAATTCCATGAGGGAAATTTGCACGTTGGTATTTTCTAATTGTTTGATTATATCATATGAATTAGATGAAGACTTTGCATTTGAGGATTGTGCATTTGTAGTGGACTTAGGATTAGACATTTGTTGTGGTGTTTTGGACATGGAGGGTTACTTAGAAGTGAGTACCCAAACCTATTTCTATCTCATTGTCACAACGCAAGTAGGAGTGTTAAATTTGATAGTGGCTACCATGTCTAGTGTATGATCTAACAATGAAATGATATAATCAAATTTGACATTGTTTGATGTTTGACCCTTGTCTTTTACATTATTGTTTGTACCATGCTTAGGAAGGGGTCTTGGAAGACCTTTAATTTCAATGTATCCATTATCAATTAAGTCTTGTATATAGTGATGTAGTCTTACACAATGATCCGTAGGATGACCATGTATATGATGGTAGTCACAATATTCATTTTCTTTATACCATGTGGGTTTAGGTTGTCCTTCTTCAAAAGGTCGTGTAAATGGGTATGTCACCATTTTAGTGTTTGTTAATTGATTGAGGACACTTGAAAGGATTTCTCCAAGAGACTTAAATTTTCATCTTTTGACCTCATGCAAAGAAATTTCTTTGTTAGAAAGGATTAGAGGTTGTTTATGAGATTTTTATGTTTTACTAGTTAATGATGAGTTTCACTTTATACATTTTTGAACACGAAGAGAATCAATGATTCCATCATTTACAATATTTTGATTATATGGTTGATAAATTTGGATTCATCATGATTTTGATTTTTGTTATTGTTTTTGGGTTGGTCCTTTGAAGGTGTATGGATTAGGCCCTTAGCGATGAGATCCCTCTTAGTTTTTTGTCCTTTTTCAATAACTTCTTCGAAGTTTGTCAAAAATGCATTTGCATTTGAAATGATAATTCAAGATTTAGATTGGGAATGATGATACTAACTATTTTTAGGTATAGAGAAAGAGAATGGACTTGCAATTCCTCGCCATCATTAAAGAAACAACGTGATAGTGTCATTGTTACTTTTCTTTGTGTTGCAAAGGTCCATCATTGTGATTTCAGAATCTAGGTTGAATGATAAATGTTTGAAAATTTCTTCAAAAGGTCTGCGAATGTTGTGATTGATCCCTTTGGAAGGTGTAAGAACCAGTCCAAAGCTTTCCCTCCTAAACTTTTAGGAAAGAGGCACAAGAGAAAGATGTCATTGTATGCCACTTCTTGGCATGCCATGAAAAATTCTTTAATATGTTCTCTTAGATCATGTTTTCCCTTGTATTTATCAAATTTGGGTGTTTCAAATGTTTTGGGAAAAGGTACACGCAACATGTCCTTATCGAATGGGTAAGGACATAGTTCATCGAAATTAAATTGTTTTGTATGCTTTTGAAGTCCCATTAAGGTTTCTTTCATACTCTTCCATTCTTGTGCGAATGGGGAGTTTTGTTGAGGAGTGTCCATGGTTACAATTTTCATGTGTAGATTTGCATTCTTCCTCATTTTTAGGATTTTCATTGTTTGTGAGTTGATGTGTTAATTCTTGATTTTGGATATCAAGTCTTCTTTTGATGAATCAGATGTAGTGGTTGATTTTGCATTTTTCTTACTAGACTCAATTTTTTTATTGTCTTTTAAATATTCTTGTTCAAACTCTGAGGGTAGTTTTGCTCCCATTTCTAGGAGGCGAAGAAGATATTAATTTTTTTCATCATTAGGTTATCAATAGCTTCTTTTCATTTTTTGATAGTTCGGGTTGTTCTTTAATGTCTTCTTCTTCAAAAGTGTTATGACCAAAAGGGTTGAATTTATCAGACTCCTCATGGGCATTAGTGTTTTTGCTATATGTAAAAACCATTGTTTTATAGGTAAATACCTAAGTGAAAGGTGATTTTGAGATTTTTTAGAAGTTTTGACAAAATTTGAGCTAAAATAAACTTGTTTGATAAGATTGACGTGATTAAAATGTAATTTTTGAGATTGGAAATTATTTTGATAAGATTGGATGTGGTTTTACTTAAACATTGGATAACACGAATATCTGAAGTATAAGGTTCAATGTGATTTGATCTATGAATTTCTTAAGATTGAATAAAGTGAATATTCAATGTATCAATATAAGACTCTTGGCTTAGTTTTATTTGGTTTACTCAATACGTGGATAAAGTGAATATCAACTTATAAGATTTTTGGATAACTCAGATGTGCTTTAAACTCAAATAAAGTGAACATCCAAATTTTTGATTATTTGATTTTGCCTAAACTGGGATGTTTGGTGAATCCAAAGACTAAGGCTAAAAGAATAGTTTGATATTCAAATGGGTAGAGGTTAAGCTATTAATGGGATATCTTTATATTGGATTTTGACTAGAATGTTTGAATACAAGTATTCAAGGTAGAAGATGTAAATGTCAATATGATTTTTTTATTTTGAATTGAATAAAGTGAATATTCAATGGTATATGGGGTTTGAATTTGAGGAAATTTGTATCTTTAGATGTGAATGTCCAAAGAGATAAATTTTATGATTTTTTTGGTTTTGGTAGAACATAAGTTCTAATCCAAAAGGATTTTTGAAAAGGTAGTTTTTGGTTTTTGTTTTAAATTTGATTTTTGTTTGTGGAACACATCTTAAAATTTCAAGCTAGAATGTAACTAAAAAGTGTAAAAAGGAGGTGCTTGTATAAAAAAGTTTTGTGATAAAAAATGGATAGAACCTTTTTAGTTTACAAATAGGAAGTAACAAGTTTTGTAGAATGTTTTGGATTTAAAGAGGGAAATCCATCAGGTAATCGACACAATGTTTTGTGAATAATGAAACATACAAGAATGATATGAATGGGTGGATGCAAGCTCTTATCTCTCTAATAGATTCATATTTAGATATATCTTATTCTGATATACCAAATTTGTATGGGGACAGAAGTGGTATGGGGATCCCTTAAAATAATGAAAGAGACTCACCAATTCATTACTAACCCACTTAGAGGAGTGAATCATCACATCAATGCATATGCTTTGTGAAAAGGTGGAAGGGTGATGGGCGAATGGTGTCCTTATAACTCCTCGACATCGACATGGACGATGCCACAAACTTTATTATTTTACAACTTTATTAGGCAATACTTGTAGTAGCCCATCACGATAGCTTTACCTGTAAGCGAGGACTAGAGGCGAGGTAAATATTAAACATTGTTTGAGACTAAGTCTCAAGTGAAATATAATGTCATATCTCTGGGTGACCACGAGAGGTCTAGGAACTACTTTGGTATGGCCCACCTCTTTATAAATCTTCACAAATCACCATATCTATATATAGGGCCATATCTATAGTTTTGAATCCTCCTACCATACCATCGAGCTATAGGGCTCTTCCCTCTTCCCCCTCCCTCGTCCATATCTCTACAAATTTTAGTTGTGCTAGAGTATACACACACACATATTCATATACATACATACATATAATATAATCATACATACATACATACATACATACATACACACACACACATACATACATACATACATATATATATATATATATATATACATATAATCTACACACACATATATATCCAAGTGCCTTGATATTGAGTGTCAACACCATATCATATAGATAGGGGCGGGAATCGGGGAGTGTTATCCTTTCCATCGGGGTGATAGATAAGGAAGGCTTTTGAGATATAAAGAGTGCCATATCTACAGGTTCTCCTTAGATATAAATAGATTCAGGTTTCATGATATAGATGAGTGGGGCTTGGCTCTCTCCCTCTATAGTTATGTCGGGAGAGTCAAGTCGGTGAAGCCCTATATAGATACTGGGCCCCCACCCCCCATATCAAGAGAGGGTATCACCTCTTTATTGGGAGATATGGGCTAAACTATAGAGATATTTGGCTAGAGAAGAGAGCATGAATCTCTTCCTCATCAGAGGTCCATATCTATAGTTCTGCCCTATCTATCTCTATGTCTATAGAACTCCCCATATATATATGTATATATAGATAGAATTTGAATACACATATACACACACACACACAGGGAACCATCTCTCTCTATATAACATAGAATCCATCATCCAGGATTGTACTTGATAATCTCCTTTCGTATAGGTTAGGGTCCCTCGATATATAGGGGTGGGGTCCCGGGGCCCCAACTTATATAGATGGTGTCTCGATGGGTGAGGAATCTTCTCTCCGGGGCTATAATTCTATATGCGTGCTCTCCCCTATTCGAAGGCACTTTCTCTCCCTTGGCACCGCTCTGCCCCCTTCTTTATATATACGGAGGGCCCTCTATATAGGTGGGGGAGGGGAGTGTGGGGGAAAGGGAGTAGATAGGATACCTCTCTAGAATAGGTATTTACCTTAGCTAATGTTCACCTAGGTACTTTATTTACCTTTATTGTATTTATCATCGCCCACTTATGTGTGTGGATATTTCTTTTATATTATTTAGATATTAGGAGATATTATCTAGTTGTTAGGTATAGTTCTTTCCTTGATCTATGGTATTGACTAGATCCTTGATGTCTAGTTCTCTCCTAAATATATGGTCTTGACTAGTTCTTTGATGACTAGTTATTTCCTTGATTTATGGCTTGATCTACGACCTTGATTGGTTCTTAGATTGTTATTCCTTGCCTATTTAAGCAAGGCCCATTCTCATTGTATTTCATTGAGTTCCATAATAATATATGATATTGTTGCTCATTTTTTTGCAAAGGTTTTATGTAAAGTTATTTTGGTGAATTAATTTCATCTTATAGATCGTGGTGTTTGATTAGCATCTGTGTTCTTGGCTTGGTATGATCTAGTTATCATTCCTTTCATGGTATCAGAGCTGGAGATTGTTGTTGACATCCGTCTGTAAGTTTTATTTTGCAAATAAATTATTTGTGTATTCATATATTTGGGATTTGGTCGTATTTTGTTGCTGCGTGCATTTTTATGCAAAACAGAGGCTTCCATTGGATCTGGAAGGTGTGAAAACCCTAAGATCAATTGTAAACTCGGTCATTTCTAGATAGTCATTTTTGGGGTTTTTTTGTTGTTGCAGAGAAGTACACTGGATTGCCTCGGGATTCGTGCCCACCAGAAAAGAAATCACGAAATATTGTTTTTGGGTCTGTTGTTTTTATTCGAGATCTACACAGAGTAATTTTTTGTTGTGGCGTATTTGTCTCGGTTTGTGCGCAGGAAGGTTTTTGGATCTTTCCTTTTTGGCAGGGGTCCACGGATGTTGTGCATGTGTTTACTATTTTGGAAAAATCCACAAGTTGCTATTTTTGGCAATAAAGGTCACTGTCTACACACAGTCCAATTTTTACCAAAAGCAGTAGTTGGGCGTGACTTGTCTCGAAAACACGCGACACACCCCAAAATAGTAAGTTGTGCAAACACCCATTAAAATAAATATGAGCAAAATATTAAAAAGCTTGTATCTTTTGATCGGTAACTCGGTTTTGAGTGCCATTTTTACAAAAGTGCTTGTTTTTTCATGCTCTTTCCATTGGAATTATTTATTTTGAGACTTGCACTATAATTATAAAGTGGCAAATATGGAGGAGTGTTGTAATCAATTGTGGATGTAATTTCGGCTAAGCCTGACATCCTAATTTTTGGGAGTTGCAGTTTGTACCTATCATGGATTTTGAGGAGAATGATATGATTTTCTCTGAAGTATGTGGAATTCAAGAGGATATTGTAAAATTTGTGGAAGAAAATAGATCACTCAAGAAGTGAAATTCTCTTCTACAATTACTCATTCAGGATAAGGATACAATAATACACTTCCTGCAGAACAAACTTGCTAGCCTACATCATCACCATCATATTGTGGACAACCATATCCATGCTCCTAGTCCACTTACAACTATTGCTCATGAACCCACTGACATTGATTTTTCTGTCTTTGAGTCTGTTCCTACTCTTGATGCTCATACACATATGAGGCTTCTTCTGCATGTTCTTCCACATACGTGCCTATTACGAGTACCACATGTTGTGTATCCTACTTACGCTCGGATGTATGGCTTTTGAGAAGCATACCACTGCATTCCGTTCTCGCATGCTCCATTCTATGGGTCTCACTAGTGGAGTCAGTGATAGATATTCATAGGGTATTGTTTCCTCTATTCCACATGTTAAGTGGAATTCTTGTCATGAAATTGGTTTTCAAGAGTAGATACTTCATTGGGATCACACATTGACAGAGCTCATTTTTTTTCGCTCGACTCTTTCTGAGGATCATGAGCAACACATGAGTTATGCATCTTCACTCAGGCTTGAGAAACCTGAGATTTCAGTTGTCAGACATGATCAACTTGACACACATTTTGATGTTCTTTTACATGCACCCATTGTGCATTTTGCACCAAGTCATATGTAGGAATTTTCTTCATCCATCCGTGTTGATTTGGGGTGGATATTTGATCACTCATGGAGGTGACATAGGCATTCATTGAGAGGACTCTACAGGCATGGCTCCTCCACCATTTAACCTCTTGCTCCACTTTCTATACCTTATGCATTATGATGCTTCTTGTTTTGATTTTTTTTTCTTTAGTAGGTGTAGTGTATCTCTCTTGTTTGTTGAGAGATTTTGTATCTATATTTTGACACTTTTGGCATGTTGAGTCTCTCTTGTGGGGAGCTATTTTGGTGGATCCAATTGTTAGTTTGTCAGTGTTCGAGTAGTTGTTTTGACAACTCATACAGATTTATAGTGTCACTCCACCCATTCAACAGTATGGGAGGGTGTGGTGTTGATCTTGCTTCTTCGGGTTTCATGTCCTTACCTTGGTACCTTGGCTTTTCTTGGATCATGACACTATGGAGTTTGTGTCCTTGCCTTGTTGCTTTGGTTATTGTTCTTGGATCGTGGCACACCTATTTGTAGTAGTTGGTCAAATTATGTTTGGTGTTTTTTTCACTTTCGACATCACTTCATTTGACAATCTCCTTATATGGAGCTATTTTGGTGAAGCCTAGTGTCAGTTGTTTTTGAGTTCTATGATCGAGTAGTGGATTCAGACCACACACCAAACTTCTTTAGCATTGTACGATTTTTTTGAGCCGAGCTTCTTGGGATGCCTTGGAGTGGGTTTTTACTCTCTTTACTTTGTTGTTACTAGTTTTGGGTACCTTACGGTGTCCCTTTTTCCCAGTTATTGTACATGAGTACCTCATCAAGCCTAGTTGTTGGGACTCATATTGTGGACATGCCACTTCTATTTTGGCCCCTAGCTTCACTTGAGGGGGGGTGTTAGAGTAGGTATTTACCTTAGCTCATGTTCACCTAGGTACTTTATTTACCTTTATTGTATTTATCCTCACCCACTTATGTGTGTGGATATTTATTTTATCTTATTTAGATATTAGGAGATATTATCTAGTTGTTAGGTATAGTTATTTCCTTGATCTATGGTATTGACTAGATCCTTGATGTCTAGTTCTCTCCTAAATCTATGGTCTTGACTAGTTCTTTGATGACTAGTTATTTCCTTGATTTATGGCTTGATCTACGACCTTGACTGGTTCTTATATTGTTATTGCTTACCTATTTAAGCAAGGCCCATTCTCAATGTATTGCATTGAGTTCCATAATAATATATGATATTGTTGCTCATTTATTTGCAAAGGTTTTATGTAAAGTTATTTTGGTGAATTGCTTTCATCTTATAGATTGTGGTGTTTGATTATCATCTGTGTTCTTAGCTTGGTACGATCTGGTTATCATTCTTTTTATGGTATCAAAGCTATAGATGATGTAGACATCCATCTGTAAGTTTTTATTTGCAAGCAAGGGTTTATTATTTTCATGTATTTGGAATTTTTTAGAAATTTTCTGCAGCATGTATTTTTATGCAAAACGGAGTGCAACATTGGATTTAGAAGGTGCCAAAACCCTAGAATCGACTGTAAACTCAACCATGTTTTGAGACAGTCAAATCTGGGTGCATTCTTTTATCCATTGGATATAAGCGTGTACCTTCCGGATGCATTCTTTTACCCTTTGGGTATTTTGGTTTTGGATGTAGTATTTTATCCACTGGATGCAGATCTATACCCTCTGGGTGCATTCTTTTATCCATTGGATATAAGCGTGTACCTTTCGGATGCATTCTTTTACCCTCTGGGTATTTTGGTTTTGGATGTAGTCTTTTATCCACTGGACGCAGATATGTACCCTCTTGGTGCATTCTTTTATCCGTTGGATATAAGTGTGTACCTTCCAAATGCATTCTTTTACCCTCTAGATATTTCAATTTTGGATGCAGTCTTTTATCCACTAGACGCAGATCTGTACCCTCTGGGTGCATTCTTTTATCCATTGGATATTAACGTGTACCCTCTGAATGCAATGATTTACCCTTTGGACATTTAGGTTTTGGGAGCAGACTTTTATCCTTTGGTCGCAAGCATGTATCGTGTGGATGCACTCTTTTACCCTTTGGACATTTGGGTGTCACGTGTACCTTTTAAAAAGATCAGCATTAAAATATTATTTTAATAGCAAAACCTTGTAGAGCTCATAAATTTTGATCCGTAGCTTGGATTAAGGTGATCTTTTTTTTTGAAATTGTGTATTTTCGAGATCTATGCATTTGTGACATCTTATACACATATTTCAAATGTAAAAAAATCTTATTACACATTGTAATATTTACATGCACTTAATTATAAAGTGCCAAATTTGGGAGGGTGTTGTGATCACTTGTGGATGCATTTTCGGTTGAGCCGACGTCTTAAAATTTTAGGTATTGCATTCTTGTATCTATGGGTGTATACATTTATATCTCTCTTGTTTGTTGAGATATTTTAGATCTGTATTTTCGACACTTTTTTGGCATGTTGACAGTCTCTCTTATGGGGGAGCTATTCTAGTGGAGCCCAGTGTTAGTTTGTCAGTGTTTGAGTAGTTGATTTTGACAACTCATATAGATATGTGGTGTCACTCTACCCATTCTGCAATATGGGAGGGTGTGGTGTTGATATTTCTTCTTCAGGTTTCGTGCCCTTGCCTTGTTACCTTGGATTTTTCTTGGATCGTGGCACACCTATTTGTAGCAATTGATCAAATTATGTTTGGTGTTTGTTTTTCACTTTCGACATCACTTTGTTGACAGTCTCCTTATATGGAGCTATTTTGGTGAAGCCTAGTGTCAGTTGTTTTTGAGTTCTATGATCGAGCGGAAAGATTAGATTTAGACCAAACTTCTTGACATTGTACAAATTTTTTTGAGCCGAGCTTCTTGGGATGCCTTGGAGTGGGTTTTACTCTCTTTACTTTATTATTCTTGGTTTAGGCTACCTTACGGTGTCCCTTTTTCCCTAGATTATTGTACATGAGTACCTCATCAGGCCTAGTTGTCGGGACTCATACTATGGACATGCCACATCTATTTTGGCCCCTAGCTTCACTTGAGGGGGTGTTAGAGTAGGTATTTACCTTAGGTCATGTTCACCTAGGTACTTTATTTACCTTTATTGTATTTATCCTCACCCACTTATGTGTGTGGATATTTATTTTATCTTATTTAGATATTAAGAGATATTATCTAGTTGTTAGGTATAGTTCTTTCCTTGATCTATGGTATTGACTAGATCCTTGATGTCTAGTTCTCTCCTAAATCTATATGACTAGTCTTTTGACTAGTTATTTCCTTGATTTATGGCTTGATCTACGACCTTGATTGGTTCTTAGATTGTTATTCCTTGCATATTTAAGCAAGGCCCATTCTCATTGTATTTCATTGAGTTCCATAATAATATATGATATTGTTGCTCATTTGTTTGTAAAGGTTTTATGTAAAGTTATTTTGGTGAATTGCTTTCATCTTATAGATCGTGGTGTTTGATTAGCATCTGTGTTCTTGGCTTGGTACAATCTGGTTATCGTTCCTTTCATAGATAGGATCCCTCTCTAGATATATGGTGAACCGACCCTATATATCTATTCTATCTAGGATGTGTATATGGGTATCAATTTCCTCTATATAGAATATTTGTCGAGGTCACCCTCTCTAATCTCTATATGGGGTGGGGCGGCATATATCTATATCAGGGTGGTCAGAAATAATATATAGATTCTATTTGTGCGTGGTGGTGAAATCCATGTCACTAATGTAGTTTAAGTGGTGATGAAATACACATCCACTACATGAAAATACAAATGTATGATGTGTTTATAGACAAGATTCATTCCAACTTTGATAAGCGTAAAGGAAAAAAGTAAATGACAGGTTTCAAAATAAAAGTGTACCTTTGATTTTTTTAGCAAATTTCAATTGTTTTTGCCAAGGAAAATATGCAAGTACACAAGTTATAAGTTTGTTACTTGATTGGGAAAGGTGAAATTCCTTTTTAAGAAAAGTGGTCATGTATAAAAAGATTAGTAGTCTTTTTGCTACAAGAACCAAGTGATTAAATATGATAAAACAACCTTCCACCATTTCTAATTCTCAAGTTCACCCAAAGGCGGAAGAGAAAAGCATACAAGGTTTGGTTTGAAGAAAATTTAAGCTAAAAAGTAATCAATATCGCTTTTGATTCTCAAGATCATCCCAAGGACATGAGAGAAGAGCATACACAATAAAGGATTGTGAAAGTAAAAATGCTATGATTATTTCAAAAACATATTACTCAATGAAATCATAGCCACTTTTTATTTTCTAGTTCACCCATAGACCACCTATGCTCTTTTCTTACACAGGTGTGAGAAAAGAGCATACACAGGGTTGATTAAAAACAAGAAATAATTCAATAATTTAAACAAAGAAATTTAAAAAATATGATTAAATGATGTAAAAACAATAACAAAGTGATTAGTGATCTTAAACAGTTATTTTTACATATAAAATGACAAAAATAAGTAAGAATGATATTGTAAAAAAATAACTAAGAGTCACTAATTTCAATTCTAGAAAATTGTATGAATAAAAAGATTACATAGAACGGAAACACATGTTAGAGAAGAAAAAAATGCTTACTTTTCACAAGAAACACACCCAGTGTGAATATAGATGTACCTTCTATATACGTAGACACAACTGGTGTGAACACATATGCACTTTTTTGAATTCAGACACAACTTTGTTGAATGTAGAGGCAATCAAAACCATGGAAGTGCACCTACTATCACAGAGACGCAGATTTGATTCGGTGAAAACAAAACAATGAAAAATATTTTAAACACTAATGCATGTATACTCATGCTTAGCACAACAAGGAGAGTAGAAACACCAATGGCTAAAAAAATGAAAACAAAGTTAATGAATACAAAAACTCTATGACGGAGGCACATCCATGGTCACGCAAGTGCATATTTGAAAATGTAGACACAACCTTTAATATGCATACCCACTTCATAGTCAACGTAGACACATCTTATCCCATATAGATGCAATAATTGCACAAAACAAAAATAAAATATTGTTAAAAACAACAATTTTTTTGTAACCACTCTCAAAATAGCTCACTAGAAGACCTATAAATTTTTAGTGTGCTTCAAATACTTTAAACAATATGATTACAAATTTAAAATGAAAAATAACAAACATGAGAGTTATGGGGTCCCACTGCAGTGTGCGAGAATGTAAAAAAGAAAAACTAGTAAACTAAAGAAACATACAAATAAAAGTAAACCAAGTCTTCTTTACACATTTCCTTACAACCTCGAATGAGATGGATGAAGTGTGGAATGAAGTACCAATATTTTTAATATTCTCGATATATTTGAATGCGGGTGCTCAAAAAATGACTCAAAATGGAAGTATCTTTGTGCTATGAGCAATGGATGAGTGATGAACTTATTGATCAAATGGGCAGTGTAACGACATATGAATTCAAGTGGAAATTAGATAGAGTAATGCTACAAATGCCTTAATCTCCCAAAAGATGATTTGTGAAGGGATGAGTCTCTTATTTATAGCTGAATGAGAGGACATGGATTGAGGATCAAACTTTGGATAAGTTGTAGGTTAATGAATGCAATTTCTTGATTTAGCATGTTGATTTGGTCTATGTAGTTGGATGAGGTTAATTTTTCTTGATTAAACAAAAAATCTCATTTGGACATGCAAGGTTTAGATTACGAAAGTTGATAAAAATTTAAATGGCGAGTGTGACTTTATTATGAATAGGGAAGATATTGGAGACCCATTTAAATAGTCAACAAAGTTAATGAATTCAACATCAATAAGATTTACACATTATTTACTATATAGGTCATTGATTTCAGGAGGAAATTTGTGAATATTTTTCCAAATAGGTACAACATCAAGATAAGAGATAATATTGTGGACGATAATGTCGGGGTTAATATCAGGCATATCAAGGTACCCCAAGTAAATAATTCCTTATTTTTTCAAATAAATTCAATATGTCGATCATGTAATTGGGGAAAATAGTAAACTAACATGAATACATGAGAAACATCATCATAAATTTGTACATTGATGATTTTTTAAGTGAGCATAGTGTTTGATGATATGCTCCCCATATCACCTTTGTTTCTTCTAAGAAATTCCTTATTGCAAAGTATTTCTCCATTTTGTTGAGCCAGTTCTCAGCCCCATCTCCTAATGTGGTGCCATCAAACTTGGGTGGACTTATCCTTTTTATATCATTAGTGAGTTCAAGCTGCCATCCTAACCTTTTTGTTCTCAGGATGAGCAGGTATGTTCACATTGTTATTATCAACACCTACATTGGCATTGTCCCCAAGAGGTGGCTGATTGTTGTTATCAACATCATCTTCCTCCTCATTTCCCATTACTTGCTATTCAAGTATAGCCAAATGATCTCTTGTGTCCAATAGGGAAGCAAGGATCTCATCTAGTTTCTAGGTAGTTGCTGCTCCTTCCTCAGGTAGAGGATTATTTGCAACATTTCCTCTTGTTCTAACCATTTTTTGTTACAAGAAACTTTAAGTTTCATCAAATTATGGACACAATAGGTCAAGAGTTGTAACCTTCAGCTCTGATACCCAGATGTAACATTCCCATTTTAAGACTTTAGAAACAAGGGAAATTTTTTTTACGGAATGTTCTCTACTCTAAATAAAACATTATTTAGAACACACATTCTATGCAATCAATCTCAAACCTGATAACCATATGAAGTCAGTAAATGACTTGTAGAAACATAATTTATTATAGGAAGACGCTCACAATGACTTAGGGTATATGGGCATACTCGGTTGACCTAAGTCAGCTGGATGTGCCAAGGTACCTTGAGCCATTGAAAGCTACTACCTATCCTAAACATGCCACTAACTTGACCTAGAGAGAAATGAATTTCAAGTCCTTATTTGTGTGTAGATCTAGATGATCAATGCAGAAGGGTGTTGCCACATTGTTTCACCTTTTTCTTAAATCAAGATGAAACAAAGAAGGAATTAAACAAATGATGGGTTTTGTATGCGTATGACTTCGAATCCACAATGATCGTGAGAGCTTCCTTTTGGCTAGGAGGAACTACCTGTAATGCAAAAGCAAGACCACAAGAAGGAATTAAACAATATGGGCAAGTAGACTAGCGTATAGCTAGATGCTAGATAGCATATGCTAGATTCGGGAAGTGTGATACTTCCTAGATGGTTGTTAATCCACTATTTTAAACAATTTAATGTTGTAAACAAAGTAAATCCTATTGTAATTTGAAATGATTTAGGTATCTCACTTAAAACACAATAAGAAAATAGATCTAATCTAATAGGCTAAGCTAGAATAGAATCCAAAGGTCAAATGATTGGTTCTGGGTTCTGCAGGTTTGACAGAGGTCTCGGGTAGATCACAGGTGGATGAGGGTGAGATGAAATTAAGTGGGTAGGTCTCTATTCTGGGCTGTGTGGGAAAATATAGAGACCGATGTCGGTCAGGGGTAACCGATGGCGGTCAGGTGTGACAGTGCGATTACTGTGAAATCTAGAAATGTCACAGAACAAGCTTTAGGTCTCCTTTGTGATTACACAAAGGACTTTGGTTGGTCGGGATGAGGTATTGGGTGATTGGGGTAGGATTTGGTGAGGCTTTAATGGGTATATGGAGGTGGAAATGTTGGAGAAGGTCAATAGGTGGCTAGGTAAGCAATAGATGATAAAATAATGATGAAATGAAATAAACCAGAGAAGTATGACGTTATACTTACTTGGATTCTGGTCCTGGATGCCTGTGTGTGAAGGATGGAGGTGTTGATGAGGGGCTTGAAGGCTGCAAGTGATCACCAACTGAAGGAAAGCTTCTGCATGGGCTGCATGTGCATTTCTCTTTGCTTGGTTAGATCAGATCATGGTTATGTAGGAAAAGATGTTTGATCTCCTTCCTTGCATGCATGCGTGGTCTCGTTGGAATTCACTCTCTGAAGATGTGTTATCTCTCTGAGATGTGATAATGCTCACCAACCTTTTTTTTCTTCCAACTTCCAACCTTGAGAATAAGGTTGTTTTGGGGTTAAAAGGGTAACCGACGGTGGTTCAGCTTAACCGGTGATGGTTAGGGGTAACCGGCGTCGGTCAAGGTGGGATTTCCTAGGTTTACTAAACTAGGGAGATCCTCTTGATTTCCTTGGATATCATGTCGTTAACCCATGGATTAGATTGGGAGCTTCTTGTGAGCATGTGGGAATGTGGTTAGAGGGAATGTAGGCATTGATTTTTAGGGTTTGGGTAAGTCTTAGTTAGTTATGGCAACTTACTAAGAATAGGTCTTAGGTTGAGTTGGCTTGGTGAGGTGTCTAAGTGAACTGCATGTGTGGATATTATTTAAAATAAGATATTTAAATAATAAATATAGTGAGGATAATTAATTTAATTAATTAATTAAATTAATATTAGTGGGGTGAAAGGGGTCATGGCTAGGTGAATGTGATGAAGGGTGCTTATTTGTCGAGGGACCAAAGGGGAGTGTGACCTAATTTTAGTGTCTACATTTTGCCCCTTTTTGTTGTGTAGCTTGTATTGGTAAGCAATGCTAACAAAAATAAGATGTGGTTGCCCCATGTGTGGGTGAAGGTGATCCCCCTCAAACTAGGAACTGATGAGGTAGAAGGTAGAATCAGTGAGTGGTTTGATAAAAGGTAAATGAGGAAAAGGTAGGTGGGCTAGGGAAAAAGGGTAAAAGGTCTACTCGGGCCATTCTAGGTAATGGGTCAGGGTCAAAGGTAGCAACAGTCAAAACACACACATGAATAAACTATAGCACGCTATCGGGTTGAAGAGTAGGAAAACCTACATCGTCTAAGGTCGATAGGTTTATCCAAACAAGGTTGAAGTGAATCCGGTATCCAAGGTATAGGATATGGTAGGAAACACAACGTAGGTTAGGTGTAGGAATGTTTAGGTATGTTCGGTACACCAAAGGTAGGGTCAGGATAAACGGTCATGGCAATAGGCTAGGTAAGGTCATTAGGTCAACAACACAGGTAATAGTGCCACAAGGTATAGTGAACACATGAGGTCAAAGGTCACTAGCGATGGTCCAGGTCCAAATATTGAGGTCATGGTGGGTAAGGCCAAGGTAGGGGTAAAATAATGAGTCCCCAAAGGAGGAAAAATGGAGGTAGTAAATGAGGAGGTCAGGAAAGGTAAGGTAAATGGGTTGGGTAAAGGATCAGGGTGAAGGGTGGGGTAAAGGATCAAGGTAAAGGGTGGGGTAAAAGGGGCTTAATTGAGGGAAATGTGTAGGTGAGGATGACCGATGGTGGTCATGGAAAACTGACGTCGGTATAGGAAAACCGATGATGGTGAGGTAGGGCACGCGACCGATGTCGGTCAATGGTAACCGACGTCGGTTAGGTCGGGTTGGTTATAAAAAAAAAAAATCACATGTTTTTATTATTCATTTGTTATTTGTGAAGTGAGAAAATGACAAAAAGGAGAGAAAAGAGAGAAAAGTGTCGAAGGAAATGGGACAGTGAGTTGGTAGTGTGATTGGACGAGGGTTGGGTTGGTGAGCAGTGGGTCCATGGGATCAGGGTGAGAGATTTGATTGGGTGGAGGTTGCATGAGGAATTATTCGGTGATGGAAGAGGCTAGAGAGGGATCGGGTGGGCCACCGGCACATAGTGGCTGAGATGTGCCACCGAGATGGTGGCAGCACGATGAGGTAAGTACCCAATGCTACATTGTTGATTAGATAGATTAGAAGTTTGGAGTATTGTTATTTAAGGTTTTTGTGGGTTTTTTTTTTTTGTGGGTGGGTAAAAATAAAATTTGGGTATGGGGGAATAATAGGCTAAAAAAGAGAGGGGAAGGGTGGTAAATGGTATAGGTGGGGTGGGTAGAGGTCCAGGGGTAGTTTTAGGTCATTGTAGGTGGGGTAAAAGGGAAGGGGGTGATTTTTAGAAAATGGGGGTTTTGGGAAGTCACGGGATTTTCCGTGACAGTGACCGGCGTCGGTCAAGTTGGCCGGCGTCGTCGGTTGGGTAAAACCGGTATCGGTCACCAAATAGGTGACCGATGCGATTACATGGTAACCATGGTTGAGTAAAGGTTAACTGGTATCGGTCACCAAATAGGTGACCGATGCCGGTTTAAGGGTGACCAGAGTCGGTTAGGATGAACCGACACCGGTCGGGATTTGAGGCACAAGGGTCCAAAAGTGATGTGGGCTAGGTAGTTGAGATGGGTAGAGTGAAAATAGGGTGGAGGATAATGATAATTGGTGAATATGGTCATGGTAAATGTGGATTAATGTTGTGCTTGGATTGGATGTAGGGGAGATCACAGTTACATATGCGGGATAGGGTTCCACCTCTACTGGTGACATTGTGTGGCATAGTGACCCCTTTGGAGCTCCAGCATGTGGAGGTAGTGGGCTTGAGTGGGATTTCATCACTATATCGACATGTTGTTTGGTAGCCAACTTGATGGTCATGCTCATCGATAGATGGGATCCCGTGACCAACACGTTCCACCTTCCGATGGGTGAGATGACTATCACCCT
Source organism: Taxus wallichiana var. yunnanensis (assembly GCA_018340775.1). NCBI lineage: Eukaryota > Viridiplantae > Streptophyta > Pinopsida > Cupressales > Taxaceae > Taxus > Taxus wallichiana. The sequence goes on from CM031243.1 coordinate 209,906,335, forward strand.
GGAGGACGTGTTCAGATTTTGTGGCTACCCATATTGGGTGCCTAGGTGTATTCTATCTCCTCCGAGGCCTCAGAGGAGTTGATTGGGGATAGTTTTTGGTGAGGAGTGGCTGATTGAGATTCCATAGTGCAGTTTGAGCTATGGAGAGATGTACCTAGCCCGTCCGGATGAGACGAGGCTAGTGGTTTTGTTGATGGAGGTAGTGTGCTGCTATGCACTACCAGATGTAGAGGGTGGACACTTTCCCGATCACTTGATGGGGTACTCCATGATATGATGGTGCATGAGACACACTTTTCCTAGGCACCAACATTCTTAGTGTAAGCTATACAGAGAGTTGTGGGCATATGGGTGGTTGTGTAGGTTTAGCTGTGTTGTACATTTATACTACACTACTTGGGCATATGAGCACATAGTGTGTGTGTGACCTATAGGGATGCCCCGAGAAGATGCATTCCCAGCTAGATTTGTGTGGGTGGGATACAGGAGATGGGTGTCGGTGATAGGAGAGTAGAGATCGGATAGGCCGACACATGATGTGGCCCATTTTTTGGCGATTCTGAGGGGTTTCAGAGTGGACATTATCTGGAGGCCATATGTGGGATTCCCCTCATATAGGCATATGCATGAGGAGCTAGCTGAGCTCTAGCTAGAGAGGTGGATATAGGGTCGTCGTCTTTGGGGAGGATGAGATGATCCAGTAAAGACAGAGTCTGATGGTAGTTTGGGCTCTTACAAGACATTCCTCCACCCTTCCCACAGTATCGGAGAGATGACATGGAGAGGCCCTTACCTCTACCACAGCCTACAGTGCCCACAGGGAGGAGGAGGAGAAGCTAGTGGATCGGTGGATAGATGATGCCGGATGTACAGATAGATACAGGTAGTGGTGGGTGGCTTAGTTATGAGCCATACCACCTAGACCAGGAGCAGCAGAGACTAGCTACCATTATAGTGTAGAGAGACACCCTATAGGGGTAGGTAGCTATGTTGATTACCCAGTTGGGTATACTATAGACACAGCTGGAGGGCTTGAGAGGTAGAGGTAGTAGAGAGCTATATAGTATAGTAGCCACTTGAGGCCAAGATGAGATGGAGGAGATGGAGGAGATGGAGATGGTCGGGGGATGGTCAGGTGGCAGCCTTACAGGCTTAGGTGGTAGGTTTATAGGGCTAGTTGGCCACAGCCCAAGGCATAGATTGGGGCCTTACAGGCCTAGATATAGGCACAGGGGTAGGGGGCACCACCACAGCACCGAGAGTAGGTCCCAGTTCACAGGTAGGCGTGAGGGCAGGTTGTTGTAGGGTAGGTACAAGGGCCGAGACCTATGGGACCACCACAGACCATGCCTATATCTAGGTTATGGGATGCCCTAGGTGAGGTGAGATATTATTAGGACCAGCTTATGGTGGTGGGATAGATTTCATATCCTATGCCGAGTACAGGGCACAACAGGCATCTAGTGAGAGGATGAGATCCCACACTCATAGTGTGGAGAGCATAGGAGGTCAGTGAGCTCGAGGCCCGATCAGGGAGAGGCCACCAGTGCATGGTGACCAGCTCTAGGTGAGGTGCCAGTAGGGACACAGGAGGCTGAGGGTACATGTGACATAGAGATGGAGGACATCGGTGAGATGCCTGATATGCGGTCACCTGATTTTTGATGTATATTAGTTTTTTTTATATATATATACTTGTGCAAAGATAGTTGTATTTTTTATCACATACCGGCTTGTGTGCCAAAGATAGTGAGGATGTATGAGAGTTTTGTATATTTTGAGCATATACCGGCCTGCGTGCCGAAGAGATTTTGTATTGATTCATTTTTTTTGTATATATATGAGACCGGCCTGCATGCGTTGATGACATTTTGTATTATATATCGGCCTGCGTGTGCCAACATTTTGAGATGATGGACATGATGAGATGGGCATGTATGTTGAGATACATATTGATTGATTTATATGATGAGATACATGGTATTTTGTGATTTGTTGATGTATTTATGAGATATTGGTTTATGGGTGTTAGATGAGATATGGATTTGTTACTTTGATGGATGGATAGGTGAGTTAGGCATGGAGGTGAGTTAGGATGGATGAGTTAGGATAGGCATGGTTGAGGTTTAGGCATGGATGAAAGAGTTAGGTTAGGCATGGTTGGAGTTAGGTTGGTTAGGCATGGTTGAGTTAGGTTGGTTAGGCATGGTTGAGTTAGGTTGGTTAGGCATGGTTGAGTCGAAGTTAGGTTGTTAGGCATAGGTTAGGCATAGGTTGGTTAGGTTGGTTGGTAGTTTGTTTAGGTGGTTATTTAAAGTAGGTGAAGTTGTGATTCATTATTTTTTTGCAATGAATGATACTATGGGTCATATGTGAGATGTGGTATAATCCATGCATAGTGATGATAGAGAATTGGTAAGCGTAATAAATGTATAAAATATGTAGTAAATTGTTATGTATGTGGCTTAATTTCCAATTTTGTATATAAAAGGGGAACTAAGTGAAATGTGATGTAAATGGTGAGTTAGGCATGGTTGATGAATTGTTTAGGGTAGAGAATGGCTGAGCTAACCTCCAAGGGCCCCATGCCCTCGGAGTGCTACCTACATAGTCCGGTGAAAAGGGACCTCAGGCTGATGTAGTTCTCCCATAAGCTAGGGAAGAAAATGAGAAGGTGTGAAAATGAGTCGATAGGTGTTTGGGCATGTTGTGGGTTTAGGTTTGTTAGGTGTGGGTAGATTGTAGGTAAAATGATGTAGGTGAAAGTGATTGTGGTGAAAGAGGAGGATTACCCCAAAGGTAAGCGTCGAGGACCAAGTCCTGTATAAGGTAATCAAAATGTAAACAAAGATGGTTAAAAGATAAAAGGGGGCAATAAAGCCACCTGATTGGGTAGGATCATACCGAGTAGATCATACCTTGGAGGAGGTGATGAACATAAGACCCTAAAGACATTGCATGATTGACATGTTCTATGATGAAAAGTAGTCACATGATCACCAAATGTCTAAGTTCAAGAAGTCCCTTGAGGCAAGTAGGAAATGAGAGTGGGCATGGTTCATAGGGTGAAGAGTAGGTTTTTAATTTTTATATGGTATGAGGTAGTAGGCCCTTGGGAAAGAGGTCCTAGGTCACAATGGGCAAGTCCATGAAAAAAATTTTTTTTTGTTTTGACTTATAGTTGAGATAGACTGATCGATGCGGGAAGTCTATATGGGAAAAATTGAACTCCTTGAGGTCTTCGTGAAGTTGATCGATGTGGGAAGCTTCGGTTGCTCTTCTCTTTTTTTTTTTTGAAGAGCTTTACATAGTTGTCCTTCATGGGAGCAGTCTATTTATAGCAATGGTTGGTGAGAGGAAGATGTCCTTTTGAGGGAGTCATATTTTTATTAGAAGTTTGACTCAAGGAGTTTGGTCCCATTGTGAGGTCTTTGTAGTCATGGACAAGACCAAGGTGAAAGATAGGACTCTTGTTCAAAGGGCAAGGTGAAATGACCATGGGATCTCATCTAGAGGTAGATGAAAAGTATCCATGAGAATCATGGTATGTGTAGCACCATGGTACACATATTCAAGGGAAGATAACAAGTGATGGGTACTCACATGATTCTAGTTTAATCATTAGGGAGGTGTATGGAGTGAATGGTGCTCAAGGGATGAGCATGGAAAGAGACAAAGGGTGAGGTAGGACAATGAGTCAACAATAAAATGGTCGAAGATGCAAGGTGTTAAGGGGCTTAGGTTCGGGTTTACCATCGAGAGAAGATAAACGATAAGCACTTGATCCATAGGTATGAGTCATGATGTATGGTCCAAGCCAATTAGGAGAAAATTTTCCCTTGTTTACTTTTTTTTGCTTTGGTTACATGTTGATTTTCTTTCAGGACAAGGTCACCGACTTGGAAGGTTCATTCATGAACATGTTTTTCATAGGCACGTTTGATACGTTGTTGGTAAACTTGAAGGTGATCAGAGTGTTAAGATGATGTTCATCTAATAACTCTAGTTGTGCTAAATGGTCCTGATGAAAGTCATCATCAGTGAGCATGTCATGGAGAGAAATACAGAGTGAGGGGATCTGGACTTTGAGAGGTAGAACAACCTCTATACCGTAGACCAGAGAAAAGGGTGTGGCCATAGTGGAAGTGTGAATACTAGTGTAGTGCGGTATGCCCACAGGGAAAAAGGAATGTGCGTATGCCAATCCTTCCCAGTATCATCAACCACTTTCATGAGAATTTTGTTGAGGGTTTTGTTAGTGGATTGGCTTGGCCATTGGTTTGTGGGTAGTAGGGTGATGAGAAACTAAGTTGAATGCCGAAGGTCACAAAGTTTTTGCAATGTTTTGTTTTTGAATTGTTTTCCATTGTCAGTGATGAGGCGATGGGGAACACCAAAGTGAAAAATGATGTGGTGGTTAATGAACTCACATATTTTCTCAGCTTTTGTGGAAATGAGTGGGATGGCTTCTACCCATTTTGTGTAGTATTCGGTAGTAGTGATGATCCATTGATGGCGTTGGGAAGAATGAGGATTGATTTCTCGACAAGATCCAAACCCCATTGAGAGAAGGGCCAAAGGTCACGAGTGACTGTAAGGCATGACTGGGTGTATGATGAAGATTGGAATGTTGTTGGCATTTTACACAATGTTTGACATAGTCACAACAATCATGGTTAAGGGTCGGCCAGTAATAGCCTAGGTGAAGAATATGCTTAGCAACAACAAGGCCACTAAAGTGACCTCCACATATGCCATCATGAACCTCCTTAATGGTATAAGGAATTTCAGAACTTGTGAGGCATCGTAAGAGAATACCATCAAAGCCATGCTTATAGAGGAGTCCTCCAGGATAATGTAATGAGAGACCTTTTTAAGGAAGGTGCGTTGTCCATTACGGGTGAGATCAGGAGGTAAGATGGAGAGAGAAAGGTAGTTGGAGTATTGTTTATACCAAAGGTCACTCGGGGTCGGGGTATTGGTTCGATCGAGTAAACATCATGAGGTAAATAAGAAGGTGAATGGAGGTGTTGTATGGTGACAAAGATTTTGGAATCGGTGGGTGAAGCGGGTATTTGGGAAGCTAAGCAGGCCATGGTATCTACAAATTTGTTGGTGGAACGTGGGATGGTTTGAAGGGTGTAATGATCAAAGGTGGTCAAAAGTATGTCTACATGATGTTTATACTTTTGAAGTATCTCGTTATGACATTGGTACATACCATTGACTTGGTTTATGACCAATTGAGAATCACCAAAGATGTTGATTGATTTGACATCTAGGGCATAGGTGGCTTGGAGACCTAGTATGAGTGCTTTGTATTGGAAATATTGTTGGTGCATTCAAAATCTAGTTTGAAAGACAAAGGCATGGGTTCTCCATCAAGAGGAATGAGGATAATACCAGCCCCACCCCCATGCTGACACTTGGAACCATCAAAAAAAGAGTGTCATTTGATAAGGAGGTTCATCCAGGGAAAGGGTAGCAATTGACTCATCTGGAAAGTCAAAATTAGAGGGTTGATCCCCGGAAATAGGTGTGTCGGCCAATTGGTTGGTGATAGCTTGGCCCTTGATGGACTTTTGATGAATGAATTTGAGGTCAAGATCAGCTAAAAGCATAAGCCATCATGCGGCACGCTGATTTTGATAAGGTTTGGCATACATGAAGTGTAAGGGGTGGTGTTGGTCACAACATAGGTTTTGTGGTTGAGTAGGTAATGATGGAGTTTGGTGGCAATGAAAACTAAGGCTAAGAAAAATTTTTTTGGGATGGGTGTATCGGGTTTCATAGTCCAAAAGAGTATGGCTTGATATAATAAACCACCTGCTCCCTGTGTTGTTCATCGTGATGAGTGAGCATGGCTCCCAAGGAGTGATCGGTAGTGGATATGTATAGATAAAAAGGTTGATCATCTTTAGGTGGGATAAGTATGGGTGGTTGGAGAAGGTATTGTTTTAAGGCCTCAAAAGCTTTGTGACAGTCATCATCCCATTTAAAGGAGACATCCTTCTTGAGCAGATGATGAAATGGTTGACACCGATCCGATAATTGTGAAATGAAATGATGAATAGACTGTAACTTACCTCACAGGCTATGGAGTTGTTTAAGGTTAGTGGGTGGAGGCATTTTAGAATGGCCTTGACTTTAGTAGGGTCAACTTCTATACCATGGAGGGAAATGATAAATCCCAGGAGCTTTCCTGAGAGAACCATGAAGACACACTTCTTAGGCTGAAGGTGGATGACACAATATTTAATGAGGTGGTCAAAGATGGTTTTGAGGATGGCAAGGTGCTTGGAGAGTGATGTTTAGATTTGGCCAAGAGATCATCCACGTAATCTTCCAATATGCGATGCATGATGTCATGGAAGATGTAAGTCATAGCCCACTGATATGTGGCACAACATTTTTAAGGCCAAAAGGCATGACTCGATAGTAGAAGGTCCCCATAAGGGGTGATGAATGAGGTTTTGTGTTGATCTTTTGGGGCAAGAAAAATTTGGTTATAACCGAGAAGCCATCCATGAGTGATAGCATCTCATGACCAGTGGTGAGGTCAACCAACTTGATCAATACCGGGTAAGGGAAAGTCATCTTTCGGGTAGGCTAGGTTGAGGTCATGGAAGTCCATGCAAATGTGGAGTCCCCCTGTTGCTTTAGTAATAGGGACAATGTTAGAAATCCAATGAGGATAATCAATGGGTAAGATGAAGGAAATGAAAAGAAGGTGCTGAAGTTCTTCTTTGATGAGAAGAGCAATACGAGGGTGCATTTTCCTCAGCTTTTGTTTGATGGGTTTGGCATCGGGAATGGTTATGATATTGTGGACCACTATGGTGGGGTCAATACTGGGCATGTCTGTGTAAGACCAAGTGAAAGTGTGGTTATGATCTTTGAGAAAAGAAGTGATGGCTTCTGTTCAACAACATCTAAAGATTGTCGATCTTTAGGATGTGTGGGTCATCCTGAGTATGAATGTTGATCTCGATAGTGATTCATTCAACATGGTTTGCATCTCAGAGGGTAATGACTGATGAATATATGAGTCTTCTACACAAGGTAGGTGAGTATGGATTCATCATCCTGACATTGAACGACGTTAATTGTAGGTGTGTCGTCATCGATCATTTAGGATACAGGAAGGGAAGAGTGGAAGGGGCCTCGCCCTTGCATTGATAAGTCAGAGGCCCCAAGGAAATGGTGTTTATGAAAAAAAAAAGTTAGGAGGGATAGATTCAGGATCCATCGACTTTCGGTAAAGGTGGTGATGAAGGTGGAGTGGGTGAAGAAGGTGGAGAAGGGCTAGTGTCCTTAATGAGTTCAATGCGGGCCTGTTTGGTAGGTGGTTGGGGAAGCCGATACCACTATGGTCATTATGTTTATGGGTGGTACATGGAATAATGGTATGGTGGCCTTGCTCATAAAATCCAAAACCAAAACCCTTCCACACACAGTGGTGCAGGAAGGTGTGGGTGAAAATGGTGATTGGTAAGTGATTGGAAGTCATGGAAAATGGGTGGGTTTGTGATGGTGGTTTAGGTGTGTAAGTGGTAGTATCAAGTCCCCCATAGGTGAGACTAGTACGAAGGTGGGGAGGACCATAAAGGAGATGTTCTCCTATATGGTGATCATAGTGAGGGTGTTGGTGAAGGCTTCCATACTCTTGTGGAGTAAGAAATGTGTTGACACTATATAGGTGGTACTCCCAGAGTGAGGCATTGAAAAACACCTTCCAAGGGATCAGTGGTTGGTATGTAGGTAGCTGGTATGGATAATGTGTCGAGGTTGATGTGGAGGTGGAGTTAATGGATTGGGAAGTTGATGGGTCAGCCGTGGAGGTTATGGAAAGTGGTAGGAATGGAGGAGGTATGTGTGGTAGAAAGCAGAGTGGCTATCTTGTATTGGTAGGTGGAGGTGTAGGTGAAGTGGTAGTGGTCACGGAGGTAGACGGCTTGATAGGTATGAGCACATCATTGGGTGGTAAAGCATGTTGCATGTTTTAAAAGGTGATGGGTCAGTTGGAATGGTATAGGTGTGTCCTTCGTGTTCAAACTTTACACAATGATGCAAAGTGGAAGGAACGCAACCCATGACATGGATCCAGGGTCTACCAAGAAACAGGTTATATTGGAATTCCCCCTCCAAAATGTAAAACAATTGGGAACAAGTGTGGGGGCCCATGTGAATGTGGAGGATGATGGTGCCTAGTGTAGAGGTGATAGCATCATTGAATGAACATGACAAATTGAATGAATACAACATGACCGGGTGTTTATGCATGTAATTGTCAGGTATGTGCATTTGAGTGAATGCATGGGATGAAATGATGTTAATGCTAGTAGCCCCCATCAATCATCACATGGTGTACCCGTATGTCATCGATGTGGATAGAGATGAAGAGGGTTGGGTCTGGGTCATCATTTTGGTGTGGCGTGATCTCTTCCTCTGAGAAGCTAAGGGAGGCCACTTGGTGAACAAGGTGGGGTGAAGATGAAGGTGGTAATTTGGTGAGAGAGGCTACATGATGGGGTGTGATAATGGAGGCTATGGGTGTAGGGTCATTAGGTAAAACCTCAATTGATTGAAGAACCTCCATGAGAGCTTGATGATGGGATTCTGAGGTTTGGATGAGGTCATATAAGGACATTTTGAGGGGTGATTGGTGTAATTGTTTGAGCATGGTGCGATGTGTGATGCCATTAGAAATGGGGTATACGTGGGGCCATGGATAGTTATTTTAGGTATGGGTGTAGATGGTATGTTGGGTATAGGATTGGTTGGTGGGTCAGTTGCCTTTTCTTTACCCTTATCCATGAGCATGTGTAGTGACGTGTATCATGTTGATTTGAGGGAGTTGGAAAATGGAGAAGGTGTAGGGTGAGTGGTATAATGACATGATGGGAAAAAACCTACCAGAGGAGAAAAACCTTGTGAGGTCGAGTTGGGTGCAATGACATTTGGGTGGTGGCATGGAAAGTTCTCTGATGTGAACCATGTTAATTTCAAATCTTGGGGGTGGCTCTAGGAGAGGTGAGGGTGGAGGTTGTGGTCATTGAGTGGGTAGTGTGGGAATGGGTGTTGGTGAAGTAGGATCCTCATCGAGAAGGTCGTCATCATCAAAGTTGGTTTCTGGTGGACACAATTGGATAAGGATGGTTTTCAAGGCCTTGTAGTTCTCCACATCATGTCCTGGCACATGATGGTATGCACAAATTTTAGTATCGTCAAACCCTTTTGGCTTGGGTTTGAGGGGGTCGTAAGGTTTGAGTGGCGGTAATGTGATGACAGAGGTTTCAGGAGGTTGGTTAAAATTTTGGCATAAGACCCTGCTAGTGGATCACAATGGGAAGTAAATGTAGGTTTGGGTGTAGGTGTAGGTGATTGTTGAGGAATGGTCTTTAGAAGAGGAGGGGGTTGAGCCATGGGTTTGGGTGTTGGTGTGGTTTTAGGTGTTGGTCGTGTTTGTTTAGGTATGGGTATAGTAGATGGATGGGTAGGAGGGTGTGTGGTCATTTTGACTACCTTATTGTGGGGTAGTGGAGTTTTGTTTTTGGGTTGCACCTTCTTGGGTAAAGGTGATGTGGGTGTATGAGGTCTAGAAGGAAAAATGATGGAGGAAGAGGGTGAGTTACCCATGGGGATAATGGGGGTGTTGTGAAGGTAGATGATGCGGGTCATGCTTGAGGTGTGTGAGACAGTGACTGAAGTGTAGTGGGTAGTGAAGAAATAGCTGAGGGTATTGGAGGTATGGGTGGTAAAGAGGTGGTAGGTGTAGGTGTAAGTTGGGTTGGGCATTTGGGTAGGTTAGAGGTTTGTGAGGAAGGAATGAGCTGTTGTGTTTTTGGTTTATTGATGGGTGGAGGTTTCTTGACCATGTGGGGAAGCTGAGATCCTAAGACAGATGGGACAGGTGTAGGTGTGATTGGTGCAGTTGGGGTATGAGTTCTATGGGTTTGGTGCTTCTGTTTGGGTGTTGGAGTAGGTATGGTGTTGACTTTGGAGGATGTGGCTAAATCTAGTTTGATAGGTGGATGAGTAAGGCTGGTGGTCGGGGTGACCCCTAAAGTGGTAATGGGTTTAGTCGAAGCAAATGTTGTAGGTATGGGTTTGGGTTTAGGTGTAGGTTGAGTTATGGGTAAGGGTGTGTGTGAGCTATAACAGGTGTCATGGAAGGGGTTGTGATAGAGGTGATTGTGTTTGGTTTGATTGGTGAAATATTTTTGGGTAGATAGTGGAGGTATCAGCAAGGGATCTCTACATCTGTGTTGAGATGGGGAGTAAAAGGTGCCCCCATAGTAGAGCCCTATCCACATAATCTAAGTGATCAGCCAAACATGAGAAAAACATCTATAGGTGGAGTTGGTGAGGACCTAATGGAAATTCCCATAAAATGTGTCTTAGAGATGGGGAATTGGCTAGCTTCAGCTTCCGTGGGTAAGAGAGCCGAAAGTAGGTCTGTAGGATCTTGGGTGGCTGATGGAGAATGCTCGCCAAGAGGAAAAGGTATCTCAATTGGGTCTATGATAGGTGGTGGAGATGATGGGTGCTCCTCTATGGGTGGAGGAGGTACTGTAGCTAAAGGCTCTCTAAGTGGTGAAGCCAGGGGTGAGATGGTCTCAATGTTAGTGAAAGATTCTCTCATAGGTGATGAAGGAGATGAAAGGTGTTCCTCTATTGGTGAAGGAAAATGGGAGGTTGGTTCCGATGTGGAAGGAGGATTTCGGGCTAGGATCTCCTCTATGGAAGGAATATGGGGTAATTGGGAGGTGACATGTGCATCATTAAAGATAGCGTGAACCTCGCGGGTATGGGTATCATGAGTGGAGGTCTCACCGGTTTGATCAGATGAAGGGGCATGGTTAGGAAATGGTTTCTTGAAGATATGTAGGTTTTGGTTGGTAGGTAAATTAGGATTATCCATGGTTAACTCACCTTTCTCGAGCATTTCTTGGACAATATTTTTGAAAGTGATGTAGTTTCCATCATTATGACCCTTTACTCGATGATAATTACAGAAATCATGTTCTTTATACCATGCGGGCATGGGGCAAGTAGGGTCAAAACTAGTGTGTGGTTTTATGGGTGGAAGAGTGATGGCTCGGATTTGATAAGATTTTCTAAGATAGAAGAGTAAGGATCCCCGATTGGGGTATATTTCCTACTCTCATCTAAATTGAAAAGTCTGGATAGGTGAGAGATTAGATGAAGGGGTAGCCTGATTTGATGGATGTGTTGGGCGGCCTTAAGTACCACTGTATTAGTGGTGCCCTTAGATTTTTAATAATTGGTTTGTGGTTTGGAAGAAGAAGAGGTATCATTCGACTTGAATGCTGAATTATTATTACGTAATTGGATTTTCTTCTCTTTGATGGCCCGAATCTCTAACTTTCATGCCATAATGAATGCTTCATCAAATGTTCGAAAGGTTTGGACCTCCAAGTTCAGTGAGATATGTATGGCAAAAACCCATGTGAAAGAGCTCGATGAGTTCTATTTGTGGTAGTTGGAAGGTAAGTTAGTTGATCAAAGATGGCATGCCACAGGAGTGACAAAATCTATGATAGATTCGTCCTCATCGACGTGTGGAATATAGATCGGTCATGGTAACCTTTAACGATATTTATAGAAAAATGATCCAAGAAGGCTTGGGCTACTACGATTGAATGAGAATATAGAGTGTTTAGGTAACCCACTATACCAATCTAATGCAGGTCCAAAGTGAGGGACATGGGAAAGGTTCTCAAGAGCAAGGCATCATCATGAGCGATCAGATAACACCCATGTTTGAATGACTGCAAATGCTGGTATGGGTCTTCTTTGCTATTGAAACAATTGAATTTAGGCATTTCCCAATGCACGGGGTATGAATGGATAGGAATGGATGGGTGAATGGGCTCGTTGCAATTATCGTCATAGGTGAGAGTGTTGCGGGAGCTGAAACCGATGCCTCCAATGTCTACATCTTGTCCAACATCAATTTAATTAGGTCGTTGGTGGGTTGTGATGATTTGATGCCTCCTATAGCATGAGAGGGTTGGTTTTGGCCATATAATGGGGGTGGCACTCCAGTGTATGGTTTCTGCCTGTAGGTTGATTGGGAAGAAGGAAGTTAAATAGGGGGTACGTACCCTGAGTGAATAATGGATGAAACAGGAGGTTGTTGATAGTATGTATATGGGGGTTGAAGGGTTGTGGTAATTGTTGGTACCCAAATTTTTCCTCCTTTTAAGTCTGAGCAACATCAAAGATATGGCATGAAGCTTGAAGTCAAATAGATCATGATGTGTGTCGTTTTATAGCTGGGGATGTGATCTAACTGGCACTCAAATTTGTGGAGAGATGGATAACACTTTGAAAGGATTTGATCTGATCCTCACTATTTTAGGTTGTGCCTTTTCAATCAAGGTAAGAGTACCTATATTTCAACCCCAAATGGTGAAGGAGATGAATATATGCCTTAATTTATGCAAATAGTATGAAAAGGCCTTGGGAAAATATGATCAACACTCTAAATATGACTTTCAAAAGTTGTCACTCCTAGATCATGGAGATATTTTCAATGCAAGGCAAGGGTTACTGAAGACATTGTATAATCCTGATTTTCCTTGTGCATTTTTGTAGATGGGTTAGATCCTTTTGTTGACACACAATGCAATGTAGGGTAGTATGGGTAGGATTAGTTTGTTTGAATGAATTTTTTGGTGGGGTGTTGACAAGACAAATTGGGATATATCAGATCTTTGACAACCTCTACAATACTTGAACAACTATAAGATAAAATGCTTCAAATAATCAGGATATTCTTTTAACTAGAAGAGGCATAAATAGAAGCCTAGGTTGCACTCTTCACACAATCTTTGAGAATTAACCACAAAATCTTGAAGTAAAGAACTCAACTAAACACAAAAATGCTTGATCAAACCATGCCTAAGGTACCCCCAAAGGCTTACAAGTAATCTCTGAAGTCAAGGAAGGTAAAGTGATTTTAAATTTATTTATCTCTTTATCAGATGAAGGATCTTCTGAACATGAGATTGCAAATGCCACTAAACTATCAACAAGAAATGGAGATTATATGTGATTTCTAAAGACTTTCAATGCAATATTGCAACAAGAATAATGAAAACTATTTGTAGGCATTTAAAAAAATGATAACAGACATCATATTGCCTAGAAAAACATAGATTAACTCAAAGCTTGTTAGATTCATCAGCAGGGGAGAGTTTCATGAAAAATATCGGAGAAAGCTGTGTGATGGCTATACACTTGTAACCAACTCACATACATGAATATCCAACCCATAAAAAATTATCCTAGTTCTTTGGTGGGTTTCTCAGAAGATGAGCCTTTTCTTAGAATTTCTCGTGATTTTCAACTTTTTCCCGACCCTCTGCATGTCTCAAAAAATGCATTATATATCTCTTGCCACATTTGATCCTTCTTTCCCAAGAAAAGAATATGCCAAGGGATCAATTTTTTCAGTTACAACAATTCTTCATGATTCAATGAAAATGACATCAAACAGAAAAACACTCACAAGTTGCTAGGTGTGCCCAAAAAGATTAAATCATTACAAATATCTGGATCATTATCCATCTTGAGGCATGTTTTTCATCATTGAGGCATGCAAACACCTCTTACTCATCATTTTCACCTTTTTACCTTTTCAAATTACCTCTGCAACTTTTGATTTTGTCATTTCACGTTTTGGACAGATGAGGGAAAATTTATTTCAAAATCACCTCATATATAAGAATTAAGCCATGAAAGTGATGCCAATGATCATGGAAGGCCAAGACGACACAAAATCACTATAAATTTGATGAATTTTGATGCAAAAATCGTGATTCCAAGCTTCTTGGAGCTCTCATGGTGGTCAAAACAAATGGATGCACAACAACCATCGATCTTATCCATCTTTTAATCCTGGCCCTCCACGTGGAAGATGTGGACTTAGAAATAAGCTTGAGTTACCTTTTTAATTTTTGGATAAGGCTGGACACATGGCAAAAAATGATTGGAAATCAATTCGGGCTTACTTTTTGTCTTTTTGACATTTTTGAAAAAATGGAAAAATTTGACTTTTTTCTCCACCCCTCGCCTTTGAATTTTGGAGCTGACACGTGGCATATGGTGGGTCCCATTGAAATCACGCTTCAATTCTGTGCATTTTGACCTTTTTAGAAAATTGGAAAAATTTCACTTTTTTTCCCCACAGGCCCACACCTTTGATTTCTCCCTCGCCACGTGTCTCCTTGTCCTTCGTCATGGGCCAATGCTCCAAATTTTGATTTTAAGCCTTCTTTGAAAATTGGAAAAAATTCTCTCCTGCCTCCATCGGCCCGCTAACCCACTCTGCCCACCTTTGACCCTTAAAATGTGACACGTGTCTCACTTGGATTGGAGCGGAGCCATTTTTCATTTTTCACCTTTTAGACAACAAAGGCAAAAAGTCATAAAATTTTCCTTCGGCCCCTTCTTCCACCTTTTGCCTTTTTGGACATGTGTCCTTTCCTGATTTGTTGTAGAGATTCGGCCCAAAATTTCATTTTAACTCCCTTTTTTGCTAAGGGAAAATTTTCAATTTTCCTTCCACTGACCCACTTTGCCTTTGCCACGTGTCTATCGCTGATTCTCGCGGGGCCATGTTCCAAAATGTTACCCTAGGTCTTTTTACCAAAAGGGAAAATTTTACCTTTTCCTTCCATAGCCCGCACTTCCCTCTGACTCTGTTGGACATGTGTCCACCTGTGATTTGTTCACGGGGGCACGCTAAAAATTTTCATTCTAACTTATTTTGCCAAAAAGGTAAAATTTCCTTTTTACCTCCGAAGGCCCGCATTCCCGCACAAATCAAAAAATTCTTCCTTATCACGGTCGTGCTCCAAAATTTTTCTTTGAACCATTTTTCCAAATAGGAAAAAAACCTTAATGACCTCCGAAGGCCCGCGTTCCCGCACAAACCAAAAAATTCTTCCCTTTTTCCCTCTTGGACACATGTCTCCCTTGGATTGGAGTGGAGCCATTTTTCATTTTTCACCTTTTAGACAAAAAAGGAAAAAAGTCATAAATTTTTCCTTCGGCCCCTTCTTCCATTTTGAAACCTATAAGACACATGTCCAACTTTGGTTGGCTGCGGGGATTTGGGAAAAATTTTGACTTAGGAAATTTTACAAAATAATGCCACAATTTTCAAAGAGGATCGACTCCCCACCTCTCCTCGGCCAATGAAAACCCGCCATGTTTCCAATACCTTCGAGGATGAATTTGATGGGAAAATGACACCGTATGACCGTCAAAACAAAAAAATTCAAAGGATGCCCTAGAATTCAATTTTTTCACCAAGGATGGCAGATTTTTCGATTTTAAATCAACTGAACCATGTTTTTTACAACATTCCCAATCTAGGATTTGGATTTTCAAATACAAACAAGTATGATTTGATCAATTTTGATTTTTCCATGATCTGGCAAAGGGAAAAATGACATAGCCCACAAAATTGGAAAAACTAGGGCACAGAAAAGGGAAAACTTGGATTATTCTTTCAAATTAGGGAAAAACAACAAGTTTGTGAGCATTTTTAAAGCATTTCAACTGGAGGGGAAGAATTACAGACCATCAAATCAAAGGATAAAACATTTTTTAGCACATATAGATTTGGAAAATTAGGGCAACATGGTGCAAGCTCAAAAATGGCACCAACATCGGCTCTTGGTTGGGGATGAGCACTCCCAAAGTGATTTCCATAAGGAAAAACGTAGACCAAGTGCCAAAATATCCATTGGGAAAAGGAGTCATGAGCTAAAATCACCAAAAACTAGCTGAGAACCGACAAAAATGGCTACCACACAGCAAGGCAAACCACAAAACTGAGAAAACACCAAAAACAAAAAAAAAAGACTATACAACTATACAATTGGTGCATACCTCAGATTTGGGGATTAATCCAAGAAATGCTTCAAATATCTGCCATTAACAGGCAGCTCCAAAGAATTCCCCATCTAAGTCCTTGAGAAAGAAGGTATGTTCACCAATTATGATATCAATGGCATAAGGGCCCATCCATAATGCATCAAATTTTCCATGCTTTCCCTTGTCTTCATGCCTACTATCCCACAACAAAACCAGATCTCCAACATTAAAGGCTCTAGGAGTGACCTTCTTGTCAAACAATCTCTTCAATTTTTCCCTAAATCTGACATGCCTTTGATGGGATGCTCTTCTCTCCTCATCAAGCTCAATAATCTGATTGATCCTTGATTCATATGGGCCAAGCTCTTGATCTTCCAACTGTTGGGAAAACTGAAATGAAGATAATTGTAGGTGCAAGGGTAGCAAATCCTGAGTTCCATA
Organism: Taxus wallichiana var. yunnanensis; assembly: GCA_018340775.1. Taxonomy (NCBI): domain Eukaryota; kingdom Viridiplantae; phylum Streptophyta; class Pinopsida; order Cupressales; family Taxaceae; genus Taxus; species Taxus wallichiana. Next base: position 209,922,691 of record CM031243.1, read on the forward strand.
CACCAATTCAAATGGGCTTTTACTAGTAGCTCTTTTAGGAGTTATCCTATCAGCCCAAACTACAAATTTCAATTGTTCACCCCATTTCTTCTTGTTTTGCTCCAAGGTTCTTCTAATGATCTTCAACAAATTCTTATTGCTAGACTCAACTTGTCCATTCCCTTGGGGGTTATAGTTTGAAGAATAAGTCAGATTGATTCCATATTCATTGCACATTACCATTAAAGGTTTGGCTATAAAGCACATGGAATTATTAGCTATAATCTTGACTAGGAGTACAAATATACATATGATGTGATTCAACAAGAAGTCCATTACCACTTGGTGTGTTTCCTTCTTATATGGGATGATTTGTAAAATAATCACATGACATTAAGAAATCCTAGGATTCCAAATCTACATATGATGTGATTCAACAAGAAGTACATTACCACTTGGTGTTTTGCCTTCTTAGATGGTTCAACCCACTTTGTAAAATAATCAGTGGCTACAAGAATCCACTTATGGCCTGCACTAGAAGGATCTGAAATCTCACCAATGAAGTCCATCCCCCATTGATTGAAAGGAGCTTCAATTGATACAGGCTATAATGGAAGGGAGCCTGAAGCTCTCAGTCTTCTAGAGAAACGTTGGAAACTATCACATTTCTAACCATCTGGGTTGCATCTTTGAAGAGAGTAGGCCACCAACCAGCTCTCAAAATCTTATGTTCTGTTTGTTGGTCATCAAAAAGGACTTTATTGAGAAAAATAGTTAGGGGACAGAAAGTCCCTCCTCTTTTATGGGAGAGGTTCCCTTATTTAAAGGAAAAACTTATTTACACATGTACAGTGTATAGTTTTAATGGGGAACTCGGATATCATGAAAGTGTTAAAATAGAACAGATCATCAATACAAAAGGATAGAGGAATGAAGTAGTGGGAAGGGGCAGAAAGGCACTCTCAAGAAATATAGATAACAAAATAATTCCTTACACATGCCAGAATGAAATTATTTGGAATAGAACCATTTGCATTTGAGACAATAAGATGTTATTTCAAAGACACAAAGTTCTAGAAATTACATCTACAGGAATACAAAGCTTCTTAAAGTAACACAGATAAATGATTCAATAACATTTAACAGATAGTAATGAAAGAACAAGACCAGATAGACATGGAAAGAAAGATCTTTTGTATTGATTTATTTTTACTCCTTAACACTTTCGAAAATAAACCAAGTTCCAACCCTAGAGAATAGCGTAGAGAGCCCATTATATATCTTACAAATTAGTTACACTTAGTAACTACTTATTTTAACTAAAATTAAGGAGATGTTTGACACAAAACCCTTAACTAATTACAATAAGCCCAATTTGAGAAAAAGAAGGAAGGGAGGAGCTGGAAGAGAAAACAACTGCCTATTGTTGAGGAGGGCCCACCGACTTAAGGATTCATTTCCTGAACTTTTTTAATCCTTTCGCTATGTCTCTACCTCGTGGGACTGATGTGTTAGTAGTAGCTTGAGTCCAGGTACCTTGGCATTTCCCCATATCCTTATCAAACTCAGTGTGTGCATGATATTATTTATTAGCCTCTTCATTAACAGATTGAAGAGAGAAAATCTCTTTATCTTCTCTTTGGTAATTGATTCCTCCTTGAACAAGTTTTCTTTAACAAATGTCTTGAACTAAGTTTTAATTTCTTGGAGAGAGAAAGGAACACCTGAAGTTTCATCATGAAGATGATAGTGAATATCTTTGAAAGTGGATACAACAAAAGTTTTGAAGGCTTCTCCCTTCTGCCAACTGTTCCTCAATTCTCCTAAAGCCTCCTCCAGAAATTTTATTTTCCATTCCACACTGAAAACCCATGACCTTGATAAATTGTCTTTGGCATCATCAAAAACCTTGCTGGCCATCAATATATTTTCATCAGCCTGTCCCATTAGGCGAAGATCCACTATGTAGCTACTCCAAAGTTTAAGTTCTTTATCCATGGTCCCAATTGTGGAGGAGAGCTTTTGTTACAGATTAGTTACCTTCTCATTGAGTTTGAAGGCTTCTACAATGAAATTCAAACCTAAAATGATCATGTCATCCACCATGGCTTCCATAGCTCTCCCGTAGATGGAATACTTGTGTATGTATTTAATGCTCTGGATTTCATCTTGACTAAGAATCATAGGTGGAAGAAGGGCAGTCAGTGGAGTAGGATCCAAAACCTTGTCCTTGGATAATAATGACTTGATGAAGCTAGAAATAATTTGAGCTTGTTCCTCTAGTTGCTCTATAGTCTGTTTACCTTTTTCTACTTTGTTAATAACTCAGGTTACTATTTCCTGAAGGTTATGTACCTCACTCTCAGGAGTAGATTCTCCCATCAGGACCCTAGAAATCTCTAGATCAGAGGCTAGTAGAACTTATTCAGCCTTATCAACCTTTGGTTTTTCTACCTCAAGAAATTGTTGGCCTTGGACATTTGTCACTATCCTTGAAGTTATTTTAGCTCTCTTTGTAGGAATAGAAGTAGTTCCCAACAAAACCGCCACAACATAAAAATTTGGCCCTGTCAATTGAGAAGAAGGCTACCTCTTCCTGATCTCAACCAAGGTTTGTACCCATGCAAAAGTGGTGGAAGATGAAGGAGGAGCAAGATATCCAAGAGTAAAAGAACTCATGGCACTTAAAGTACTTACTACTGTTGCTTCCAATAGAGATGTGAGTGGAGTATCTGGAGCTTCATAGGTAGAGGAATCAATGGTACTTGGAGGTTCAATGCTATGCACTTCCTTCTCTTTATCTATTTTAACTTCTGAAGTTCTTGCATGGACTGGTACTAAACTATCATCACTTTCACTGAGAACAATGATGTTCTCTGGCCCCGAAGGTAGTTCTAAATGCTTTAACAGGGGATCTTCCTCAATCAGCTCATGTTTAACCTCTTTCACCTTCTTTTGATATACTTGAGTAGATGAAGAAGGGGTGGATGATTTAGGCTCTTTATTTAAGGAAGAAGGAGGAGTTTATGTAGGTACCTTCAAGCTAGGTGTATGTGACCCCTTCCTAGGGGTTGAAGTATCTTTAGAGGAAGATTCTCCTAGATTCTTCTTAAGCTCTTGGAATATTCTATCAAACCAGACCTTGGTTCTTACAAGGACAGGGGCCAAAATCTCAACCAAGTCATCCTTCTCACTCTTGAAATAGTCCAGATCCTCTGAGGGAGTATGCTTTATCAATGTATCATATTCATATGACAATAGGTTTGCATTGTTATCTTGAAGCCCTTCAAGAATCTAATATAGATTGAGCTCCTTTATTAGTTGGAGGGAGAATCTGCCATAATGCCTTCGCCTTGCTTCAAAGTCATGTGCATAATCAGCCTAGTAGTCCTCAAAGTATCTAATCTGTGATGATAATTGATTATGAGGTTTAGGTCAATGAAATTCTTCAAATCAAAAGAGGTCTTGGGCTCGAAGAAGTGAGCAAAGTGATTGGAGTAAGGGCCCTGTTGTCAAAATTTCACCCCCCTGGGTAATTTTGATAACATGCATCAGAATATTCAAGTCCCAGGAAAATTGATTGATTTGGGGCCAAAAATCATGTTGCTAGAGTCCCCTCAAATATTTTCTAAGTCCCCTGTCTGAGAGGAAAAGAGCAAGCTCTGAGAAAATGCAAAAAGAGGTTGCAGAAGGCAAGTAGGTTGATCCAGGAAAAATCGTAAAAATGACTAAGTCCTAGTCTAGGGCGAGTCGGGACATTTGGGACAAAAGGCCCGAACCGGCCGGCTCGGCGAAAAGCACAAACAGCCCAAAGCAACGGGGACATACGGGACAAAAGTACGCGGCGGGCGCGAAATGCGGTTCGGCCAGAGAAAAAAATTGGCTAGCTATTTGAGAGGGCCTTGAAATGGGACAATTGGGACAAAAGGCGCGAACGAAAAGCGCGAACCGGCCGAAAAGAGTCAAGTCGGTCCCAAAGCAAAGTGGGACAAGCGGGCCAAAAATGCCCGAACCGGCCGAATCGGCGAAATGAGTCGAGAGGGTCCAAAGTCAAAAGGGACATGCGGGACAAATGGGCGCAAAATGCCCGAACCGGCCGAAATGAGCACAAAGGGCCCCAAATCAAAAGGGACATCTGGGACAAATGGGCGCGAAATGCCCGAACCGGCGAAATGAGCACAAAGGGCCCCAAATCAAATGGGACATCCGGGAAAATGGAGGCGAAAGCACGAAGGGCGAATCGGCGAGGACCAATCGAAGGTGCCACGTGTGTCCTCACAAGAGAAAAGTCAAAAGGTCAAAGGGACGAGTTATCGGCTGGGAAGAACCGAACCAATGAAATGGCGCCACGTGTCCAAGTTTAAGGGCCCACAAGCAATTTCAAAAGGAAAGCCCGTGAAAGACGGAGGAGAGAGAATTCTCGTCAATCAGCACGTGCCACGTGTCGTCCGGATGGCGAAGAGCGGGAAAACATTTTAAAATTCGTTTTGATACATTAGTGCCCTAAATCTTGAGATCGCCATATCTTTTGATCCGAGCTTCGGATTTCCACGTTCTTTATATCAACGGAAAGCTGTTGAGATGCTCTACATGATTCTGGGATCAATCTCGAGTTTTGGTGCAGTCTGAAGAGAGAAAATCAAGAAACGGCTCTGACGTGTGGTAATGGCCAGAAGCGACTTTTCAACAACCCGTTTTAATGCTAATGGGTTGCATTCTTCTTCTGCACGGACAGAAGTGACATTTTAGCGGCCAAATTAATACAAATGGGTCGCATTCTCCTCCAAAATCGGTCAAATATGGTAGGGTATGGGTTGGTAAGGTATCCTATGCCATTTTAATGCGTTGGTATTCAATGAGGAATGGGCTTACACGTTTTCCCACGTTTCTGTCCCCTGGGCTCGACCCATGCAATGTAAAAGCCAGATTTGGCTCATTTTAAAAAGTGGTTGTTCATTCTTTCTGCTCGGCCCTCCCTTCTTTTCTTCTCTAGGGTTGAAAATGGAGTTCGAACCTCCTCCCTTGCTCTGTAATGGCGTTTTTGCCTTTTACTAATGGAATGATGTTCTGTGCAAACTTCTGGAGCAACAAAACATGTTTTGTGATGCATCTGTCCATCCTTCCTCGTTTTTGCTTGTCCTCTTCTTGCCTCTCTTCATTGCAGGTATCTGTGCATGTTTGAATGTTCATTGCAGGTTTGGAGCTGTGTTCATGGAGTTTTGGGACATTTTCTGTGTGAAATCTATCCTTGGGCCTGTGATGCATCTGTCCATCCTTCCCATTGCTCACCTCTCTTTGTCCCATGGTAGTTTTGATAGATGTCCAACATTCTCCTTCTCTGGTGTATCACCGTTTTAGTGTAGGCTTTTGCTGTTTTTTCCTTTCTCTCTCTCTCTCTCTCTGTCTCCTTGGCATGGTTAGATTAGGATTAGATTAGCTTGCCTGCACTGGAATAGCTTGTGGCAGGTAGTTTAGGAGCAGGAACCAGCCTTCTCTGGAGATTCCTCTCTCGGTTTACAAGTCCCACGCTTGGAGAGAGGTTTCCATGTTGTGCAATCACACTTTGGATGCGAACATCAACCTAGAAGCTGATGTGCGTCCGGGAGTCTTTGTGATTTTGCACTAACAGTTTTGGCACGCCCGGTGGGACCTTAGAGGTCTTTCACTTCATCTTTTGCAGGTTGGTGTGTTCCTGTGAAGATTTCAGCCTTTGGAGGCACTTGTAAACACATCTGGCGACTCCATCTGATCAGCAACCCATTTCTCTGAGCTTGCAGGCCCGTTTCCATACATTTTCATCCATCTTTCTTTCCATCCCTTTCATTCTTTTCCATTCCATGAAGTCGTGCAATCATGACTTCATTTCCATCATGGATTTCATATCAACAACAGCAGTATATTCCACCTCCAACACGTTTTACAAATCCTCCAGATCAGCATGCATATTCATATGAACAGCAGTGCCAAAGTCAGTTTGGCTATGGAGCTTTCCAAGAGCAAGAGTATGCATACAATGAAGACAATCAGAGAAGATGCTGGTGCATTGGAGAAAATCCAAAAGATGGAGGTGGGGATGGTGCAGTCCAGGGCTCAGGCACAGATGAGAGCATTTGGAATCGGTTGTGGAGCACCCTGTCCATGGGTGGGACCTTTTCCAAGGCATTACAGCCCTCAGGAGAAACTTGACTTCATGATTGCAACGCTGCCTTTGCTTGCAAAGTGGATTGAAGAAATAGAGGTGTATGAGAGAAGTATTCAGCAACCTTGTCAATGGGTAAGCACATCATCTCATACCTTTTCTTTTCCTCTTTCCCAATCTGTATCATTTCAGCAGTGTCAAGTTTCAAAACCTCCATCTGCTGTCCCAATGTTGAATCCATGTCTCCCTCTCGAGTCTTCCATCTCATCTGGATTCTTCTTTCCTTTTCCCTTCCAAAGCAGTCATTCCCTCCACAAGAGCCAACAGAAACCCCCTCCTCCGAAGAAACAAGAGGTTTCACCGCCTCCACCACCACACAAAATTGTCAAATCGGTTGAGTTTCAACCTATCCCTCCTCTTGCATCCCCAATTCCATGTGGGAAAGAAGAAATTGAAAAAATCAGTCATCAAGGACAACAAGAGGAAGAGCCAAAAAGAAAAGAAATGACAGACAGCTTGAAGGTTTGGGCTGCCAAATTTGGGATAACAAAGATTCCCTTGATGGTTAATCCTACAGAAGAGGCCAAGGTTGAACAAATGGTGGTTAGGACTGATTTTGTTGAAGAAGAAGATCTTGCAGCCCCAACTTGCCCTCTAGAGCAGCAGATTGAAGAGTTTGACTTGACAAACTTCATGCTGGAGGAAGAGTTCAACCAAGAGCAAGATTGCCTTCAAACATTGGAGGAAGGAGAAGCTGCTCCAAATCCAAAAGAAGAGGAGCACAATCTAGCTGTGAAGGAGAAAAGTGCAGATCCAAAGGGTTTGAGCATAAAGCAGGTTACAGGAGAACCTTCAGTTCTTCTTTCTACTTCACTTCTCTCAAGTTCCAGTGCTGAAAAGGAGTTTGATCTCTCAAACTCAATATTGGAGAGTGAAGGAAACCATGGTGGTCAAGTTGCAGATCAAGAGGACACCATGGAGGAAGTTGAAAAAGAACAGCGGGACAACAATGAGGCAGTTTACCTGTCAGTTTTGGAGGACTATTTTGATGAAGAAGAGCCGGTTGAGTTTTCACCATTCTCTCTTTCATCATCCACATTCCAAACACAAGAGTCTGCTGTCATGAAGAAGAGCATTCATTTGCAGCAGCCTGCATCTTATAGCAGCCCTTTGGAACCAAAATTGGAAGATTTAAATCTTCCATGTTCTTCATTGGAGGAAGAGAAAGGAGGAAGAATTTCACCATTTCTTCCACATCATCCATTCAAGAGGGTCTACAAGAAGACTCCATTCTCGGAGTTGAAAATCACAGCAATGGGCATATCAAGCGGATCGAGACCTTGCCCAATCGGTATTTGGCTTCATTGGAGCCAAAGGAGAAGCCCTGACCAGTCATGCTTGCTTGAGCATGAGGATGAGCTAAAAGTACCGAGGATCAGCTGCCATACCTCTCAATCAAATGCGAGCAACTAAAAGAGGTATTGGATTTTTTTGATTGATACCTTGATGATTTGGATAGAAGACCACTTCTTGTTGATTTTCCATCCATCAAACAGCCATGATCGAGTGCAAATCAATTGCATGGCTGCAATTTTGAAGAAAGGAGCTATTTTGCACAACGATTGCGGGGTTTGTTTAGCTTGCCTTTGCTTCAGATTAAAGTAAGTAGTTAGATTTGCTTTCAGTAGAAGAAGTGCTTGTGCACACTCTGCATGTTCCATTTGGGGCATGTATGATTTTGATTTTGTACATAGTTTTGGTGTTGCTGGTTTTGCTCTTGCAGTTCATTTGGTGGCATCTTGGTGAAGACACTCCAGGTTCAATGGGTTCCAAGTGGCTCGAGAGGAGGTTTTCAAAGTTCGAGATCGGTTGTAGGTTGCAACTCATGACTCCATGCCCAATGGATGCTTGAGCACGATCATTCATCTAGCGAGCGAGATGACCCCAGTTGAGTCGCCAAAGCTGTTGTCAAAATTTCACCCCACAGGTAATTTTGATAACATGCATCGAGAATATTCAAGTCCGGGAAAATTGATTGATTTGGGGCCAAAAATCATGTTCTTTAGAGTCCCCTCAAATATTTTCTAAGTTCCTGTCGAGAGGAAAAGAGCAAGCTCGAGAAAATGCAAAAAGAGGTTGCGAAAGGCAAGTAGGTTGATCCAGGAAAAAATCGTAAAAATGACTAAGTCCTAGTCTAGGGGCGGTCGGGACATTTGGGACAAAAGGCCGAGAACCGGCGGCTCGGCAAAGTAAGCACAAACAGCCCACAAAGCAACGGGGACATCTGGGACAAAAAAGTACGCGGCGGGCGCGAAATGCGGTTCGGCCAGAAAAATTGGCTAGCTGCTTTGAGAGGGATGCAAATGGGACAATTGGGACAAAAAACCGGCCGAACCGGCCGAAAAAGTCAAGTCGAGTCAGAAGCAAAGTGGGACAAGCGGGCCAAAAATGCCGAACCAGCCGAATCGGCGAAATGAGTCCAGAGGGTCCAAAGTCAAAGGGACATCGGGACAAATGGACGCAAATGCCCGAAAGGCCGAAATGAGCACAAAGGGCCCCAAATCAAAAGGGACATCGGGACAAATGGGCCGCGAAATGCCCGAACCGGCGAAATGAGCACAAAGGGCCCCAAATCAAATGGGACATCCGGGACAAATGGAGGGAAATGCGAAATACGTGAAGGAGCCGAATCAGCCGAGGACCAATCAGAAGGTGCCACGTGTCCTCACAAGAGAAAAGTCAAAAGGTCAAAGGGACGAGTTATCGAGCGCTGAACCGAACCAATGAAATGGCGCCACGTGTCCAAGTTTAAGGGGCCCACAAGCAATTTCAAAAGGAAAGCCCACGAAAGATGGAGGAGAGAGAATTTCTCGTCCAATCAGCACGTGCCACGTGTCGTCCAGATGGCGAAGAGCGGGAAAACATTTTAAAATTCGTTTTGATACATTAGTGCCTAAATCTTTAGATCGCCATATCTTTTGATCCAGAGCTCGGATTTCCACGTTCTTTATATCAACGGAAAGCTGTTGAGATGCTCTACATGATTCTAGGATCAATCTCGAGTTTTGGTGCAGTCTGAAGAGAGAAAATCAAGAAACGGCTCTGACGTGTGGTAATGGCCAGAAGCGACTTTTCAACAACCCGTTTTAATGCTAATGGGTTGCATTCTTCTTCTGCACGGACAGAAGTGACATTTTAGCGGCCAAATTAATACAAATGGGTCGCATTCTCCTCCAAAATCGGTCAAATATGGCAGGGTATGGGTTGGTAAGGTATCCTATGCCATTTTAATGCGTTGGTATTCAATGAGGAATGGGCTTACACGTTTTCCCACGTTTCTGTCCCCTGGGCTCGACCCATGCAATGTAAAAAGCAGATTTGGCTCATTTTAAAAAGTGGTTGTTCATTCTTTCTGCTCGGCCCTCCCTTCTTTTCTTCTCTAGGGTTGAAAATGGAGTTGAACCTCCTCCCTTGCTCTGTAATGGCGTTTTTGCCTTTTACTAATGGAATGATGTTCTATGCAAACTTCTGGAGCAACAAAACGTGTTTTGTGATGCATCTATCCATCCTTCCTCATTTTTCTTGTCCTCTTCTTGCCTCTCTTCATTGCAGGTATCTGTGCATGTTTGAATGTTCATTGCAGGTTTGGAGCTGTGTTCATGGAGTTTTGGGACATTTTCTGTGTGAAATCTATCCTTGGGCCTGTGATGCATCTGTCCATCCTTCCCATTGCTCACCTCTCTTTGTCCCATGGCAGTTTTGATAGATGTCCAACATTCTCCTTCTCTGGTGTATCACCGTTTTAGTGTAGGCTTTTTCTATTTTTTCCTTTCTCTCTCTCTCTCTCTGTCTCCTTGGCATGGTTAGATTAGGATTAGATTAGCTTGCCTGCACTGGAATAGCTTGGCGGAGTAGTTTAGGAGCAGAACCAGCCTTCTCTGGAGATTCCTCTCTTAGTTTTACAAGTCCCACACTTGAGAGAGGTTTCCATGTTGTGAAATCACATTGGATGCCCGAACATCAACCTAGAAGCCTGATGTGCGTCCGAAGTGCTTTGTGATTTTGCACTAATAGGCCCTTTTCATGTTTTGACCATCCAAATCTGTTTTACATGTATAATAACCCAAGGATATGGGGAATGTAACCCAGATATTTTCTTGTCATTGTAGGTTCTATGTAACTTATCCAATTGCCTGCATACTTCAATCAAATCAATCTTATAATTACAAAACATAGGGAGTTTGAGAGGTGTGTTCTCGTGAATCGCTAACCCGATATACAAAAAAATTCTCAATTGAAAGAAGAAAGGTCCATATTTTTCTATCAGGTTCATGGCTTCATGAGAAAATCTTCTGGCAGTATCACTTTCTAGAATCCTCGCAATGTACATGGTAAAAACATCATTCACCCTCCTGAAGTTATGATTGCTGGTTTCAAGGGTGAACTAAGGGAAGTATGCATAAATGGGTTCACCTTCTGACCCTCGATGTATGTGAAACCAAACCATTATCGAGATGTTGTTAGGGTATACATAAGATAAGAAGTCATATAGAACTTCTTGGTCTGTTGCACATTGGACAACTGTTTTGTCAAATTCATGCAAATGATTTCTACCCAATTGATGTTCTAGCTACCTTTGCAGATGATGTTGATGAGTGGGCACATCCAAAAGTGAAATTCATTGGTGGAGGGTAAGCCCATGACACGAGCTAACAAGATGATGAAATCAAACAGTTCTTCATTAAAATCAGCCCTAAACAGAGCCTTGGAAAGTCAAGATGCTCCCTTTTAGGGTTCTTCAACCATGACTTTGCTATCCTCGCTTTGTATTTATCATTGTCTTGCTCGAAGAGAGTCTGTGCTTGAGCTTGAGAGATAACCACAGAGTTTTCAATTTCTAGGATCCATAGAGTAGTGGCAATGGCAGTAGCATCTAGTTTGGTGATCAGTTCCCCGTGCACATTAGATAATTCATTCATGTCAGGGTTGAAGTGAGCTCCATAGGCAAGTACAATGTCGACACATTGTACCAAGATCAAGAAACCCGCAACAAATGCAAGGCCACTATCGTTGATCATTTGTACCATGGGAGAGGGATTAGGGTCAGTCAACCTGCTCTAGAAATCACCAAAATCTAGGTGATGAACCTCACTATCCCCGATATCGGGAACAAAAGATTCAAGTGGCGAAACGTGTTCCTGACCCTGAAATTTGATCTTCATGTTGACAGTGTATAGAGAAACAACCTTCACAACTTGAATTCACAATAAAAATGCAAGGGGAATGGGAGCATGAGTAGATATTCTTGATTGCAAGGATTTGAGTGAACGACAAAAGTAAGTAGTGTGTAAAAATGTGTAGAGGGTAGTCCCATTAAATAGCCATTTTAGGAGAGAGAAGGTTATAAATGTGCATTAAATTCATATGCACTGACTCAAAAAGGTGAGCATCGAGAAGAGAAAAAAACTAGCCTAGATGGTCTTTGGTACATTTGGGACATGAGGGATGCAAAACATGATCTGTCCGATGTGGGTAATGCGGGCCAAAAGAGCACAGGTAGTCTAGAAACTTTGAAATGCGAGGGACGTGAGGGAAGTGAAGACGTGATTCGAGACGATGTAGGAAAAATGGGGATGGAATGCACAGACGCTTTTGGGATAGATAATACAAAAGTGCGTTAAGGGCTTGATGTGGCTGATGCGGGTGATCAGGAACAGAGAGCCCGGGTGAACTTAGAACATTTGGAACAAAAATTTGACAGACCGAAAGTTAAACAGATTTTTGGGGAAAGTAGATGATCGGGAACAAAGGGTCCATCAGAACTTGGGACATATGGGACAAAAATGTCCGACGGACCCGCAAATCACTAAAAACGAATGAAAAAATGTGAATTTTCCCTAACCCCTAAACTTTTCTCCTCACTAGAACATCATAAAAAGGTGTTAACTCAAAATTGTCAATTTTTGACTTTCGAAAGAGGGAAAATTTTGAGAGGACAATAATGGCTCTTTCTGGGGATGACTTGGCTAGATTCAAAGAATGAGACAAGGCAAGAACTCTCTAAAAGCTAGGGGAAGAAGACCAGTGCCTTATCCATTGGGCCATAGAGTCAAAAGAAAACACATACAGAGGAAAACACCCAAATAAGGAAAGGAAACACACCAAAAGCAAGGGAAAGGAAACACACCCTATACATAATATACACAAGACTTCCCATTCACCTAGGACTTAAACAATTTTAGGTACTACCCACTATAAGGAAGTGGGAGAGAAGAACCATCCATGTAATCAATAAAGAAAGAATTATCACTAGTAAAGTGCCTGATTTTGAAAGGACTGAGCCAAAGAGAATCAAACTTACCATGGCTTCCTCAAGGCTCATGTATTTTATCCCACAAAAAAATGATGTCTCCAACTTTGAAATCCTGGACCTAGCCTTCTTATCGAACAAATATTTTACCTTTTGCTAGTGAGTAGATATTCTATCAGCAACCTGCAATCTGTCTTCATTCAACTTATGAAGATACATGATCCTTTTATCTAAAGAATCATTGAAGCTGGTGTCTTCAATGACCTTCATTAAATACAAGGCTAGTAGCTCCACTTTTACTAGTAATTGATCTTCCACGCCATGCACCACTTGAAAAGGGGACATCAATAGCTCTTTTAGGTGTAATTCTATCTACCCAAAGAGCATCATAAAGTTTCTTGTGCAGTTCCTCTGAGATTCATTAACCAATTTCCTTACTATAGCCACCAGATTTTTGTTTGTTGATTCTGCCTATCCATTCCCTTGGGGATAATAATCTAAAGAGTGAGCCAGGGAGATGCCATATCCATAACAGAAATCCATCATCTTAGTTGAAGAAAAATTCAAAGCATTATCAATCACAATCTTGTTTGGCACACCAAACCTCACCAAGATGTTTTCTTTGATAAAATTGCATACTACTTCAGAAGTAGTACTCTTTACTGGGATGGCTTCTACCCACTTAGTAAAATAATATGTGGTAGTCAACACATGAGTATGTCCAGCACTTGAAGATGGATTAAGTGTTCCAATAAAATCTAAACCCCATTATTGAAAAGGCTCTTCAATCATGACTGGTTTAAGTGGCAAGGTAGCCAACTTGGGTCTGCCCACAAAGGTCTGACAAGCTTCACATTTATCAATCCACTTTGATGCATCTTTGAACAAGGTAGGCCAATAGTATCCTACACAAAGAATCTTGTGAGTAGTGACAGTAGATGAGTAATGGCCTCCACATGCTTGATCATGGAAAGCTGAAAGAAGCTTCTTCTGTTGCTCTTTATCAACACATTTTAGAAATCTTCCATCCATCCCACATTTGAACAAAGCATTCTCCCACAATACATATTGGGTTGATCTTAACTTGATAGCTCTTTTCTCCTTGGTAGTCAAATGAGAGGGACATTCTCCATAGGTGAGAAAATGTGTGATATCAGCATACCATTCATCAATTGAGCTGAGAAATAGAACAGTAGGAACATCAACTTCATCCTTAGGTAACTCATGGCCAACTCCTTCAGCAATGAGTTCACACAAGCCTTTACCACGGACTAGTTTGGTTGGTCTGATGTCAATATCATATTCTTGAACCTTTGCCACCCAGTTCCCTCTCTTAGTTCCAAATTCTTGCTGCGTGAGAATAGACTTGATGGTTGTGTCAGGCACAAGTACTGTGGAGTGAGAGTTAAGAATATAAAAATGAAACTGCTTGACAACTTTAACCACTACAAAAGTGTGTTTCTCCATCATTGTGTATTTCAACTCATGATTTTTAAGAATGTAGCTCATGAACGCAATTGGGATTTCATGATCATTAGAATCTTTCTGAGTCAAGACAATGAACCAAGGTGTTATCTATGGCATAGCAATAGATAATAAAATCTTTGCTAAAATCTAGACATGCTAAGATAGGAGTTCTAGCAATAGCCTTTTTAATACCTTCAAAGGCTTCTTTCCCTTTAGAAGACCAGCCAAATGTTTGTTTTCCTTTCATCATTTGGGAGATATTCAAAGTTAGCTCTACAAAATCAGGGATGAATCTTCTTAGAAAGTTGATCTTACTAAAGAAAGAATGCACTCCCTTCTTGCTGGTTGGAAGAGGAATCTGCTGAATAGCTTGAACTCGTTCAGGATCAATTTTGATGCCATATTTAGAGACAACATGCCCTAACAATTTTCCCTCTGTGACACAAAAGATAGATTTCTTAGGATTCAAAGAGATCCCATGTTCTCTGCATTTCAAGAGAACTATTTCCAGATGCTAAAAATGATCTGCTCTAGTTTTGGAAAACACGGTTAGGTCATCTAAATATACAACAATACATTTCCCTTTCAAGATTCCAAAAGCCAAGTCCATAGCCCTTTGAAAAGTGGCACCGACATTAATGAGTCCAAAAGGCATCCTCTTGTAGGAAAAAGTACCCCAAGGGGTGGTGAAGGCCATCTTGTGCTGATCTGTGGTATTGAATTCTACTTGATTATACCCTGAGAATCCATCAAGCATGGACAACATTTTAGATCCCGTAACAGCTTGCAAGACTTGATCCATCATGGGCAGAGGATAGTTGTCCTTCAAATTAGCTTGATTCTGATTTCTGAAGTCAACACAGATACAAATCTCACCATTTTTCTTCCTGACAGGCACAATGTTGGAAATCCATGTCGAATGGTGAATGGGAAAAATAATTTTGGCTTTCAACAACTTTTGTATTTCCTGAAAAATAGTGTCAGCAATCTTTGGATTGTATTGCCTTTGCTTTTGCTTGAAAGGTTTAATCCCAGGTTTGAGAGGGATGAAATGTTGCATCTCCTTTGGTTGGAAATATTTTAGATCTTCATATGAATATGCAAGAACATCCCTATACTTCTTTAGGAGGTTCACCACCTCTCTTCTTTTCTTCTGGTGTACAACATTTTCCAACGTTCACCATCTTGGGGTCAGCAGAGCTCCCAATATTAATTTTTTCATACTCAGTGATTGTTGTAATCTAGTAGAAGCTTTAGAATTAACATACCTGTCATGTTTATCAAACAATTCTTCTAAACTCACCAGCCCTTTTGGAATCTTGTTACCCTTGAGTTTGATGCACCCATCTTGATCTATTTCCTCTTTGACACCCTCTTCATTGGAAGATACACTCTCACGAGGAAAATTGTCACTCCCTTTGAAGTACAATTGTTCAAAGTTATCCCTAAGCTCTAAGAAAGAAAGAAAATGCTGATCATCATTGAAAACTTTCCAGTTACTTGCATTATCAGGTACACTGGGCCTATGGATCATCTCAATGGTAAACCTATCTTGAGAGAAGTCAAGATGAGGTATTAGCAATGATCCTGAGACAGCTAGTGAATCAGCCCTAGTGTTCTTTTCCCTAGGCACTACTTCAATGGAGAAGGTGTCAAGAAATTCAATAGAATCCCAAACCTGATTCCTATAATGCTTCAACCTTCTATTCTTTACTTGAAAAATGTCTCTGACTTGTTTAACAACTAGTTCTACATCTCCGTGAGCTAGAAGATTCTTCACACCTTTTTCTTTTGCCACGTTAAGTCCAAGAATGAGAGCTTCATACTCTGTTGTATTATTGGTATTTTCAAATTGTAGTTTGAATGAGAAAGGATGAACCTTTCCCTCAGGGGATATCAACACTATGCCAGCTCTAGAACCAACTAAGGAACAACTTCCATCAAATTCTAAATTCCAAACACCATTAGGATCATGAAGTACTTCTTTGGGAAGCTGAGTTTCCTCCGGAGACATAATCATATAGTTACCATGCCCAATATCCTCATAAAGTATTTGTGCTTTGGGATCATCTGTCTTTTGTACAATATACTCAGATTGCTTCTCGGGCAACAACTTCTTCATTTTTCCATTAACTGGTATGAGGGCATGTGACCAATCCATTTGAATTTCTCCTCCCACATCCTTGCAAAAGTTCCTACTTAACAACATACCATATGAAGGAGGGATATCTGCTACTAGGATAGTAGCCAAGACCTTTTCTCAGGTAAAGTAGAAAAAGCTACTTGTGCATCTTTAATTCTTCCAACTAGGGGCACTTCCTTACTCTCCATGCCATAGCAAGACCCATAAGTGCATGTGAGAGTTAGACCCAAAGCATAGACTACTTTGGCGGGCATTACATTATCGATGCTCCTGAATCTATGACATATTCTTGAGTTTATGGCATGCTATAAGAAGGGTCACATAAAATGGTTTGATCTTATCATTGGGCAAGGTGACTTCAACTACAAGGTTGGGTTGGGGTGCAAAGGATGGAGTAGGTAAAAGGTCTTAGAGGTAGTTTTGGAGTGAGAATTGACAAAGTGAACCATTTTGGAAAAATCTTTAGGATGGGTTTGATAATACTCAGCCTCTGAAATTTGAACCTTTTTATTTTTAAGGTGATCAATGATATCGAAAGACCCAGAGGTGGACGGGCTATCATCATTAGGAATCTTAGGTTTATCAGATTTAGGAGTTGTAGAAGAAAAAAATTGAAATCATTCATGGAAGTAATGTGCATGCATTGAGGAAAAAAGTTGAAAAAACCAAACTCTATTCCATTCCCCATATGTTACTCAAGATGAAAGGGTGTACAAATAGTAGTGGGGTGTGTAACTCCCCACAAATGTAGCCATCAAGAAGTGGGAGTTACATTCCCGGAATAACTTGGTCAAATGTAACTCCAATGATGCTCTATATGATGTGTGTAAGAGCCATAATGACACCCTAGGACACCTAAGCATGGTGAATCACCTATGTGGAGGTATTCCATGTATTTAAAATAAATACATGGAAAATAACCTACACAACACCCCCTGAAGCATAGCTTAGGTGGAGACATAGATGAAAACAAGGAGAGAAGTGGGTCTCGAAAAGAATCCTAATGAGGTACCCACATACAAGAAAAAGATCCGAAAAGTGGAGTAAAAGGAAAACCCAAGTGGGAAAAAATCCCCACGAAAAGAGAAAAAACACTCTCTAATCTAAGAAAGATGCCAAAGGATGGGTCCCGGCCATAGGATGAGCTTGTAAAAAGGTACCCATGTACAAAGAGGCAATCTCTCGAAAAGAAGAAGAGAGAGAAGAAGAGGGAGATGAGAGGAATGCAGAAGATGCCATGGAAAGATCTGAACTCTGCAGCTCTAGGAAGTCTCCCAGAAGAATGTCGATGATGAGATCCTCTGCCTCTAGACTGAAGAAGAGCCACCCACACCGAACTGTGTGCCTGCCCTTAGGAAGGATAGAAATGATGTGCGTTGGAAGTCCACCCACTCCACAAAGGAAACTAAAGGTAGCAACATGAAGAACTCTGAGTTTGGTGCATGAAAGTGTGACATAGGTCTAGCGAGTGAGTGCCAAGGAACCAAAGGTAATGCCACGTGCATAGAAGCTGAGAGAGTGAAGAGTGAACACCTGTAGAAAGGATGTCCACGTGATGTGAAGGGAACAAAACATCCTCCACAATAGAAAAGGGATCCACAGCTGAGGGTGGATCAATGAAGGTCTCTGGAAATGTGGAAGTGACATGATTCCCGGAAGGGGCACTCCCAACAACAGAGATGATGAACTCCTCTGAAACACCTGTAGATGGATGAGGGACCTATAGAGCATCACAAGTAGACTCTGTGCAAAAAGATGACTAAGGTCAGGTAGATACTCATCCCAATGAGGGGCTCAACAAAAAAGAAGAGCGATGTCGAGATAGGTATGAGTCATCAATGAAGGTAGAGGAGTGAAGTGGGCCTCACACACTGGAAGTGGAAAGGAGGTGGGTGTGATGATGGTATGAGGCTGAGTAGGAGACTGCTCGATATCTGATGAGATGTGGGATGTGTCAACACTCTCTGGAATAGTGAGAGAAAGAGGAGAAGAGTCCTCTGTAGTACTCTCAACATTAGAACTAGGTGCACAATCCTCGTCATCAGAAGTAGAACCAAGTGAGTCTATGTCAGTGGAACTGTCATCACATGAAGAAAAGGAGATAACTGAATCAACAAGGAACAACAAATGCAGTATGTGAAGGGTCTCCATAGAAGGACTGAAGAATGCTCAGACATGGTGAGGTGGATCTGAGTCTACCACGTGAAACTAGAGAGAACGAGAGACATGCATCATCATGTGACCAAAGACATGGTCACAAGTGTTAAGGAAGTCCTCTAGATGATGATGATCAGTGGGTGTAGGAACTGGCCCAAGCAAGAAGGGTAAAAGACCCTCGTGGGTGAAGTAACATTCCATGGAAGCATGCCAAGATGAATAGTTCCCTCTCGGTGAGAAGTGGCAGAGGTTGTAAAGTGATCCTATGATGCTCAAGTCTAGAAAGAGCACTCTCCATGATGAAAAATGCAAGATGCACAAAAGCAAGACGTCGGACTCGGCCGATAATGCATCTGCGTGTGAAAGCCCAAGAGTACAAGTCAACCCCCTAGAATGTGGCACTTTATAAAGTAGTGCATTTACAAAATTGACAATGTCATCACGTAATGTGTGAAAAATCATGCAACTTTGACTAAAGAAGTGCTAAAAAATGAGCTGCGAGTCAAAAGTTATGGCATTAAAATGATTCCCACAACTGATGGAAAATGCCACTAAATGCTGCAAACGCATTAAAAAAGTGCTCAAAATGAGTGCAAAGGGTATCGTGTGACTACTCATTGGAAACAACATCAAATTTTAGGCATAGTTTGTTTTTCTTATGAGGGGGATTAGCCTCCTACCAACCCGGACCTCGCCCTCCGTCTTCGACACTCGTAGGAAGGTTGAAATTACAAGCAAAAACAACCTAAAAATCAATTACATGCCATGAATGTTTTTAACCTTAAAACATTAAAAAAATAGATTTTTTATCCTCCAAACAAGACTAAAAGGTAATGGGGGCCCACATTGACCGAGATGGATGATGCCAGTGTTTGAATTTTGGATTTTAAAGTTGTACCAGAAAAAGGATGTTGAATAGCCTAAAACCATCTGCAGAGGTCATGTTGAGTCACATGCTGGGAGAGTCTTGGAGGTATTGAGTTCCATCAAAAATACAAGGTGGATATCCAGAGAGGAAGCATGGGGGTAGAAAATGGTCGAACAAAACCCACGGGCCACATGTCTAAGGAGAAACCACCAATAGTTCACCACGTGTAGAGGGGAGTCGATGTTGGCGAGTTGGGACGTGAGGTGGAAGGTCGAGACATGCTGAGCAGAGCCAGAGCCATGTGAGGGGTGTTGGCTGTGTAAGGAAGGCAAGGTGTTGATGTTTGAAATATGAATCATGGTAATCACAAAGTGCAAAAAAATAGCAGAGCTTACAGGTGTAGCGCGCCAAGAAGAACAAGTGTAGGTGCATGGAGATGGAGCAGGTTTGAGTGCACAGTGCAAACAAACAAAGAACCAGCCAAACCATGTCCAAGGAGCCATGAGCATCAAATGCATACCAAAAAAAACGAACCGAAAAAGCCAAGCAAACATGTTGATCAAGTTGCACGAGCTATTCTTAAACGTAGAGAGGAATGAGGATTATCCGAGAAGCAGCAGGCGAAGGTGGAGTAATGATGTGAGGTGAAATATATAATAGCACCGAGTGCATACAAAGAAGGGATCTCGAGAGAGGGCCAAAATAACTAGTTTGAGCTCACAATGCACTAGGCATGAACAAAACACTCAAAATTCATGGCAAACAAATGCGAGAAAAATGAATCCCCAACAGATACGAAGTTCCAAATGATCTTGAGTAATGCAAAAAAACTCCCGTAAAATGAATGCATGAGTTGCGAAAATCAATCACCAGTTGTGTATGTTGAAACACGAGTGGAGAGTACCAAGAACAAAAAAATGAGCAACCCAAGTCATCAAGACCGACGAATCATGAGAAAAGCATGATTCAAGTAATGTAAATGTAATGCAAATGCGAGATGAAATGATGGGACAACTCGGTTCCCAACTTTGAGAGCTTGGAGCTGAAGTTGGGCCCTTAAACCATCCTTGAACCTCTTCAAATCCTTGCCAATACCTTCAACATGCAAGGAAACACACTAGACAAAACCAACAACCCTTGAAAAATGCAAGTAGAGCACATGCAAATGATAGCTTGCACAAGAAACTATGAGATGGAGAGTAGTAAGCAAACACGAGGTGAGCAACATGATTCCGATCCCGAGCTCGATACCATGTCGGAGGAATGACAAAGATCTGGAGGGAATCCGTGAGCACCAAAACATTGCACTCAACCGCAAAATGATGTAGCTTCAAGATCAAAGCAAGAAATCATTCATGGAAGCAATGTGCATGCATTGAGGAAAAAAAGATGAAAAAACCAAACTCTATTCCATTCCCCATGTGTTTCTCAAGATGAAAGGGTGTACAAATAGTAGTGGGGTGTGTAACTCCCCCACAAATGTAGCCATCAAGAAGTGGGAGTTACATTCCGGAATAGCCGGTCAAATGTAACTCAATGATGCTCTATGACATGTGTAAGAGCCATAATGACACCCTAGGACACCTAAGCATGGTGAATCACCTATGTGGAGGTATTCCATGTATTTAAAATAAATACAAGGTGATAGAACCAATCCGCTGCAATATCTTATAAATTCTCTACAAAAAGCCTCACCGAGACATCTTCATGTTCAACTCTGAGGACTCCACATGTAACTATGAAGGCTGCGATATGTTCATCAGGATGCACCTTGCCATCACCTCTGAACTTGGGGAAGTTCTTCTGTTACCTCTCCGGGTAAATCATGCAAAGGCTAAGGAAGGACAAGAGGCCCAGCCACGATGGCCCCAAGGTAATGGGGCTGCCATCCTTTTAAAGACGACTTGAAGGGGAACTGAAACACCAGTAAGAATCAAAGCACGAAGATTAGGGCTGAGTTGCTCTAGAGGAATACCACCTACAGGGGTTCTATCTTCAACAAGAGGAGTGCTTGTTGAATGAGCTCTTCTATTTCTTCCTGTTGAAGGAAAAGGAAACCTTGCTGCTCCAAAAGCTGAAATTGAGAATCTTCAATACCAAGGGCCCTCCTTCTGCGAGTAAAATGTAGAGTCACCAGATCAAAGGATGATCAAGAAATTGTTTATAGAACTGGAATATGTTAAGAAAAATGAATCCCCAACAGAGTCACCAAAAACTGTTGGTCGTCAAAAAGGAATTTATTGAGAACAACAGTTAGGGGATAGAAAGTCCCTCCTCTTTAATGGGAGAGGTTCCCTTATTTAAAGGAAAAACTTATTTACACATGTACAATGTATAGTTTTAATGGGAACTCGGATATCATGAAAGTGTTAAAATAGAACAGATCATCAATACAAAAGGATAGAGGAATGAAGTAGTGGGAAGGGGTAGAAAGGCACTCTCAAGAAATATAGATAACAAAATAATTCCTTACGCATGCTAGAATGAAATTATTTGGAACAGAACCATTTGCATTTGAGACAATAAGATGTTATTTCAAAGACACAAAGTTCTAGAAATTACATCTATAGGAATACAAAGCTTCTTGAAGTAACATAGATAAATGATTCAATAACATTTAACAGATAGTAATGAAAGAACAAGACCAGATAGACATGGAAAGAAAGATCTTTTGTATTGATTTATTTTTACTCCTTAACACTTTCAAAAATAAACCAAGTTCCAACCCTACAGAATGGCGTAGAGAGCCCATTATATATCTTACAAATTAGTTACACTTAGTAACTGCTTCTTTTAACTAAAATTAAGGAGATGCTTGACACAAAACCCTTAACTAATTACAATAAGCCTGATTTGAGAAAAAGAAGGAAGGGAGAAGCTGGAAGGGAAAACAACTACCTATTGCTGAGGAGGGCCCACCGACTTGAGGATTCATTGCCTGAACTTTTTTAATGCTTCCGCTATGTCTCTACCTCGTGGGACTGATGTGTTGGTAGTAGCTTGAGTCCAAGTACCTAGGCATTTCTCCATCTCCTTATCAAACTCAGTGTGTGCATGATATTATTTATTAGCCTCTTCAATAGCAGATTGAAGAGAGCAAATCTCCTTTATCTTCTCTTTGGTAATTGATTCCTCCTTGAACAAGTTTTCTTTAACAAATGCCCTGAATTGAGTTTTAATTTCTTGGAGAGAGAAAGGAACACCTGAAGTTTCATCGTGAAGATGACAAAGTGAATATCTTTGAAAGTAGATACAATTTTTTTTTGAAGGATTCTCCCTTCTGCCAATTGTTCCTCAACTCTCCTAAAGCCTCCTCCAGAAATTTTATTTTCCATTCCACGCTGAAAACCCATGACCTTGATAAATTGTCTTTGGCATCATCAAAAACCTTGCTAGCCATCAATATATTTTCATCAGCTTGTCCCATCAGGTGAAGATCCACTATGCAACTACTCCAAAGTTTAAGTTCTTTATCCATGGTCCCAATTGCGAGAGGAGAGCTTTTGTTGCAGATTAGTCACCTTCTCATTGAGTTTGAAGGCTTCTATAATGAAATTCAAACCTGCAATGATCATGTCATCCACCATGGCTTCCATAGCTCTCCCATAGATGGAATACCTATGTATGTCTTTAATGCTCTGGACTTCATCTTGACTAAGAATCATAGGTGGCGGAAAGGGCATCAGTGGAGTAGGATCCAAAACCTTGTCCTTGGATAATAATGACTTGATGAAGCTAGAAAGAATTTGAGCTTGTTCCTCCAGCTGCTCTATAGTTTGTTTACCTTTTTCTACTCTCTCAATAACTTGGGTTACTATTTCCTGAAGGTTATGCACCTCACTCTCAGGGGTAGATTCTCCCATGGGATCCTAGAAAGCTCTAGATCAGAGGCTAGTAGATCTTGTTCTGCCTTATCAACCTTAGGTTTTGCTACCTCAAGAAATTGTTGGCCTTGGACATCTGTCACTATCCTTGAAGTTGTTTTAGCTCTCTTTGTAGGAGTAGAAGGAGTAGTTCCCAACAAGGCCGCCATAAAATGAAAAGTTTTCCCTGTCAATCGAGAATAAGGCTTCCTCTTCTTCTTGCAAACAACCACGGGTTGTACCCATGCAAAAGTGGAGGAAGACGAAGGAGAATAAAGGGATCCAAGAGCAAGAGAAATCATGGAACTTAAAGTACTTACTACTGTTGCTTCAAAGTAGAGATGTGAGTGGAGTACGGAGCTTCTTGGGCAGAGGAATCAGTGGTACTTGGAGGTTCAGTTCTATACACTTCATTCTCTTTATCTATTGTGAATTTTGAAGTTTCCCGAGACTCGGTACTTCACTATCATCACTTTCACTTGAGAAAATGACGTTCTCGGCCCCGAAGGTAGTTCTGAATTCTTTAACAGGGATCTTCCTTAATCGGCTCTGTTTAACCTCTTTCACCTTCTTTTGATATACTTGAGTAGATGAAGAAGGGGTGGATGATCCAGGCTCTTTATTTGATGAAGGAGGAGGAGTTTGTACAAGTACCTCCAAGCTAGGTGTATGTGACCCCTTCCTAGGGGTTGAAGTATCTTTGGAGGAATATTCTCCTAGATTCTTCTTAAGATCTCAGACTCTTCTGTCAAACCAGACCTTGGTTCTTACAAGGACAGGGGCCAGAATCTTAGCCAAGTCATCCTTATCCCTCTTGAACCAGTCCATATCCTCCAAGGGAGTATGTTTGATCAATGTATCATATGCATATGACAACAAGTCTACATTGTCATCTTGAAGCCCTTCAGGAATTTGATATAGATTGAGCTCCTTTATTAGTTGGAGGAGAATTTACCATAATTCCTTCACCTTGCTTCAAAGTCATTTTCACAATTGGCCCAGTAGACCTCAGTATCTGATCTATGATGATAATTGATTCTGAGATTTAGCTTAATGAACTTCTTCAAATCAAAACAGGTCCTGGGCCTGAAGAAGTGAACAGTGATGGGAGTAAGGGCCCTTTCTATGTTTTGAGCATCCAAATTTGTTTTACATGTATAATTACCCAAGGATATGGGGAAATGCAGCCCAAAGATTTTCTTGTCTCTACAGGTTCTATGTAACTTATCCAATTTCCTGCATACTTCAATCAAAGCCATCTTATCATTACAAAACATAGGGAGTTTGAGAGGTGTGTTCTCATAACCGGCTAACTTGATATACAAAACCTTCTGAATTGAATGAAGAAAGCTCCATATTTTTCTATCAGGTTCATGGCTTCATCAAAAAATCTTCTAGTAGTATCACTTTCTAGAAGCCTCACAATGTACATGGTAAAAGCATCATTCACCCTCCTGAAGTTATGATTTCTGGTTTCAAGGGTGAACTAAGGGCAGTATGCATAAATGGGTTCAACCTTCTAACCCTCGATGTATGTGAAACCAAACCATTGTTGAGATGCTGCTAGGGTATACATAAGATAAGAAGTCATATAGAACTTCTTGGTTTGTTGCACATTGGACAACTGTTCTGTCAAATTCATGCAAATGATTTCTACCCAATTGATGTTCTAGCTACCTTCACAGATGATGTTGATGAGCGGGCACATCCAAAAGTGAAATTCATTGGTGGAGGGTAATCCCATGACACGAGCTAACAAGATGATGAAATCAAACAATTCTTCGTTAAAATCATCCCTAAATAGAGCCTTGGAAAGTTGAGATACTCCCTTTTTAGGGTTATTCAACCATGACTTTGTTATCCTCGCTTTATAGTTATCACTGTCTTGCTCGAAGAGAGTCTGTGCTTGAGCTTGAGAGATAACCATGGATTTTTCAATTTCTAGGATCCGTAGAGCAGTGGCAATGGCAACAACATCTAGTTTGGCAATCAGTTCCCTATGCACATTAGATAATTCATTCATGTTAGGGTTGAAGTGAGCTCTGCAGGTGAGTATAGTGTTAACACATTGTATCGAGATCGGGAAACCCGCAATAAATGCAAGGCCACTATCGTTGATCATTTGCGCCATGGGAGAGGGATTAGGGTCAGTTAGCCTACTCTAGAAATCACCAAAATCTAGGTGATGAACCTCACTATCCCCGATATTGGGAATAGAAGATTCGAGTGGTGAAACATGTTCCTGACCTTGAAATTTGATCTTCATGTTGTTGTCGGTGTACAAAGAAACTTGATCTTCATAGCTTGAATTCACAATAAAAATTGCAAGGGGAATGGGAGCATGATTAGATAGTCTTGATTGCAAGGATTTGAGAAAATGGCCGTAAGTAAGTAGTGTGCAAAAATGTGTAGAGGGTAGTCCCATTAAATAGCCATTTTAGGAGAGAAGGTTATAAATGTGCATTAACTTCATATGCATCGACTCAAAAAGGTGAGCATCGGGAAGAGTGGAAAAATATTCCCTGAATGGTCTTTGCTACATTTGGGACATGAGGGATGCAAAAACGTGATCCGGCTGATGTGGATGATGGGTAATGAGGGCCAAAAGAGCACGGGCAGTTCAGGAACTTAGAAATGTGAGGGACATGAGGGACGTGAAGACACGATTGGTGATGTGGGTGATGTGTTTAAAGCAAGGACAGAATGCATAGATGCTTTTGGGACAGATAAGACCAAAGTACGTGAAGGGCTGATATGGTGACGTGGGCGATTGGGGAGCACAGAGAGCTCGGGTGAACTTAGAACATTTGGAACAAAAAGTTCCAAAATACCTGAAAGTGAAACAAATTTTCAGGGAAAGGAGAACGAGGGGAACTGAGGGTCCATCAGAACTTGGGACATATGGGACAAAAATGTTTGACAGACCAGAAAATCACTAAAATGACTCAAAAATGTGAATTTTCCCTAACTCCTCAACTTTTCTCTTCACTAGAACATCATAAAAAGGTGTTAACTCAAAATTTTCAATTTTTGACTTTCGAAAGAGGGGAAATTTTGAGAGGAAAACACTGTTACTCTTCCAGCAAAGTGTCCTCCACAAACTCCCCATGGAAATCAACAACTATCTTGGGAGCTTAATCTTTAGTTATGCATTTCAAGAGGACACCTTCGGGGTTCTTCCAAGCTAGCCCAAGGTATGTGATGATATATTTTGAGAAGCCAGCTTGAGGGATCTTTTCTAATTTTTATTTAAGTGATCGGGACAACAAAGGTGTACTGAGGTAAAATATTATATTCTTGTACCACTTAGAACTTACCAATTTCCTAAGAACATCTACTCTTTCTTCTTCAACTTCATTCACTTCCACATTCGCGAGTTACTCTCAACCATGAGCTTAACAAGACCCAAACCTCTTACTAGCTTTGTGGTTTGGATGTCCATATCATACTCTTGCAGTTTTTTTCACCCATATACATCTTTACTTGAGATATCCATCTCTCATAATATGTCTTTTACCATGGTGTAGGGAACATAAGCAAAAATTTTGAACTTAAAATATAAGGCACGAAAACCTTTGTTTCTTTCACCAAGGCAAATGCTTGTTTTCCATGATTGTATACTTTAACTCAAGAGTTATAAATCCTTGCTAAAGAAGGAAATAGGCATTTTAGCCCCATTCTCATCCTTTTATAGAAAAACATAAGCAATGGTATACTCAGAGGCAAAGGAAAAGATTTGGAAAGGCCTCTTATAGTTTGGGGCTGCTAAAATAGGTGCATGTTTAAGTGCATCCTTAATTCCTTCAAAATCTTGAATGGAAGCCTCCTCCCATTTGATAACTTGGTCCTTCTTTAGCATGCATATAATTGGAAGAGTCAACTTAGAAAAATTGGAAACAAACCTTCTAATAAAATTAATTTGACCAAAGAAATATTGGATGCCTTTCTTGGTTCTTGGGATAGGTACTTTGTTGATTGCTTCCACTCTCTTAGGGTCTATCATAACACCATCTTTAGACACAATATGTCCCAGCAGCTTGGCATTTTGCATGCCAAAATGACACTTCTTTAGATTAAGAGAAATTCCATACTCCCTACATCAGATCAACATCGTTTCTAAATGCTCCAAGTGATCTTTTTCGCTCTTTGAAAAAACAGTCACATCATCCCGATAAAGCTGCAATGAAGTCATTTATAGAACGAGAAAAATCAACATCGATTGCTCTTTGGAAGGTAGCCCCAACATTCATGAGACCAAAAGGAATTATCACATAAACATATGTTCCCCAAGGAGTGGTAAAGGTAGTTTTAAATCTTTCGACTCCTTGACAACAACCCTGATTGTAGCAGAGAAACCATCCAAGGTGGACAACAATTCGAGATCCGATTCATTAATTGGAGTATGTTCTCCATGTTTGGAAAAGGATAATTGTCTTTTAATGAAGCTCTATTCAGGTTTTGATGTCTACACAAGTCGATATCTCCATTCTTATTTATGACCGACACAAGGTTTGCGCAACCTAAGATGAATACCTTGTGGGCTGAATGATCCCTCCCTCCTTGAGTTTCTTCAATTCACCTTGTATTTTCATGGAGAGGAGTCAATTAATTGGCCTTTGATTTTGTCACGAATGTCTTGGCTTTTGTTTCAAGAGGGATCTCATGCTGAAACAAGTCTTCTCTATATGCTTTCAACTCTGAATATGACCAAGCAAGGCAGTCTTGGTATTGTTTCAACAATTGAAGATAGGACTATTTTTCTTCCCTACTTAAACTTCTACCCAACCAAAATTTTCTTGGTTTTTCCTTTGTTACCAAGTCATGCTCTTCCACATCCCTTGAGGAAGACATGTGTCTATTGATGATGTAATCAACATTGTTAAAATTAGACTCAAGAGAAATAAGGCCTCTAGGAATGATGTTAGTTTTCAATTGGATAATATATTTTCCAAACAAATTATCTCTTCCTTCAGTCATACAAACCATTGGTTCCCAATCAATATGCTGATCTACAAAATCACCTTGGTTTTTCAAGAACCTTTGCACTTGAGATTCATCATCAAAACTTGCCAATGCTTGATGTTGTCGGGGATAGGCGGCTTAGTTAGCAATTCAATGTTGTATTCACAATAAGGTGAAATGGTGCAATTTCCAAATCTAGAACCCAACACGCCAAATTGTCAAAGAACAACATTGATACCTCTATCATGATACATAATGTTAAAGGAATCAAACATTTTAATTAGATCCCAAACTACATGTTTATCTTGCTTCATCCACTGATTTTTGTAGCATACCATTTTCTTATTTATTTGACAACTAGCTCTGAATCTCCCTTTGCAATGATGTCCTTGACACCATACTTCCATGCAATTCTCGGACCCAACAACAAGGCTTCATACTCAACAATATTGTTAGTACATTCAAAATTAAGCTTGAAGGAAAAACAAATTCTTCCAAGTTAGGAGAAATCAGAATTACACCAGCACCATTTCCAAATTTGGAGCAAGCTCCATCAAATAGCAAGGTCCAAGGAGAACATACATGCTTAAGGAACTTTGACTAATCCATTTTGTGTTCTTTTCCATCAACAAGACAAATGAAATTATCGACATCAACATTAGTAAAAAACACCTCATAGGAAGCATTATTTGGATCCTCAATTAGATGTAATATTTTCTTTTCTCCATAGAGCTTGACAAGGATTCCCTCAATGGGAATGGTGGAAAAAGACATATCCATTTGGACACTCCCTCCAACACTTGCAGCCCATTTTCTTGACAAAAGCATACCCCATTTGGCAGGGCAATTAACAATCACAACATCCAATTTTAAATTCCTCCTAGGATAAGATGCAAGCTGCACAACCAAACCTTTTATACAACTAACTACCAGCACTTCTCTTGAGTCCATGGAAGTACATTTTCCATAGGCTTGTCACTTTGATATCCAACTCATTCATGACTTCTAGAGGCATGGAATTACATGATGCACTAGAATCAAACATATAATTATGATGCAGCTTATCCTTTATGATCAAAGTTGTGAAGAATGGATCAACATTCAATTGGGAATCAACCAAAGACATCCCCAAATATACCTCAGGTGTATCTCCAAGATATTCTACTGCTGGTGGTGTTTCAAGGTCAACAATGACTTGAGGGGGAGTCTCAACAACATTTACATTTCTACCTAGAGTATTCTTCTCTTCTTTCAATCCCAAGTACTTAAATGCTCTCTTCTTATGCTCAGGAATTCTAAGCAACTCAATGATTGGAACACTCACTTTGATTTAGCTCAATACTTGGGCTATGTCATAGGGAACATTCTTTGGAAAAGTAGCATTGGAAGGGAGACAAGAAGATTCATCAGATGGCAAAGGATTCTTGGCAGCTTGGGCATGATGAGGACTACAATTTTTCTTGGGACAACAGAGCTTTTAGCAAGTGTTTCTCTCCTAGGAGCTTCTTTTGGAATGCTTGTGAGCAAGGGTGTTTTAGGTTTGGCTTGAGGCCCAACTCCTTAACAAATTTGCTTCTAGTGTTATAGTCTTTCTCTTGAGCTACAACAACATTCATCAACAATTGTCTATCTTCCTCTGAAGGGATACCACCATCATACTTCTTAATCATCAAAGTTATTAAGTATTCAAAGTCATTGTTAGGAATTTCAAAAGCTTGCACTACATAAACTTCAAGAGTATGAGGGGAAGCAAGACTTGTAACCGTTTGATGCAATCCCAAAAGGTTGCAGCAATCCTAGCACTTATTACTTCAGTAGATGTTGCTCCTCATTGTGAGCTTGAAGAATATCCCAACATGCAAATATCATCATCAATACAATCATCATTATTAACTTCACCTTCTTGCTGGTTTGATTCACATGGAGGATGGGGCAGAAAACACCTATCACACCACTCAATATCAAAAACTTCTTCAACAACAACAACCCTAGTAGTTAAGGGATCATGTAACATTCTTCCTTCACGTGCTTGAGGATGTATATTTTCATATCCAACATGCCCATTACCTTTTTCATCAAACCTCTACTCATTCCTATGGTCATTGCCAAATCTATCTTGTGCTTGCTGCCTAGGTTGACCTTGTGAATTCTCGCTCAATTCCCTTCTCGGCTCTTGCCAACTTGTATGAGATTTCTTTGACATCCCTGCCAATGTTTTCACAACCTCTTCTAAATCAGCACCTTTGCTAGCTTGAGGTTTTTAAGGGTTTATCAATTTTACACCATCTCTCTTGAGAGGTTTCCCAATTTCTTTGATATTGTTCTCAATTTGAAGTGCCATGGTGAAATCTTGTCTTAGATTGGTTGCGTTCTTGTCTCTTATGTAATAGGCCACCTTCTTATCAAATGCATATGCATATTTGACTAGACAAGATTCTTCACAAGGCCTCAAATTAACAAGCAGCCTTATCAAAGTTTTGTTAAACCTTGTGTTGAAGTCATGAACTGATTTATTAGGGTTCTTCTTGATACTCTAAAACTCAGACAAAAGAAATATAGGATCAGTCTTGTCACCATATTGTAACCTAAATGCATTTTTCATTTTAGTCCATGAATCAATAGAATTATCAGGTAGAGCCTTGTACAATCCTTACCATCTTCTTCTAGTGTATGAATAAAAATTTGACATACACATCCTCAAACTCTATCTCAGAATATTCCATCATACTATCAAAAAGTTTGAGATGTTGATAACCAATAATAACATTGTTACCTTGGAATTTTGGTAACCTATTTCTGACATCTTGTGGGAACAACATTTGGGTAACCATCCATTCCTCTAAAATTTATAGGACCAAAGGTGTTAACAACAAATGGAGGTCTAGGCTAAGCCATGTTATTTTGTGGTGGTGATCTTGGAGGAGAAACAAAATGATGAGGAGTGAGAGGTATTTGGGGAATGGGAATGAAATCTTCAAAATAGATCTCTCTTAAGGGCTCTCCTTCTTGATGATCTCTAGCAAATTTAGAAAATACAGGAGCAGATTTAGGAGCAAGCCTTTCAAATGCACAAGAAGGTCCCTCACCTGATGGGGAATTCAAATCAGCAATAGGATTGTCTGAATCAAATCCACTTGAAGAAGAATTGCAATCCTCAATAATAGGCTGCTCACTTTCAAACTCAACAATAGGGATCTCCTTTCTTGCAGTCAAGTCTCCAACAACCTTCCACACTTTTCTCCCCTCTAGCTCTAAGTTTCTTGAATATGTAAACAACTTCTTAGTAGAGTCCTTGATGAAGAGAGATCTTCTTCCTTCTAGTTTTACAGATTTGAGCAACAAATTATAAATGACAGAAAGGTAAGACAACTGGTATTTTCAATATCAAATCAGCATGGAGTCACCACTAAGGAATTTCACCTTAGTTGTGTAAATGCACTAAAGTAATTTGTCAAATGTTTTCTAGTACTGAAACCTTTGCAAGGCTTTATAAATCATACCTTCTTCTTAAATAAATCAATCACAATGCACCCAAAGTGTATGAACTGCTAGGAAATGGAAAAAGGGTAGACAAAACTTGAAACCCTTGTTTAAAACTTGTAGATCTGAAGCATAGAATGATATTTTAACAATGTAGCACCTCAAATAATTGAGTACACAAATGCTCAAACTCTTCAAACACTCCACAAAAAACAAGAAATTCCAAGAAGTCCCCGGAAATGGCACCAGAAGGTGTTGGTACCCAAATTTGTTCTCCTTTTTAGTCTGAGCAGCAACATCAGAGATATGGCATGAAGCTTGAAGTCAGATAGATCATGATGTGTGTCATTTTGTAGTCAGGGAAGTGATCTAACTGGCACTAGATTTATGGAGAGATGGATAGCACTTTGAAAGGATTTGATCTGATCCTCACTATTTTAGGTTGTGCCTTTTAACCAAGGTAAGAGAACCTATATTGTAACCCCCAAATGGTGAAGGAGATGAATATATCCCTCAATTTATACAAATAGTATGAAAATGCCTTGGGAAAATATGATCAACACTCCAAATATGAATTTCACAAGTTGTCACTCCCAGATCATGGATATATTTTCAATGCAAGGCAAGGGTTACTGAAGACATTGTATAATCCTGATTTGCCTTGTGCATTTTTGTAGATGGGTTAGATCCTTTTGTTGACACACAATGCAATGCAAGGGTAGTATGGGTAGGATTAGTTTGTTTGAATGAATTTTTGGTGGGGTGTTGACAAGACAAATTGGGATATATCAGATATTTGACAACCTCTACAATACTTGAACAACTATAAGATAAAATGCTTCAAATAATCAGGATATTCTTTCAACTAGAAGAGGCATAAATGGAAGCCTAGGTTGCACTCTTCACACAATCTTTGAGAATTCACCACAAAATATTAAAGTAAAGAACTCAATTAAAAACAAAAATCCTTGATCAAACCACGCCTAAGGTACCCCCAAAGGCTTACAAGCAATCTCTATAGTCAAGGAAGGTAAAGTGATTTTAAATTTGTTTATCTCTTTATCAGATGAAGGCTCTTCTGAACATGAGATTGCAAATTCCACTAAACTATCAACAAGAAATGGAGATTCTGTGTGATTTCTAAAGACTTTCAATGCAATATTGCAACAAGAAAAATGAAAACTATTTGTAGGCATTTAAAAAAATGATAATCAGACATCATATTTCCTAGAAAAACATAGATTAACTCAAAGCTTGTTAGATTCATCAGCAGGGGAGAGTTTCATGAACAATCTCAGAGTTGTGTGATGGCTATACACTTGTAACCAACTCACATACATGAAGATCCAACACATAAGAAATTATCCTAGTTCTTTGGTGGGTTTCTCAGAAGATGAGCCTTTTCTTAGAATTTTCTCGTGATTTTCAATTTTTTCCCGACCCTCTGCATGTCTCAAAACATGCATTATATATCTCTTGCCACATTTGATCCTTCTTTCCCAAGAAAAGAATATGCCAAGGGATCAATTCTGTTACAACAATTCTTCATGATTCAATGAAAATGACATCAAACAGAAAAACACTCGCGGGCTACTACAGGTGTGCCCAAAAAGATTAAATCATTACACATATCGGATCATTATCCATCTTGGAGGCATGTTTTTCATCATTGAGGCATGCAAACACCTCTTTCTCATCATTTTCACCTTTTACCTTTTCAAATTACCTTCTGCAACTTTTGATTTTGTCATTTCACGTTTTTGGACGAGATGAGGCAAAATTTATTTCAAAATCACCTCAAATCAAAGAATTAAGCCATGAAAGTGATGCCAATGATCTGGAAGGCCAAGAAAACACAAAATCACTTTAAATTTGATGAATTTGGATGCAAAAATCATGATTCCAAGCTTCATAGAGCTCCCATGGTGGTCAAAAAAAATGGATGCATAACAACCGTCGATCTTATCCATCTTTTAATCCTAGCCCTCCATGTGGAAGATGCAAACTTAGAAATAAGCTTGAGTTACCTTTTTAATTTTTGGATAAGGCTGGACATGTGGCAAAAAATGATTGGAAATCAATTCAAGCTTACTTTTTGTCTTTTTGACATTTTTTAAAAATGGAAAAATTTGACTTTTTTCTCCGCCCCTCCACCTTTGAATTTTGGAGCTGACACGTGGCATATGGTGGGTCCCATTGAAGTCACGGTTCAATTCTTCCCATTTTGACATTTTTAGAAAATTGGAAAAATTTCACTTTTTTCCCCGCGGGCCCGCACCTCCGATTCCTCCCTCACTACGTGTCTCCTTGTGCTTCGTTGCAGGCTAGTGATCCAAATTTTGATTTTAAGCCTTCTTTGAAAATTGGAAAAATTATCTCCTACCTCCACCATCCTGCTGACCTGCTTTTCCCACCTTTGACCCTTAAAATGTGACACGTGTCTCACCTGGATTGGAGCGGAGCCATTTTTCATTTTCACCTTTTAGACAACAAAGGAAAAAAGTCATAAAATTCTCCTTCGGCCCCTTCTTCCGCCTTTTTCCTTTTTGGACATGTGTCATTTTCTGATTTGTTGCAGAGATTCGGCCCAAAATTTCATTTTAACTCCCTTTTTTACTGAGGGAAAATTTTCAATTTTCCTTCCATAAGCCACCAACTCGCTTTTCCTTCACCACTTGTATATCACTCGATTCACCATGGGGCCACATTCCAAAATGTTACCCTAGGTCTTTTTTACCAAAAGGGAAAAATTTCCCTTTTCCTTCCACTGCCCAAACTTACCTTTGAATCTTTTGGACACGTGTCCACCTGTGATTTGTTCGCGGGGGCACACTAAAAATTTTCATTCTAACTTATTTTTCCAAAAAGGTAAAATTTCCTTTTTACCTCTGAAGGCCCGCGTTCCCACACAAACCAAAAATTCTTCCTTGTCGGGGCCACACTCCAAAATTTCACTTTGAACCATTTTTCCAAAAAGGCAAAAAACCTTAATGACCTCCGAAGGCCTGCGTTCCCACACAAACCAAAATCTTCTTCCCTTTTTGCCCTCTTGGACACGTGTCTCCCTTAGATTGGAGTGGATCCATTTTTCATTTTTCACCTTTTAGACAAAAAAGGCAAAAATTCATAAAATTTTCCTTCAGCCCCTTCTTCCATTTTAAAACTTTTAGGACACGTGTCCAACTCGGTTGGGCTGAGGATTCGAGCAAAATTTTGACTTAGGAAATTTTACAAAATAAAGCCAAAATTTTTGAAGGGGATTTGACTCCCCACCTCTCCTCGCCAATGAAAACCCACCATGTTGCCAATACCTTCGAGGATGAATTTGATGGGAAAATGATGCCGTATGACCGTCAAAATGTAGAAAATTCAAAGGATGCCCTAGAATTCAATTTTTTCACTAAGGATGGTAGATTTTTTGATTTTAAATCAACTTAACCATGTTTTTTACAACATTCACAATCTAGGATTTGGATTTTCAAATACAAACAAGTATGATTTGATCAATTTCAATTTTTACACAATCTGGCAAAGGGAAAAATGACATAGCCCACAAAATTGGAAAAACTAGGGCACATAAAAAGGCAAACTTGGATTATTCTTTCAAATTAGGGAAAAACAAAAAGCTTGTGAGCATTTTTAAAGCATTTCAACTAGAGGGGAAGAATTATAGACCATCAAATCAAAGGATAATTTTTTTTTACCACACACAGATTTGGAAAATTAGGGAAATGTAGTGCAAGCTCAAAAATGGCACCAATGGTAACCCTAGTGGAAATAGGGGCTAATGATTGTGGAATGGAAAGGACCATGTTTTGAAATGGGGTAGGGGTCACACCGACTTTGGAGGTGGTAATGTATCTATGGGTATGTTTGAGACATTAGGGGTGGATGAGATTGTGTTTGGGGTAGTTTTCGAGGGTACGGTGGATGTAATGGGTGCTATGGAGGTAACATACGCAATAGTCAATGGGTATAGGACCTAATTGTGAAACGACTGGGGGTAAGGTAGATGCGGGCAACATAGAGCCAGATGGGGCTAATACAGGAGTGGGTGCAAGAGTTGGGGAATAGATACGGGTATGCCATATATCAGTGACCGAGGCATCTCGAGTGGACGAGTGGGAAAGGTAAAACTGCAAGGTGGCAGGGTTTTGGTCAAGGAGTCGTGTGAACTCCTCATCTTCGGTAGTGATAGTAATAGGCTAGATGGGATCCATGGCTGGTGATAAAATGGAAGGTGGTGAAGGACTAGGTGGGAGTGGTTAAAAATTGGTGTGAAATATGAGTGCGCTTGCTTATCTTTGGGTCAACACCATGTGAACCAATACTGATCAAGTAGGGCTACTTCTCTGTAAATGACACAGAGAACAACAGGAACAGGTGAATCTAGTGACAAAAAGTAGATTAAGTACCAAATGGTGGCTGGAATGTGAAATAGGATAACCAATGCCGGTTAGGGAAAACCAACACCAGTCAGGGGTAACCGATGTCGGTTACTGTAGAAAATGGACAGTGAGTGAACAATAAGGCAGAAGGTAAAATCTGACAGGTATGCCAAATATGATGATGTTTAAAACGTAATGGGAATGATGATAGTGATAGGGACTATGAAAAGTGGAAGAAAATCTCCTTTTGAGTAGGTTAGCAAAAGGACTTGGAACCGACGCGTCGGTTGGGTCTAACAGATGATGGTTCTTATGAAATTGAAACAATGATGAAAGAAAAGTGGTTGCGAATTAAAATCGATGTATAATCGGACCCATAATTATAAGAATGATGATGATATGGCGAAACACTTAGGTGAAGCTAGAATATAGCATTATGATGAGGAGCATGCAAGGATGAACAAAAAAGTGAAGAATGTGATCTCTCACCTCAAAACGTAAGCAAGCGAAACACTAAGAAAATGCAATCCTAGGAGTGCCTTTTCTATTATGTTTGTTTAGCTTATGATATTTAGGACCTGAAACATGAATTGTGAAATAGAGTTTTTGGTGAGGATGGATTCTTACAAAGAAGGAGATCTAAAGGTGAGGTTTCGGGTATGTTATGGTCCCACCGGTGTGCCAAAATGTTTCACCTTTTTCTTAGATCATTTCTTTGGAGTGTTAACGAAACAAATAGGGTAACGAGCGTAGGAGGAATACCTATTTAAATGATGGTTGATGGTTTTTTTATGCGTATGAATTTTGAATCCACACTAATCGTGAGAGCTCCCTTTTGGCTAGGAAGAACTACCCGTAATGCAAAGTAAGACCATAAGAAGGAATTAAACAATATGGGTAGTGAACTACCGACATATGCTAGATCGGGAAGTGTGATACTTCCTAGATGGGCTGTCAGTCCTTTGTTTTAGACAATTTAATACACGTAAACAAAGTAAATCCTATTGTAATTTGAACCTGATTTAGGTATCTCACATAAAACACAATAAGAAAATAGATCTATTCCAATAGGCTAAGCTAGAATAGAATCCAAAGGTCAAATGATTGGTTTTGGGTTACTGCGGGTTTGACAGAGGTCTTGGGTAGATCACGAGGTAGATGAGGTTAGATGAAATTAAGTGGGTAGGTCTCTATTGCGGGTGTGTGGGAAAATACAGAGACTAATGTCGATCGGGGGTAATCGACGGTGGTGAAGTGTGATCGGTGCGATTCTTGTGAAATATAGAAATGTCATAGAATAAGCTTTACGTCTCCTTTGTGATTACACAAAGGAATTTGGTTAGTCGAGACGAGGTATTGGGTAGTAGGGTAGTCTTCGATGAGGCTTTAATGGGTATATGGAGGTGGAAATGTTGGAGAAGGTCAATAGGTGGCTAGGTAAGTAATAGATGATAAAATAATGATGAAATGAAATAAACAAGAGAAGTATGACGCTATACTTACTTGGATTCTGGTCCTGGATACCTGTGTGTGAAGGATGGAGGTGCTGATGAGGAGCTTGAAGGCTGTAAATGATCACCAGCTAAAGAAAATCTTCTGCATGGGCTGCATGTGCATTGCTTTTTGCTTGGTTAGATCAGATCATGGCTGTGCAAGAAAAGATGTTTGATCTCCTTCCTTGCATGCATGGTATCGTTGGAATTCACTCTCTAAAGATGTGTTATCTCTCTAATATGTTATAATTCTCACCAACCTCTTTACTTCCAACTTCCAACCTTGATAATAAGGTTGTTTTGGGATTAAAGGGTAATCGATTTGCAAGCGGTTTCGGCTTAACCTTGGCGATGGTTGGGAGTAACCGGCGTCGATCAAGTGGGACTTCCTAGGTTTACTAAACTAGGGGATCCTCTTGATTTCCTCGAATATCATGTTGCTAACCCAAGAATTAGACTGGGAGCTTCTTGTGAGCATGTGGGAATGTGGTTAGAGGGAATGTAGGCATTGATTTTTAGGGTTTGGGTAAGACTCGGTTAGTTATGACAACTTACTAAGAATAGGTCTTAGGTTGAGTTGGCTTGGTGAGGTGTCTAAGTGAACTGCATGTGTGGATATTATTTAAAATAAGATATTTAAATAATAAATATAGTGAGGATAATGCATTAATTTAATTAAATTAATTAAATTAATATTAGTGGGGTGAAAGGGGTCATGGCTAGGTGAATGTGATGAAGGGTGCTTATTTGTCGAGGGACCAAAGGGGAGTGTGACCTAATTTTAGTGTCTACACACATGTCAAATGCAACATTGTATCCTAGAGAAAATCCATGTTTTCTTGAAGGTACATCCTAAGTTGGCGTGTGCCAACATCCTACAGAAACTACCTCATCAAGATGTACATACCCCAAGGAGGTTATTAATACATTGTTAATTTGGATTATTACTCGATTACAACAACCCTGCTAAACCCTAATCCAACACTCCATAAGTTCTTTTCTAAATTTGATTCATTTAGTCATTAAATAACTTCCTTAACTTATGATTGCTTTCTAGGTTTGTTTTACTTGGCTTAACAAGCAGTTAACCAAAACAAGACAACAATATCACAAGTTCCATTAAATATAACTTAATCATTCAAAGGTGTAGTAACCAGATAAGTTCAACTAGAGATAGAATTTATAGGGAAATGAAGTCTAATGATTTATGATCATATCACCACTCATTAGATTACATTCCTTTGAGTGAGGAAGAGTCTTCCTCTACATGATTAAGTGTTAGGGTTTGTCATACCCTTCTTATCTTTCGCAATTTCAATAGTTTTATTGAATATTCATTACACATTCCAATACTATGTTAGAAATGTTTAGATAAGATTGATATTTTATGCAACTTAATAGGCTGCATATTAATAAGGGAATCCAATTATTTCCCTTTAACCAACTGATCAAGTTTATCCAAATTAAGCATAAAACAGATATGAAAAATATCATCAACATAGGTTTCCCATTTTATTCATAATACAAGATAATTTACACAACCAATACAATTAAATCTCAACTTTCAATTCATCATTATGAAACTATACATTAGAAGACCATGTATTTCAGGGCATGCTATATGTAACAAACAACCTCGTATCCCAAAAGAATACAGCTTTTATTTTCAATACAATTCAAGAATGAATCGAAACTCTTTACATAAGGTCCATAATTAAATAAGCCTAATACAACATGAAATTTCTTGAGATTGCTAAAGGAGTTAGTTCAATGAATTGAGCATGATAAGCAATAAGCATTAAAGTAAAGTGCATTCCACTAATTTTTTCATAAAACAACTCGATTTTATGAAACAATTAATAGGCATCATACAAATAATCATAAGTAATAACATCCAGAAAGAAGAACAATTAAGAGAGTCTGAATTCATTATCAAGAAAAGAGCATAATATAATCTGCAACATCATAATTATATCACAAGACTTAATTGATCCTATCAATCACTTTAAACAATCAACAAGTCTTGTCATTCAATTATTTCATAAACCCATAGAAATAGAAATACACTTTTATCTTTTCCAAGTAGCAAAGAGGTTAGTTACAACATAACTCATATTAGTATGCTTCATCTTTCCATATAATCAAAGAAGAGAATCAATACATATCTAAATCTCAGACACAATTCCTCTGAAGGAAAGAATCAGGTTTAGAACACACATCACTGCCTCAGTCCAAAGATGACAAAATAAGGAGTCCTTAAATAAAGAGGAAACAACCAAACAAGAATCCCAATTCAATCCAAGTAGATTAAAATAGTCTAACTGAAAGTTTTACTAACTTCAGTATATTAGTAGTTTATAATTCAAAAAGGGCTATAGCCAATCTTTCGAAAAATCAAAGCTATACTCAAATGAAATAAATATATTAACCAATCCACAAGAAAATTCCCATCTCAGAAGAGAATCAATAAAAGAGAAGTTCGGTCAATGAACTTATACAGTAACATATAAAGGATCTCAAACCACAAAGGACCCAATCCATATTTCATTTCATTTATACTATGAAATGAAATCCATTATCTAATACAAACTTAGAAAATCTCTAGTTAGTTCCCTAAAGAGAACACAAAACCGAATGCCCAATTAAAGATATGCACACTGCATCTTTCCAATCAAAACTAGCAAGCTAGTTATCCTATTTCCATTCACCAAGCTCAAGTACAAATTCAAATCTCAGAAATAAATACACAGCATAGTCCCTAACTATATACTATCCCCATGGTTCATATTCATTTCTCTTCCTAAATCCCAGAGGTTCGATTCTATGATCCCCTCAAGGAATAAGAGTCTACAAACAGAGAAGATATACAAGTGCAGAAGGAATTGTAAACTCAAGAAATGAATTCTTATTACATGGCTTTAACAACTCGATACAAGAAGTATGAAGTTCATGTCCCAAACAAGAACAGATATACAAAATTATCCGAATAGAGATATTATACATATATATACTTTAAACAAGATTCAGTATTCTAGTTTTAAATTCAACTTCCAA
Organism: Taxus wallichiana var. yunnanensis; assembly: GCA_018340775.1. Lineage (NCBI taxonomy): Eukaryota > Viridiplantae > Streptophyta > Pinopsida > Cupressales > Taxaceae > Taxus > Taxus wallichiana. The sequence goes on from CM031243.1 coordinate 209,962,994, forward strand.
CAAAACCCAATAAACCAATTAAGAAGGTCCAAAGAGAGTAATACTACTTCCCATAACATCAAACTTTATTTAACTATTACCACGATCAAAGGACCAACTAGACCCATTACAAGACATAATTCCCATCCCCTCATAATATTAAAAATAGTCAAGCTTTCCGCATACGACACGGGTTCGCTTAGAACAGAGAAGGATAGGTTAAACTTCAATTTCTCTCTCCCTGTCTAGTTCAAGAAGGTTATACAGTCCAAAGGGATAGAAGCATAAAAACTAATCACACTCAAGGAGTGGCACAAAAAGGAGATTACAAGGAGATTACTAGATCGACTTCAAACCAAAACTAAACTCTCAAGCTCCTATCGAAGCAGACAGTCTATAAAGAGAATAAAGCTTTTCAAAACCAAATACCAACCAAACCCAACTCACAATACAGGTAATCACTTCGATTCCAACATAAATCTAGAACACGCAATCATGGAATACATGTATAGTGTTGATTATGAGCTTCAAACATAAGTTCAGACTTTACAAGGCTCCAACACCGGCTCAGAAAAACACAAGATCAAATACGAGCCTAAGAGAAACATGAAGCCCTAAATATGAGCTCAAAACCAAATCACCAATGCTCCAATATGAGTCCTAGTGTTCTCAAATCCTTAAATGAGAATAAAATTCCAGTTCAGAATGTAAGTACAGAACAAAACTCAACCACATGACAAGTAAGTTCGGTATTCGTAAGAACTGTATACGAGTACAATTGTTGAATACGAAGATTCAACCAAAGGTTCAGAACTACACTTAGCTCCAACACAATCCAAAACAAACACAAGGTCCCAATAAAAACTCATAACAAATCCCGAAGCTTCAATATAAGCTTAGAACAACTATGGAGCTCTACTTCAAGCTCACGAAACACAAGACTAAACAGAGATTCAGAACCAAACAAGCAACAAGCCAGTTCACTCAACATTAGTCTCAAATGCTAGAAACAAAGCTTTGAATACAAGCTACAAAGCTTCAAATGCAAATTTTAGAGCTTCAAGTACAAGTCACAAAGTTTCAATACAAATTCACATGAAAACCTCTAGAACTAGTATAGAGAAAGTTCCCAAAAACTACCATTAACAACAAAGGATTCACATTCCAAAACCCACATAGATTTCATGAATACATGCAAGTAAATAACTAGATACATCATGAAAATATAAATTTCTAGTGAGCAGAATTGTTTTAATGAATCATTTAGAAGAAATCAAGAAATCTTAATGGGTAGAGCCTATCATGCCTGATAGTGCTTTTGCTGATTCGAAGAAGACTTCCAGTCGAGTTTCCAACACCCCTTCTTCTCCAAGCAAGATCAAACAACAATAATATTTTTCCACAATGCCTCTTATACATTCCTTGAACCGAAAATAGATCAAAGAATTCAAAAATAGCCACTAAGTGCAGATCAATCTGCTGGTTCAAAAAACTAGATAGCTCCATGCAGAGAAAAAATCATGAAGCATGCAAAGTAAAACAACCCCAAAAAAATCTGCTAGCATGCCTTCCAAGATGGTTTGCTCACCAGAACCGAGGTGAATTAATGACATTTAATTGCATATTCCTGCCTATCTCTCCTTTCCACCACCATCCAAAGTTGGCGAGACCACATTGAACTTCCACATGCATTTCTAAACTTAGTGATGCTTCCATGTAGGTTCCTCCAAATTTCACTAGCCCATGCCAAACTGGTAGTATAGCCATGCCTTAATGCCAAATCAATCAAAATCCCATTGCATTAAAATCTTAGGAACCACCACTTAGCTCCCACTTGCCAATCGACCCATAGGTTCCCTCTCATACCCATTAGTTTAGGATAGATAGAATTGCTTAGGTTAGATCTTAGGTTAGTTTAAAATATATAACCTTAGGATATAACCCCAAACAATAAATTGCCACCTTAGGTTAGGATGTAGATTAACCAAAACAATAGGTTAGAAATAACTTAGCATCCCTTAGGTTATTTCCCCTTTTCATATTAACTTAGCATTAACAACTTAGGTTAGGATGTCATCCCATGTAGAGTGGTGTAGAAAGAGTTAGGTAAATTACCTGAGTCCCAAATATCTTTAGGATAGACCTTATAGATATAGGACACATTTTTCTCTCTTTCTCTAGAATCCTGAAGCAGGTTTCCCCTAACACCATTAGGCATCTTGCAAGGGTCAATCAAGAAGAGCCAAGAACAACACAAAACAAAATGTAGGCATGGTCTTTCGAGATAGTAAATAATTTGCAACAAACACAAGTTCAGTCCGTTAAGTCTCTTCATCAATGAATGTCAATTTTTCATTTAGTTTAGATAAGAATATTTAAAACATACCTTGGATCAATGGAATTGATCCAAGGATGAGTCAATTGAAAAGGATAAGTTTACAACCATTCAAACTAGATTACAACTTACTCATAAGAAGTGAAATAGATTATTGCAAGAAACAACATATTAGCCCTACAATAAAAGAGCAGAAATGATTTATCCACGGCAAGCATGATTTTTCAACATCCATTTGTCCTGAAAATCACATGTCAACGCTTGTAATGCAAAAGAGGAATATAACAGTTTGACAAGGTGTTACAGGGGACTATTAAGCACCATGAGCTTGGTGCGGATATTCTTGGGGCCTACTATGATGGGTAGCAAAATAAAACTGAGTGGTTTTTGATATGTGAAGGATGAATAACTATTTCAATATTGTGAATTTTGGGGTTAGGAAGGATAAGAGAATATTCCTCTTCTTCATCCAAGGATTCTTCCAAATGATAGAGTTATTGCATGATGAATTTCCCATGTTGTGGAGAAGTACACATGAGTTCCATTAAGGGATTTTTAATTCATGTAATTAAGTTTGTCTAGGAAATTTCATTATAACCTAGGATAAGTGTTTTAAAAGCATTTAGGTGGGTGAGAAGAAAGGGAATTCCCCATGGTTAGGGGTAGTTTGTAAGAGTGAGAAATATTATCTAAGGGTAGTGGGATAGAATCTTTGGGGGAGTCAACTAAAGGAGCATGCTCATCATTAAATTTCTTGTGAGAAGTATCAATGAGTTGTTTTTCATTAGGGGAAGGCTTCTTAGGTTTGTGAATGGAGTCCTTATGCATGGGATTACGCTGATAGCTAACTTTAGTTGTATTGAAATAATAAAAATTGAAGTAATTATAATCATAAGACCCTTTGATCATGCCGAATGTGGTTTATGATTATTTTTTGTGGTTAGCGTTTATTGATGCTTTGCATGGGCTTGGAGAAGGGATTGATATTCTCACAATGTTCATAGACGATGGAATTTATATCAAATTAGGGCTCAAGGAATAAGTCAAGGGTGCATTTACTAAGGTATTGACAATATTCATGGGAATGGACGATAGTGGAATACCACCAAAAGAGGTTAAGGTTAAATGAGCGTCATTGGTTGTTTATGAGGAAAAAAATGAGGGATATGAAAGAGTTACAATAACTTTTGTATGATAAAGGTGGATGGTTTGCATTATGGGAAATGACCTTTGGATATTTTTATTGGAAGAAGAATGCAAGACTATTTTTACTTTAAAAATGGATTGGGGGATAATCGAGATGGACATAGATTTAGGGTGTTGGGAGACTTAGGCGGTTTTTGAATTATCGTATAAGGTAGTCCTTTTGTTTGACCTAATCAAGATCATCTTCCAATGTGGTGCAAGAAAAGGACCAGACCTTATATTTGAGATTAGGAAAAAGTTTTTAAAGGAATAGTTAGAAAATATGTTCACTATCAAGGCAATATTTGGCTTGATTAGATAAAAATTTCCATCACTTGATGAAATCATGGAGATTGTTTCATATTAATGAAATTTTTAAATAGGTTATCTTGTTGAAAATACTTCACTAACATTTGGACAAAACATTCTAAATCAATAAAAAATTGTGAAGGGAGCTTATTGTGCCATTCAAAGGCATCTCCTATAAAGGTCTTTGTAAAGAAGTTTTTCATAACATAGGTATTTGTTTGAATCCATTATATATAGATGATTCCAAATTTCTTGAGATAAATGGTTTGATAAATTGATCCATTATAGGAAATGGTAGGAGATATCCCCCATATATCTATAAAATCTATATAAGGAGCTAGGGGTTCATTCTATAATGTTTGAAGAGACTTATTGTGAATTGGAGGAAGAAGGATGGGATTCCAATTAACATATAAAGGAAAAAGAGGTATTGAAGCATGATTAGGATCTATTAGAATTTGAGTTGGTTGAGAGTCCATTTTTAGGATCTAATTTTGTATTTGAAACATGCTAGAGGTAGTGGATGATTGCATAGTGGCCACTTGATCCAACAATTTGATAATCAATAGATTAAGATCAATAGTTGAATTAGGGCCATTGGATGAAGGATCCTTAGTGTTATTGTTTTGAATAGAGGTTTTTGGGGATTGAGTGGAAGTGTAGACACCAATTTTTTGTATCGCTACCCCTCACCCCACATTCAATTTCTGAAATATTTTCACATACATACCTCTATTCCCTTTTCCTTGCTAAATTCAATTTATCCCACTTATCATTATTTTCCATCTTAATCCTTCTTAATCATACACTTAATTAATAATTCATTAATCACCCTTAATCATCTATTAATCATTCATAATCATGTTTAGTTAATTCTAAACCCTAATTTAATTTATTTTTTCTCCCTAAATCCTCCATTTTATCCTTCATCGGTCCACATTTAATAATTTCATCATTCCTTTTCATTTATTTAATGTTTTCCACCCTCCACCTACACATTTATCTTATCTATAAAACCCTAATCACCAATATCATCTAAATCCCTAATCTTCCCTTTTTGGCCCATTTTTCCTCAAGTTGGGCATTTTTCTACCACCCAAGTGGATGGATTTCCACGATCGCGGTGATCTATCAGGGTTGCAATCAACGATAAATATGACCTTATCTCTCCCTTTCTCAGGATGTAATTTTGAATACTCGAGATCTCTTGCCATTTTACTTTCATCTCTTGTGTGTATCTGTAGCTACTATCACTATCTTAGGGCCATTCTTAGAGATCTTGTGCTATCTTTGGAGATTTGAATTCCTATTTCCATATTACATGTTTAGATCTACCATCTCCTTCCTCCCAACCATAATCACCGATTTTGTAGGTTTACAAGTTATCAAAGAGCCTCGTTCTTGCACTCACCCATATTTATCATCATCTATAGACTGTACTTTTATCCATTTCCATCCACTTAGACCTAAATCCATCTTGGTCATCAACGACCTTATCGGTCCCCATCGACCCATCTCATTGCTACTTTCTATTCTATCATCCATCCTGTCATCCATTTGAGTTCGGTGTTCTCAACTTCCTAGATATTTAGATCTTGTTATTCTATCATTATATCATCTTAGATGTATTGTCAATCCTCAATCATCGTTGAATCATCCCATTCTCTATTTACCGGATCTGTCTTTGTTGCATTTATCATCACTTTTCATATTTTCTTGCATCCTTTTTTTATATCTAGATCCACATCATCTTGCAGTATTTTGTCTTCATCTCAGATCCATTTTCAGATCCAGATCAACTTCAAATCTAGTTGTAGGAGCCTATACAAACATGTTTCTGCATCTTCTTCTCATCCTATCCCGGTTGCCGTTGACCCACCTAGGTTTGGTTTACTTTGCATGCATTTAGATAAGATCTACATTTCTATCTTTTATATAGCATTTTAGTTTATGTTTTGGTTCAGATTCTGCTACATCCAATTTATCAATATATGATTTTATCTTATCTTTATAAAAAAAATGGTTGACATCCATCCTAGGAAGTTTTCATTTCTTGGGACTGAATTTGTTAGGAAACCTACCCATCTATCTAGTAATCAAATATTTTTCTGTTGAGTTCACTTGATTTGCATGTCATCTAGCTCAATGTAGAGAAGGATCTCTTATTTCACCCGTACACAAAATCATCCAATATCGAGGTATCTTAAACCTTCACATACTTGGAGTTAATTATTTTATTTAGTACTTAGTTCAAGTAGGAACGAGGAAATTTGGTCAATATTCGGCATGTGGGAAGGAGTGTTGATTTCTTTTGCTTGCATGTGTGGGACATGTTGTTTGGATTGGATTTTTCTTGCTTGCTTAAAAATTAAAACTTTATATAAAAAGGAAAAGCATTATCTATATATTTCTTGTTGTTATTCCCCATCTCTTATATGTTATTTTCATCAAATCTACACATTTCATTTTGGATATAAAAATAACCCTTCATACTTTCTTATAAATCTAGTTTAATTAGGGGGTTTAACTCATTGCATACACTTTATCTCACACATCCTAACACATGCATCAATTTACACATCAAAAACACTTCCTCCTAGGTGGAACTATTGGAATTTCATCACCCAATAAGAAAGCCACCGTGATGCTCGCCACATTACAATTTTTTTGATTACATGTATATTGGCTATGTGTAATTTCACAAACACGGATGAAATCCTGTATATTTTATTAATGTGAAATTAATCAACCATTACAATGGAGTGATACAATATTTATACATATTGGTGTTTCGCACGGAATGTTTAAACTCTGCGAGAATAGACTTGCTTCTATCCTATCATTCCTTTGAGAAACAGATAAGGGTTAGGGCTAGGAGGAATACCGTTGAATGTTGAGATGGCGTGTGCGTACCGTAGAGAAAGATCGGATCGACTGACCGCAAAGAACTCCTTTTTGTCTTGGAAGGACTACCAAGTAAGAATACAAGACCACAAGATTTTAATTAGACAACAAATGAGGATGCCTTAGGCCCGGAAATATAAAAACTTCCTTTCGAAGGTGGTGGTTCCCATTTTAATATGATTCAACACAAATGATAATATAGAAAGCTATTGCAAAATTACGATTTAGGTATCTCGTACTGAAAGCAATAGAAACTAAACTATCAATAATAAAGCGTCACGTTGTTTATTGATTCTTTGGTCATTAATACGTTCGAGTTGAGTTATAGGGATAAACCGAAATTTGGATTTGGGGTTGTTAGGTGGAAAATAGGAGCAAAAGGGTTTTGGGGTATAAGTCACGGTGGTGATGGCGGTCACTGAGTAACCGACCACGGTTAGAGAACCGCTTCAGGTATAGGATAATCGACACCGGTAGGGTCAGTGATCTAGGTGCTTCTGGGTAGAGATTGGTTGCAAGGTGATTGTGGGGTTATTGAGATTGGGGGATGGCTGAGGGGAATGATGGGAGGATAGGGAAGACTCAGAGTGTGGTAAAATGGCCTTCTGGGCAATATCAGGGTGTGTGGGTGAAGGTTAAATGCAGTAGTGGCTGGTAGTAGATCTAGGAATAAACTTATGATTACTATTAATCAACAGGCTCAAGAAAATGGTGCTTAGAAACATATAACATACTACTTACTTGCCCCTGATGTAGATGCAAGTTTCAGGACTGTGATGATGAAGACAGGACCCAAGTTGGATGCAGTTTCCTCTTCTGATGCTCGGATGAGTGTTACTGGGCTCTGGTTATTCAGTTGCAGTCTTGGGCTTGATGTCCTTCTCTGCAATCTCTTCTTGTTTCTTCACTTGTCTCTGCTCGGCCAAGCAAAATCTGGATTCTCTCGATGATTTCTCCTTCTCTCCCGATCAAATGAAAATCTGATCCTTTGTTTTTGGTTGGAAGTGGTCATTTACGGGGAACCGATGGCGGTTACGCAACCGACGTGATCGAGTAGGAACCGGTATCGGTCCGGTCAAAGCGGGCTATTTTTGGTAAAATAGCCAACTTTCCCTCCTTTTCTTCCGAGGGATTGGTAGCGGGCTTGGTCAAGTCATTATGAAGTTGGTTTTAGGTGCGGATGAGGAGTAATTAGTCATAGGTGTGGAATTGGACCAAGCTATAGGTCTTAATTAGGTTATTTAAGGGTTAAGACTAGGTCATGATGAGGTGGCGACATGAGGTGGCGAGGTATGGTGATGTGAATTTATTAATTATAAGGTAATTAATAAATATTTGTGTAAGGTTTAGGTGGTGAGGTTAGGTTACGAAATGCGATGCGGGTCACAAGGGGTCAGTAAGACACAAATTTGGTGTCTCTACAGTAGCCCCTTATTGTCGTGTAGTTTGTTTTGTAAAGGCAGCCGCACGGAAAATAATAAGAAGTGGTTACTCCTGTTAAGGGTATAGGTAATCCCCCTCAAATCTATCACAGATTGAGGTAGCATGAAATCAGGGATAGGGTTGATAAAGGGTAAATGGTGTTGAGATGAGGGTGAGATGGTGGGGTAGGTCCAAAGAAGCAGATGCATGTTGAAATGCAGTAGTGCGACCAGGGTACATGATTTGACTAGCAAACCAGCAATGCATAGGCAAAGGTCGATAGTTTATCCAAACAAGGGTGATATAATCCTGGTATCCAAGGCATAGGAAGTAACTCCAGGGTATATAACGGGTAAGGTACAGGAACGTTTAGGCTTGTTCGGCAGTACCAAATGGTTGGTTTGGTTGAGATAAACGTCACGGTCTAGGTCTAGGCAAAGTTGGTCGACAGATCAAGTCAAGGACCCTAATCATGCTAAAACACGAACAGGTGAGCTCGATTGAACAAAAAAAAAATAAAAAAATTACATGATGGGTGGATTAAAGTGTATGTTGTTGATGTTGGGTAAGGTATTGAAGTGGTACGGCCTTGGGTCGGGCCAAGTTGTTGGGTTGCGGCCTTGGGGCGGGCCAAATGGTTGGGGTGAGGCCTTGGGTCGGGCCGGATGGGTAGGGTGAGGCCTTGGGTCGGGCCGGATGGGTAGGTTGCCTTGGGTTAGGCCACAGGTAGGTTACGGCCTTGGGTCGGGCCGGATGGGTAGGTCACGGCCTTGGGTCGGGCCAAATAGGTTGGTGGCGGCCTTGGGTCGGGCCAAATGGTTAGGGTGAGGCCTTGGGTTGGGCCAGATGGTTAGGGTGAGGCCTTGGGTCGGGCCGGATGGGTAGGTTACGGCCTTGGGTCGGGCCGGTTGGGTAGGTTACGGCCTTGGGTCGGGCCGGTTGGGTAGGTTACGGCCTTGGGTCGGGCCGGATGGGTAGGTCACGGCCTTGGGTCGGGCCAAATAGGTTGGTGGCGGCCTTGGGTCGGGCCAAATGGTTAGGGTGAGGCCTTGGGTCGGGCCAAGTTGTTGGGTTGCGGCCGTGGGTCGGGCCAAATGGTTAGAATGTTTGCAGCAAAGGTTGATATAGGCGATGTGGGTGAAAAAGGGCAAATAGTAAATAAGGGCAGAAATTGGGGGAAATTTGGAATAAAACCGATGTCGATTGTATGTGACCGATATCGGTGAGGGGACCGATACCGGTTCCTTAGGGCATAATAAGGCCGATATCGGTTATGGGTGAAAAACCTATAAAAAGAAAAATACGGCCTGTCATTGTCACTTTTGCAATTTGGAAACCAATTTGAGTTGTCTGACATGGAGAGTTAAGATTGGAGCATTAGTTGCATGAGGTGGCGCTATTTGACTGGAGGAGTTAGTTGTTAGTGGGCCCGAGTGAGGAGGAGGCAGCAGTTGATTGGTGGAGGACCCAGAAGAGGACATTTGGAGCCATGGCACAACCAGGAGGAGCAGGAGGGGCTGGACCAGCTGGACCACCACCACCCATCCCTCCATGATGACGTGTCGTCGTACGGGTAGGTTCGAAACCCCTCATTGTGTGTATTTTATTGCATTATGCTATATTTGGGGTTTGGGTAGGAATGTACATTTTTTAGGAAATAATTAGAAAATGGAAATGATTTGAAAAAGAGAGAGGGTAGATAGGTGAAATAAGCCAAGGTGGCTGGGTGGGTAGGTTTTTAGGGTATTTGGGTGGGTAAATTGGTAGAAAAATGAAAAAATGTAGTGGGGGTGCCGCATGGTTGGCTCGGGAAATTCGGCGGCCGATGTCGGTCGCTAAGCGGCACCGCATCGGTTGTAAAATTTCAAAGGTGGTGTTTTGTGTTGGACCGGCGTCGGTCGGTCATGGACCGGCGTCGGTGGGGAAGGGGACCATGTCGATTATGGTGACCACTACCGGTCCTTAGTGATTTTTAGCTATTTTTGTTGGTTTAGGTTATGTTGTTGTTTTTGAGTTTTTGGTAGTGATTTGGGTATGGTTTGGGTTGGGGTGGGGGTGTTGTGGTATTGTTTGGGTGTTTCAGTATAGGTGCGGTCCTGACTTAGGTTTATGTCAATTTGTTGGTGTGGGTTGTGATTTTGTTTTTGAGTTTTTGGATGTGGTTTGGGTATTTGGGCATGGTGTAGGGTATTTGAGTATGGTGTGGGTTGTTTGTTTGGGTGTGAAGAGGGAGGGGGAATAGCGTAGAAGTTTTTAGGGGAAGATAGATGGGCGTAGACGTGTGGTATGGAGTCGGGTTGTGGTCGGGGGATAAAAAAAAAGGGGTATAGAGGGTATAAGTAGATGTTGTGATAAAGAGTAGGGCTAATACTGTGGGTTGGTTTTGTAGGCACGTCAGCAGCTGACGATGCGGGATAGGATGCCCCCGCTGTTGGTATGGATGCGGCCACACGTATCCGCAGCACACTGGGGTATCATGCGCGAGGTGGGACTCGGCGGAGTCCAGCGGTACAGAGCAATCGATAGGGATCATAGTTTGATGGTCGCCCTCATCGAGAGATGGGATCTGGCGACCAATGTGTTCCATCTCCCGACTGGGGAGATGACTATCACATTGGAGGATGTGTATCGTATCCTTCGACAATGCATTCGAGGGAGAGCAGTCTTTCAGTGGGCAGAGCGCCATGGACAGTATCCTACATGTGTTTTAGGGATGCAAGCCGCTTATTGTGGCGTATCACAGCGAGCATCGGGTATGGGGATATGTACCATGCGCATCGCCATGAGACACGGCTTGCCGTGTTGATGATGATCGGGATCACCTGCTTTGCCCTCCCGGACTCAGAGGGAGGCCGCTTTCACTGGCGTGTTGATGGGGGTTCTACACGAGATGGTGGAGGAGCACACCTGTTATGCTTGGGCACCAGTATACCCGGAAATACGGTTGTATCGAGAGCTGTGGGGCTATCGCGGATGAGGCGATTCAGGATTTGTTCGACGTTTTTGCTGCATTGTTGGGCATATGAGCACATCATATGCCTTAGACCAGTAGGGCTGCCCTAGCAGCCAGGGCCACAGGTCATATATAGATACGGCTTTCAGAGGTGGTTGGGGTCGTGGGGCCACCCACGGCAAAGTGCTTGCAGGCGGGACATCGCTTATTACGAGGCATTTATTAGAGGGCTGATGGCGGTGGAAAATATCGTATGGAGACCTTACAAAGGTCATCACCGCGCAGAGGAGCCCGATTACATTTACGCTTGATCCAGTACACTTTCTGGATAGCAGGACGGATCTTGGGAGAGTATGAGAGGATACCCTTAGAGAGGGTACGCAGTAGATGCGGGCTGCGGCAGACGAGCCACCTCCTTCCCTCGGCACGGAGGGATGATGTAGAGGCTCCACTACCTGCACCACAGCCCTTGGACCCAGATTGGGTTGCTGAGAGGCCATAGATGACACCGTAGATGATCTGGTTATACTGGGAGCATATATGGTTTGGTGGTGAGAGAAATGAGCGAGATAAGACACTGCCTACAAACCGGACTCGCAGCGGTGATAGTAGAGTGAGATTAGCTCGAGGGCTAGGTACAATTATTACAGAGGCAGCTTACTACTGCACGAGCACGTATAGGTGTTTTACAGGACAAGCTAGCCCGAGCTCGAGTGCGATGTGCAGTACCACCACAAGAAAGCGGCACGGACCACGGCCCCACTGCAGTATAGTACCACCACCAAGCTGTAAGCACACACACGCCCCAGTACACAATACGAGTACCACCACGAATGGCACATGACCACGGCCCTAGGCATGGTACAGTACCACCACAACACATGTGCACCACCAACGGCACTAGCACGAGCACAAGGGTGCACTTTGGTAGTAGGTGTCGGGGACCAGCCCCATCACCTACAAAGTGGCTCGAGAGCATTACATGGAGGCTAGAGTGGAGGCCCGATACTATCAAGATATTCTTGATGGTACCGGGCTGATTATCACCCCTATGCGGCACATGAGCAGAGACCTCTCGGAGGCGAGCTCTCGGGGAGGTGCAGCCACGGTGGTGGGTCCGTCACGGTAGGAGGCGAGAGGTAGGACGAGGACTAGCAGCAGTGCAGCAGAGAGAGGAGGTGGAGAGAGCTGAGGGGTCCCTGCACATTTTGTATATTGGACATGGGCACCGGTCTGCGAACCGGTTGTGTTGATAGAGGCCTGCGTGCCTATTTATTCATTTATTCATTCATTTATTTATTATATCGGCTGCATGAGCGATGCACGGGTTATCAGATTGATACAAACCTACGAGCCGAGTATATTTTTGATATGAGAGACCGGCCTGCGAGCCGAGTTGAGTTTATTGACGGTTATTGCGGCCTGCGTGCCGGCTTTGTTATATTATGAGATTACGGAGGCCCCGATGCAGGGCACATTGTATTTTTGAAACTTTGTATATATATAGATATGATGTTTTGACCCACATGCTGTGCGTAAAAAGCGTTAAATGTTTTGTCGATGGTTTGTGATATGTGATATATGATGAGTTTGATTGACATGGTGTTATATATGAATGATGTTGATGTCTTTTGTTGATGGGATGTATATAGATATAAATGATGAGTTTAATTGACATGTTATATTATGAAATGTTGTATGTTTGGTCGCTGGTGTGTGAATATTAAATGGTTGTAGCTGTTGATTTGGATCCAAATGGTGTATAGAGTAATGGTTTTTGATATTGGTTATTGATGGCTTGTTTGTTTTGTAATATAGAGAAATGATGTTAATGAAATTGTAATGAGATGTGGATTTAATGAAAAATATGGATAATGGTGTTGTTCATGCAGGAAAAAGGGACGGGTGCCACAAAAATTTCCAAAAATGAAGAGACAACTTAGGTTTAAGCAACAAGGGGTAACTTGACTGATATCGGTTATGTAACCGATGTCGGTAGATATATGACCGGTATCGGTTAAGTAACCGATATCGGTTATGCAAGAATTATTTTCCTAAAAATAGAACTGCTGGGTTGGCAACTTAAGTTCTTATTTTTAGAGCCATGCAAGAAGTTAAATACGCGAACGCGACGCTTTTTGATGACTGAGACAGGGAATTGCATGAGAGATTTGAGTGAGAAGGAGAAAAGAGATAGGGAAAGTGAATGTGATCTGAGATTCAGAAGGCAGAAAGGCAAATTTGAAAAGGGTGGTGATCATGGCAGAACAAGGAGAAGCATCCAGCAGGCAGGGACGAGAGGGAAGATGAGTGCCACCTCAAGCTGCTGCAACCCAAGAGGTAAACGGTTTGGTTGTAATTTGATTTTTGCATGTTTTCTGAATAGGATGAGAGAAGTGTAAGTGGTTAGATATGAGAAAGAAAACGTGATAGCAAGGGTTGGGGATGGTATGAGTGCTACGGGGCAGGTAAACAGGGTGGGCCTGTATGTTTTTAGGTAGAAATAGGAGTAAACGGGCTTCATAAATATCGAAGGTGTATGGTTGAAGCAGGGTAGGTATATTTTGACAGTGACCGGTATCATTGAGGCCGTACAAGAACTATATGGTGACAGAGCACATAGCCGAGGAGTTGAGGGGTGTATAACGATTGAGGTGGATCACGGGGCATAAACCCGGGCGACTACGAGAGGATTCCTCTAGATCGCGTGAGGCAACAATTTGGCTTCGTTTAGGATATTCCTATGACATATAGACCATACATGAGGATCGACGCCGAGGCAGCATTCTCACCTCCCCGACCGACACCTCCAGAAGGGCCAGAAGAGATAGCAGCCGATCGTAGGGTTATGGATGCGGGAACGACGGAGGCCTATAGAGTATGGTGGGTAGCAGAGCTGCGAGGTGCACGTGAGTGCCCTGACATAGCTGTGATTACAGCGGAGAGAGATCGTCTACAGGATTTGGCTCGCCAGCTTCAAACACAGGTGAATGAGACAATGGGAATGTTAGAGGCTTCACAGCTACGAGTGGAGAGACTGGAGGCAAGATTCCTCCACGCGAGAGGACGTATTCGTATGTTATAGGAGATGTTGGCAGATCAATGGGAGGAACCAATGGCAGTGGCACCTTTGAGGATGGAGAGGCCACCGAGAGGCAACGGCGATCACGATCACCACCGATTCGGGAGGAGGTGCAAGGTCTAAGTGAATTTTATAGGAATATAAGAATAAATAAGGATGCCGACTGCGATTCGATGATAGAGAAGATGTATTTGGTTAACATCTAAAATAAAACTAAAGATGTATGTCTTTTGAGTGATGATAATAAGAAGAATGGTTGTGTTTTAAATGTTGTTTTTGTTTGTTTTGAAAAAGGATAAAGATGAATGTTGGCAAATAGAAATATGCAAAAATATTTATATTGACAACACATAAAGGGTATGGTAGGGGATGGTTGAGCTAACCTTGGGAGACCCCATGTCTCCTAAGTGTTGCCTACATAGCCCATTGCACAAAGCAAGGTGGGGCCTCGAGACCAATGTAGTTCTCCTTAGGAGCAGGGAAGAGTTGAATTCAGCAATTTGGTTGTGGTTAGGCAATTTTGTTGGTTAGTAAAAATTTGATGTTGGTAGGGTAATGTTGTTGGTGTTGGTAGGGTAATGTTGTTGGTGTAGGTATGGGTGAAGCGAAAGTTAGCATACCCAAGTAGTAGGGAATCATGTCCTGATTAAGGTCAACACACAATCCTAGAGCCGAGTAAAAGAGGCAAGAGTGTCCGTAATTGAGAAGAGCTAAACAAACCACATATTAATGTAGGATGAGCTTGAATCCCTAGGTACCTTGCATAGGCGAGAATTCGATAGGTGAAAAGAGTGGTATAATCACAATATATTGGATATACATCACGTCCCTTGAGTTTTGTTGTTTTGACAAATGGTGAGGTGAGGTGGTTGATGTGGGCGAGGGTGTAGAGAACTTATTATAAGATGATGATTCTGACAAAAGAAAACCAAACCTAAATAGACAAGTCCATGACTCAAAAGTGCTTTGAAGTACTGCTTTTATTTTTATTTTTCTAGATATAGACTGATCGATGCGGGAAGTCTACATGGGATACGTAGTTTGTTGTTCTTGAGGTCTTCACGAAGCTGATCAATGCGAGAAGCTTCTGATAAAGGCTGACTGTGTATAGCTGTCCTTCAAGGGAGCAGTCTATTTATAGTAGCAGATGCGGTGCTTATGTATAGCTGTCCTTCGGGGGAGCAGTCTATTTATAATAAGAGCAATAGTTTGGCATATAGCTGTCCTTCAAGGGAGCAGTCTATTGTATAAGTTAGAGGTCTAGATGTCCGTTGGGCATGAAGCATCTAGTTTTTTTTTTTTTTTAAGAAGTTTGACTCAAGAAAATCCCATAAGTGTGTAATTAAGAATGTGTCATTTGATACTTTGAAGTCATGGACTAGACTAAAAAGGGAAGGCATCTTTACGGGAGGTGATAATCAAACCATGTGAGCTTGATTCGATTTTGAGATGTAAGAAACAAAGTGTATGCGGTGGTAAATGAGCTCAAGGGACGAGCATAAGGTAGATAAGCAATGATATAACGTTAATTTCAACAAGTAGAATGGTCAAAGATGCAAGGCATTAAGTGGTTCGAGGCTCGGAGTTTACCATTAAGCGAAGCTAAACGATAAGTGCCGATCCATAAGTGTGAGTGATAATGTAAGGCCCAATCCAATTAGGAGAAAATTTTCCACGTTTACTCTTTTCTAGTTTGGTTACATGTTGATTCTCTTTGAGGACAAGATTGCCAACCTTAAAAGTATGCTTATGAAGCCATTTATCATAAGCACGCTTGATGCGTTTTTGGTAGATTTGAAGGTGATCAAGAGCCGTAAGATGACACTCGTCAAGAAGCTCTAATTGGGCTAACCGCTCTTGGTGGAAATCATCGTTGGTGAGAATATCCTGAAGAGATTTTCGAGGAGGGTATTTGTACTTCGAGAGGCAAGACAGCCTCGGTACCATATACCAAAGAAAATGGTGTGGCATTAGTGGAGGTATGAATGCTAGTACGATAAGCCCAAAGGGAAAAGGGAATGTGATCATGCCAGTTTCTTCCGGACTCATTGACAACTTTCATGAGGATTTTGGTTAGGGTTTTATTAGAAGATTCAGCCTGACCATCGGGCTGGCTGTGGATAGTAAGGCGATGAGAAACTAAGTTTGATACCAAAGTTGTCACAAAGGTCTTGTAACAACTTATTTTTAAAATATTTACCATTATCTGTTATTAGGCGATGAGGAATACCAAAACGACAAATAATGTGATGGTTAACGAATTCGACAATTTTTTCTTTTTTGATTGAAATGAGTGGAATGGCCTCCACCCATTTTGTGTAATATTCGGTTGCTATGATTATCCAACGGTGACGTTGTGAAGAGGTCGGGTGAATCTCACCAATAAGGTCTAAACCCCATTGTGAGAAAGGCCAAAGATCTCGTGCGACCTGTAGCGAATGGCTAGGAGTATGTTGAAGGTTAGCATGTTGTTGACACATAACATAATGCTTAACATATTCGTAGTAGATCGTTGTTAGAAGTAGGCCAATAATAACCTAGGCGAAGGATTCGTTTAGCCACGGCAAGGCCACTAAAATGTCCACCACAAATGCCATCATGGACTTGTTGGATGGTATAGGTGACCTCCGCGCTGGTTAGACAGCGAAGGAGGATGCCATCAAAGCCACGTTTATAGAGGAGTCCCCCCATGACAACATAACGAGAAACACTTTTAAGAAAAGCATGTTTGCCGTTACTAGAAAGGTCAGGTGGGAGAACAGAGGTTGTAAGGTAGTCGTGAAATTGGTGGTACCGGGTATCTGCGAACTAGAATTAGTAGACAGTATTTATCATACAAACCGGAATTTGAGTAGGATGGGGCAAAAAGTTGTTGGACCGAGACGAATATGTCGAGTCGGTTGGTGCGGCGGGAATTTGTGAGGCTAAGCAAGCCATGGTATCCACAAATTTGTCGGTGGAGCGGGGAATGGTCGGATAGAATAATGAGTAAATGAGGTCAAAAGTGAATCCACGTAATGTTTGTACTTTTGAAGTTCCTCATTCTTACATTAGTAGATGCCCATAACTTGATTGACTACCAATTGAGAGTCGCCAAAAATGTTAATAGATTTGACACCTAAGTGTAACGTAACCGGAGACCCAAAACAAGGGCCTCGTATTCTCGTTGTATTATTAGTGCAGGGAAATCAATCCCGAATGAAAGAGGCATAGGTTCAGCGTCAAGAGGGATGAGAACAACGCCGGCTCCTCCACCGCGCTGGCATTTAGATCCATCGAAGAAGAGGGTCATTTGATATGACTCTTCCCTGAGTGAAAGAGTGGCGATGAGTTCGTCAAGGAAATTAAAATTGGTGAATTGTTCCCGGGTAAAGGGGCCTCCGCAAGATTGATCTGCAATAGTTTGTCCTTTGATTGACTTTGTTGTATAAACTCAAGGTCGAGGTCGGCGAGGAGCATAAGCCATTGGGCGATGTGTTGGTTTAGATGTGGTTTGGCATACATATAATGAATGGGGTCCGTTTTGGTGATGACAAAGTTTTGTGATTCAGGAGGTAATGTCGGAGTTTGGTGGCTACGAATAATAGGGCTAGGCACAATTTTTCTACATGTGTATACCTAGTCTCGTAATCCACGAGAGTATGACTTATATAATAAATGGTTTGTTCTCGATGTGCCGAGTCCGATGTGCGAGCATAGCTCCTATAACATGGTCATATTGAGGTAGAAAGGTAAAGGTAGAAAGGACGATCATCTTGAGGTGGAATAAGCATGGGTGGTTAGAGAGATAGGATTTAAGAGCCTCAAAGGCTTTGTGGCACTCCTCATTCCATTGAAATACAATGTCCTTATTTAAGAAGGTGATGAAAAGGGTGACATCGATCCGAGAGTTGGGAGATGAAACTCTTTCGAATGGATCAAGTTTACCCTGCAAACTACATGGTAGAAAATTGTTTGAGGTTTTGGGTGGGGGCATTTCTAGGATAGCTTTGACTTTAGATGGATCGACCTCAATGCCACGTGACTTGAGATGATAAAGCCAAGAAGTTTTCCCGAAAGAACACCAAAGACACATTTCTTTGGTTGAATTTTTGACCTAATATTGCAATAAATAAAAAGGGGTGATCGAAAATAATGGTTAAAACATCGAGATGTTGGAAAAAATGCGATGTTTAGATTTTCCAAGAAGATCATCGACATAATCCTCAAGGATAGTGTATAATGTCATGAAAAATGTAAGTCATAGCCATACCGATAAGTAGCACCAAAGCATTCTTAAGGCCAAATGGCATGACACGATAACGATGAAGGTTCCCTAAGGAGTTATGAAAGTAGTTTTATGTTGATCGGCGGGTGGGTACCAAAATTTGATTGTATCCGAAAAACCATCCATGAGAGAAAGCATTTCATGGCCCTTGAGTGAGATCAACAAGTTGATCAATACTTGGGAGGAAGTCATCCTTGGGGCAAGCGAGGTTAAGGTCTCGGAAATCCGTGCATATCGAAGTCCCCCATCACTTTAGTGGCAGTGGGCGATGTTAGAAATCTTTGATTAGAGGATAGTCAATAGGCAAGATGAAGGAAACAGAAAGAAGTCATTGAAGCTCTTCTTTGACCGAAGAGACAGGCGATGTGTGGATGCATCTTTCTCGGATTTTGTTTGACTTGGTTTGGAATCGAGGTTTAGGGTGATGTTATGGACAAATGGTAGGATGAATTCTGGCATGTCGGCGTAGGACAAGCGAAAGCTCTTAAGGCAAATGGCATGGAGAAAGGTAGTAAAGGCGGCTTGTTGTCGATGTGTTAAGGGATTGTCCGAAAATCTTCACAATGTGAGGATCCTCCTCTATGTGGATGTTGATTTCTATAAGTTAACTCATTCAACATGGTTTTAGTTTGGAGACGATGTAAGGCACGTTGAATATAGGAGTCGATTCCGCCCCAAGGTGAGTGAGGATGGAGTCGTCATCACGGCACTCAACAACATTGTCGAAGGTGAATCCTCTTCAATCTATGTCTGGATACGAAGGGGAAGAGAAGATGGATCCTCATTATCGATGAGGTTGATAAGTGAGAGGAGCTATGAAGATAGCATTTATGAAGACAAAAAAAATAACAGAGAGGATAGACAAAGGTTCTATCGACTAAAATGAAAGCAAGGTGATGATTCGAAATGGGAAAAAAATGTTTCACACGGAATGTTTTGGCTCTGCGAGAATAGACTTGCTTCTATCCTATCATTCCTTTGAGAAACAGATAAGGGTTAGGGCTAGGAGGAATACCTGTTGAATGTTGAGATGGCATGTGCGTATCGTAGAGAAAGATCGAGATCATTGCGAAGAACTCCTTTTTGTCTTGGAAGGACTACTGCAAGTAAGAATACAAGACCACAAGATTTTAATTAGACAACAAATGAGGATTTGCCTTAGGCCCGGAAATATAAAAACTTCCTTTCGAAGGTGGTGGGCCCGCTTTTAATATGATTCAACACAAATGATAATATAGAAAGCTATTGCAAAATCATGATTTAGGTATCTCGTTACAAAGCAATAGAAACTAAACTATCAATAATAAAGCGTCACGTTGTTTGTTCGGTTACTGGTCGTTGATACGTTCAGGTTGAGTTATAGGGATAAACCAGGCTGGATTTGGGGTTGTTAGGTGGCAAATAGGTGAGCAAAAGGGTTTTGGGGTATAAGTCACAGTGACCGATGGCGGTCACTGAGTAACCGACCACGGTTAGAGAACCGCTGCCGGTATAGGATAATCGACACCGGTAGGGTCAGTGATCTAGGTGCTTCTGGGTAGAGATTGGTTGCAAGGTGATTGTGGGGTTATTGAGATTGGGGGATGGCTGAGGGGAATGATGGGAGGATAGGGAAGACTCAGAGTGTGGTAAAATGGCCTTCTGGGCAATATCAGGGTGTGTGGGTGAAGGTTAAATGCAGTAGTGGCTGGTAGTAGATCTAGGAATAAACTTATGATTACTATTAATCAACAGGCTCAAGAAAATGGTGCTTAGAAACATATAACATACTACTTACTTGCCCCTAATGTAGATGCAAGTTTCAGGACTGTGATGATGAAGACAGGACCCAAGTTGGATGCAGTTTCCTCTTCTGATGCTCGGATGAGTGTTACTGGGCTCTGGTTATTCAGTTGCAGTCTTGGGCTTGATGTCCTTCTCTACAATCTCTTCTTGTTTCTTCACTTGTCTCTGCTCGGCCAAGCAAAATCTGGATTCTCTCGATGATTTCTCCTTCTCCCGATCAAATGAAAATCTGATCCTTTGTTTTTGGTTGGAAGTGGTCATTTACAGGGAACCGATGGTGGTTACGCAACCGACGGCGGTCGAGTAGGAACCGGTATCGGTCGGGTCAAAGCGGGCTATTTTTGGTAAAATAGCCAGCTTTCCCTCCTTTTCTTCCGAGGGATTGGTAGCGGGCTTGGTCAAGTCATTATGAAGTTGGTTTTAGGTGCGGATGAGGAGTAATTAGTCATAGGTGTGGAATTAGACCAAGTTATAGGTCTTAATTAGGTTAGTTAAGGGTTAAGACTAGGTCATGATGAGGTGGCGACATGAGGTGGCAGGTATGGTGATGTGGATTTATTAATTATAAGGTAATTAATAAATATTTGTGTAAAGTTTAGGTGGTGAGGTTAGGTTGCGAAATGCGATGCGGGTCACAAGGGGTCGTAAGACACAAATTTGGTGTCTACAATTGGACAACAATATATAAACAAATAAATATGTTGCACATGTGCAAAAATATGCATGAATACATAAGCTTCCAAAATATCATACGGGAAGCAAAATGAATAATGATATAATTGTTATAACAACATACCAATTATATCCATGAAAATAATAAGAAAAATATGGTTTAATACAACCATATAACAACAATAATTAAATAATAACAATTAATTATACAATGCATAATTAATTATCCTAACATTCCCCCCCTTAATTTTGCATTGTATCAAGGGATGAGGAGAGGAACTCTTTAAAAACTTGAACTTGTCATGTGCAAGTGACTTTGTGAAGATATTTTCTCTTTGTTCAGTTGTTGGACAAAATTGAAGCTAGATGTTGTGCTTCAACACATGCTCACATATGAAATGAACCTATACCTCAATGTGCTTTGTCCTTTCATGAAACACTAGATTGTGAACAAGTTTGAGAATACCTTCATTGTCAACATACATGGTGGTCGGTTTGTCCTATGGTATTCTAAGTCCTTCTAGTATGCGACGTAGCCAAATCGCTTCACAAACAACTTCTCTTGTAGAACGATACTCGACTTCTATGGAAGAGAGAGAAACAAAGTGTTGTTTCTTGATTCCCCATGATATTGGTCCAGATCCCATAAAAAACACAAATCCAAAATTGGATTTTCTATAATCAATATTTCTGTATGATCCGAATCGAATATCTAGACAAGAAGAAAGTTGTTCTTCTTGTATTCTAGACCAAGATCCAATGATCCTTTGAGATATCTCAAGATGTGCCTTGCTTATTTCCAATGACACACTTTGGGTTCTTGCATGAACCTAGATAGATAGCTTACTGCAAAGTTGATATCTGGTCTAGTGTAGGTTAGGTAAATGAGACTTCCAATCAACTACCGATAGAGAGTGGAATTTACCTTAGGAGATGGATCTGAATGAGATAACTGTAATCTATTTTCCATAGGTGTAGCAATTGGTGTGAAATCCATCATCCTAAATTTCTCGAGCGTTGTCTTGGTATATTTCATCTGAGAAACAAAGATGTGATTCTCTTTTGCCATAATTCCAATCCAAGACAATAGTACATTAGCCCGAGATCGGTAATGTCGAATAATCGATTAATATCTTTCTTCATTGCATCGATCATATTCATTGAACTACCAGTGATGACTAGATCATCGACATAGACAACAAAAACCACAATCTCCCCCTTGATTTTTGAGGTAAAGATTGGGATCGTATGGATTTATAACAAATCCATGTTGTACGAGATGCTCATCAATTTTGATGTACCATGCCCAGGGTGCTGTTTGAGGCCATACAAAGATTTCTTGAGTCTGCATACCTTTGAATCTTGACCAGGTACTATATATCCTTCAGGTTAAGTCATATAGACTTCTTCTTATAAATATCCATTTAGGAAGGCACTTTTTACATCCATTTGATGGAATTTCCATCCAAATTGTGCAGCTAGAGCAAAGATCATCCTGATGATTTTGATCATAGCTATGGGAGAAAAATTCTCCTCACAGTCAATGCCTTCTTTTTTGCATACCCCTTTTGCTACTAGTCTCGCTTTACACTTGTCCCTTTGTCCCATCTGCTTTGTACTTTATTTTAAATATCCATCTCGCATCCAATAGGTTTCTTTCTGGTGGAATATTGACAAGATGCCATTTTTTATTCTTCATCACTCGATTGATAATCAGAATCCATGACATCTTTCCAAGATTTTGACTATAGGGCTTCTGGACTATAGAGGGATCATTAGATTCAATAACTCTACTCATCAAATAAATTTAACTTCTTCTCTTGTTTTACTGTGAGTCCATGGTCAAGGGGTGGATGTATCTAGTGGAGCATCCATTCTTGCATCTCGTAATGTGCTAGTACACCACTTGGGCATACGTTGAACTATTCCTGTGGGTTGTGGTTCTATCTGATCAAAACCATCATCCCCATCATCATTTTCATCTTATTAGGGAACATTAAATT
This sequence comes from Taxus wallichiana var. yunnanensis, assembly GCA_018340775.1. Lineage (NCBI taxonomy): Eukaryota > Viridiplantae > Streptophyta > Pinopsida > Cupressales > Taxaceae > Taxus > Taxus wallichiana. The sequence continues at coordinate 209,985,890 of CM031243.1, forward strand.
CAATTTTTACAAATGGTGAAAAATATACATCTGGTGAGTCTGGAGGAGGAGTATCTGCTTCCTGCTTCTCGAAAAAATCAACATCTCTGCTGGTGTAAACTTTTATGGTCTTAGGATCCATTAATCTATACCCAAGATTCTCTTCACTATACCCAATGAAGATGAGTTTATGTGACTTCATGTCCAATTTATTTTTGTTCTGCTTGGGTATGTGCATGCTTGCTTTACACCCGAATACTCTAAGGTGTGCAATAGATGGTTTCCACTTTGACCATGCTTCTTGTGGTGTTACTCCGTCAAGAGAAACTATGGGAACTCTGTTCAAAAATACACTATTGTCTTTCCTACTTATGGCCAAAATTTCTTTGAAAATCTAGAGTCATCAATCATGCATCGCACCATTTCCATGATAGTACGATTTATTCTCTCAACAACACCATTCTACTGTGGTGTGTGTGGAGGAGGCATTTGTCGACAAATCCCGTGAGTTTGTAGGTAGTCTTTGAACTCATTACTGGTGAATTCCCCCCCTCAATCTAAGTAGAGAGTTCTGATGTGACAACTAGTTTCATTCTCAATTACTACTTTGAACTTATTGAAAGTTTCAAAAGCTTCACTTTTCTTGTGAAGAAAAAAATCCACATTTTCCTTGAATAGTTGTCAACACATAGCATGAAGTACTAAAATCCAGAATGACTTGGTTACATCAAACCATAAAGATCAGTATGAATCAGATCAACCTAACCATGAGCTCAATATGTACTCTTCTGGAATGAAGCTCTGTGTTGTTTTCCTACTAGACAATGAGGACACTTGTCTGTATCCTTATGAAGAGATGGTAGCCCATGTACCATATTACACCAGTAAAGTGTTTCGATATACTTGAAACTTACATGACCAAGTCTCCAATGCCACAACTGTGCTGAGGTGGAGTTCTTAGCCATAGGGGCTTGATCATCTCTGTGAACAAAATCAAGTTGGAACATGTGTCCCACATTGGAGGCTTTTGTAACTATTTTCGAGCCTTGTGATTTATCTCAAATTAAACATGTTTAAGTGACTATACGTGTCAATTTTTATGTTGTGATCAAGGAGTTGATTTCTGAAAGAAAATCATTTGTCAACCCAGGGACATATAATACATTTGATAGTCTTGATTGTGTGAACCAAGGGTAGAGAAATGTTCCCAATCCTCGAATCGTATATGAAGAATAATCTCCCAATGAAACATGATTTTTCGATGGTGTGTCCCTCATTGAAATAAAATAGTCTTTGTGGCCAGTCATGTGTCGAGTGGCCCTCGAATCAACATACCAAACATCACTAGATGACGTGGATTGTTCACTTGATCGAGCAGTGAACAAGTAGTCTTCATTTCATTTATGAAGAGTGTTCTTGTTGCTCAACAATATTTCCTTGCTAATGGGGTCTTCTTTTCTAGTTCCCCTTTTTCTGCCCTTGATTGTAGTTAGAATGTCCCTTGTGAGATTTTTGTGGAGGTCCAGAGTTGCTTGATGAACCTTTCTTGTAAGTATTATACCAACAATATTTTAGGTCATGTCCAGAAAGCAGATTAGAATTGCTTCTTTCGTTGTCTATCCCTTAATATTGATTTTGATTTTGGGATTTTTGATAGGAATTAGGTTTTCCTTTACCTTTTCCTTTCCATTTTTGATGTGAAGAAATTTCTTTCTCCTCTTCATCATCCTTATTATGTATGGCTTCCTCTTGTTGTAGTAAGTTTACCAATTTTTCATAACTAATGGTTCATTTGACACGCCTCAAGTGGATTGCAACAAAAATTTGGTAAGAAGAGGGGAGTGCTATTAGAATAATGGAAACAAGAGCATCATATGAGACTAATTCTCCCAAGGCTAGAAGTGAAGCCCTCAATCTGAAACTCTTCTTAATAAATCTTTGATTTTCTCATTTTGTTTGAACTTTAATGTGTGTAATCAGAATTTGCAAACCTGAGGGACATATAAAATTCTTGTTCTTGGGCTCGTATACTTTGCTATCTTATCCCACACTTCTTGGCTGTTGTGGCATCATGAATGTGGGGTTGCACATTGTTGGACACTCCAAACAAGATGATGAGTTTGGATTTTGATATTCTTTTCTAGTTCTTGTTCTTGTTCCTCAAATCAACATACCAAACATCACTAGATGACGTGGATTGTTCACTTGATCGAGCAGTGAACAAGTAGTCTTCATTGTTTGAGTGTTCTTATTGCTCAACAATATTTCCTTGCTAATGAGGTCTTCTTTTCTAGTTCCCATTTTTATGCCCTTGATTGTAGTTAGAATGTCCCTTGTGAGATTTTTGTGGAGGTCCAGAGTTTCTTGATGAACCTTTCTTGTAAGTATTATACCAACAATATTTTAGGTCATGTCCTCTTTTGCAGATTGGACATTGCTTCTTCTATTGTCTATCCCCTTAATACTGATTTTGATTTTGGGATTTTTGATAGGAATTAGGTTTTCCTTTACCTTTTCCTTTCCATTTTTGATGTGAAGAAAGTTCTTTCTCCTCTTCATCATCCATATTATGTATGGATTCCTCTTGTTGTAGTAAGTTTACCAATTTGTCATAACTAATGGTTGTATCTGACACGTTTAGTATTGCAACAAAAATGTGGTAAGAAGAGGGGAGTGCTCTTAGAATAATGGAAACAAGAGCCTCATATGAGACTACTTCTCCCAAGGCTAGAAGTGAAGCCCTCAACTCTGTAACTCTTCTTAATAAATCTTTGATTTTCTCATTTTGTTTGAACTTCAATGTGTGTAACTGACTTTGCAAATTCAGTATAAAATTCTTGTTCTTGGGCTCGTATACTGTGCTATCTTATCCCACACTTCTTTGGCTGTTGTGGCATCACGAATGTGGGGTTGCACATTGTTGGACACTCCAAACAAGATGATGAGTTTGGCTTTCTGATATTCTTTATCAAATTACCTCTACTTTGTAGTATCGTAGTTGATCCGTCGTCGAGTACCATTCACAACAAGATAGATTTATTCAAACTCAAGTTGTGTCTTAATTTTTATCTTCCATACAACATAGTTGTTTCCTCTGAGTAGTTGTCAATCCGGAAGAAAAAATTTGGGGGCATTGGTGCCCATTTTACAAAGATCACTAACGATAGGGTTTGGCTCTTATCACTCTAGGTATAAGGTCTCCCAATCTATATACTGTTAGTCTGATATAACAAACCTTTCTATATATGCACCCTTCCGATATACCCGATGGTACATGGAAGAAGCTCACCCTTTCTATATACCTGATGGTACGTGAAAGAGGCATTAGTGTGTGTGGAAGAATTCAATACTTGGTACCAAGACAATACTAAAAGGGGTCTGTGTGATTATTGAATCCGGCTCAAAGAAATGTCCTCATACGCGTGCGTAACTTCGCTATATACTTGGATAATTTCTCAATCTGAATTTATGTCATGCAATTATTCACAGACGGATGGGATGGCTCATAGTGTGTACAATGTGACCTTATTACTCCCCGTTGATTTAAAGGGTTGATGCCAAGACAACGTTGTTGAAACTATATTAGGCATTAAGTACAGTAGTAGTCATGATGGATTTACCCATAAGTGCTTCCCAGAGACACCGTATATACCGAACGCTGCAAATGAGATCTAGGATCTCGTGAGTGTTATAGAACCAATTTTTACTATTTTGTATTACAATTTTCTGCTAGTTTCTGAGTAGTTACAATATTTGCGGTTGACTATGACAACATGCAAATTAGTACAATATGATGAAGCATGCAATTACATTCAAAAATTTAGAAAAAAATGAATGTTCAACAATTTTTTTTTGTTTTGCGGGCCCTGGTGGCCTTCGGAGCCCAAAATGACCCACTATGCCAAATACTTGCAAAAATATAGCTGAAAATTCAATTTTGGATAGGCCTCTTTTGTAAAAAATTGTTCAAAATGTAAAAATATGTAGAGTGGAGGAAATTTGTTTTTGCCCTAAAATAGGGTTTTTCTCGCTAAATTTAGTTAGTTATAACTAAATTTGAATTTACCACTAAATTTAGTAGTTCCACTAAATTTCCTGCCAAATTTGGTAGTGGGTGAGGGAGGGGGATTTGACCCCTTGACCTCTCTTGATGGGAAGTGTCTTACAAAAGTTATGCTAGCCACTTGGGCGGCTAAGCTAAACAAGTATGTATAAAGAGAAAATTGTAATTAAACACTTCCAAACTATAAAACCATACCTCTTTAGAAAACCATGGTTTGGGAAAGGTGGTTTTGAGCAAAAATTCTAGTAAAGAGAAAAAATGACAAGCGGTTTTGGTGAGAATGAAGGTAGTTTTGAGTGTGTATGGCGCCTTAGATCAATTTTCTTCCTTCCTTTGAGCTTGTAATCTCTTCCTTGGTGTATTCAATCCTCCTCAACCTTAATTGCAATGAATAAAGGTGGTTTTGATGAATTTGATGGTGATTTTGAGGAATTTGATGATGGTATTGCATGGGATGGGGCTGGGAAGTTGCAGAGGCAACTCTGGCTCTCCTTTTCTTGCACAAGCTTCTCTAATGCTCCTCAAACTCTACTTGTAATCCTCCAATATCCTTCAACCTACTTTGATACCAAATGTAATTTCAAAAACAGGGACGAAATCCTATATATTTTATTAATGTGAAATCAATCAACCATTACAATGGAGTGCTGCAATATTTATACATATTGGACAATAATATACAAACAAATAAATATGTTGCACAAGTTCAACAATATGCCGAATACATACGCTTTAAAATATCATACGGGAAGCACAAATGAATAGTGATATAATTGTTATAACAACATAACAATTAGATCCGTGAATATAATAAGAAAAATATGGTTTAATACAACCATATAACAACAATAATTAAGTTAGGTATGATAAAGGGTTTTCAAAGGCTATTCACATTGGTATGATAAAGGGTTTTCAAAGGCTATTCACATTGGTATGATAAAGGGTTTTCAACCTACTTTTGGCAATCAGTTTCCTCTCATCAGCAGTTTGTTGATGACACTATTATGCTTCTGATGGCCTCAATCATTGAAGCCAAGGCTATCAAAACTATTCTAATATTTTATGAGGAAGCCTCGGGACAGAAAGTAAACTTTGACAAAAGCTCAGTCTACTTCTTCAATACTCCTATTGAAAGGCAAAAAAAGATTGCTCTCATTCTTGGCTGTATAATCAACTCCCTTCCAGCTACTTATCTAGGGCTCCCTATGAGTACTAGTAAGGTTTCTAATGAGGTTTGGAATGATCTACTTAAGAGATTTCAGAAAAAACTTATTGGTTGGAAAGGTGCTATACTATCAAGTGCGTTGGAAAATGTTTATTGATAAAAAGCACTCTTCAGAACTTACCTATTTATATCATGTCGATGTTCAAAGCATTCCAGCAATAGCAGTGGTGAATAGCATTGAAAAAATCCAAAATCACTTTTTATGGCATGGCACAGAAGAAAGGTTTAGGTACCATTTAGTATCTTGGGAGTGTGTATGTAAGCCAAAGCGGATTGTGGGTTTAGGAATCAAAGATATCTCGAAATATGAATGCTGCTCTAATTGCAAAGTTGGGTTGGAGGCTTATAAAAGAGCAGAAGCCATGGACCGAGTTGATCAAAATCAAATACCTTTCCAATAAAAACATGAATTCCTTTCTTTTGATCAGATACTTCCGAATGGATCAATTTTCTAGAATAATCTTCTCCACATCAGGCATATTCTCTCCAGGGATGTAGCTGGAAGCTCGAGAGATGGAAAAGACATTGATTTCTGGAATGACATATGGTCGACATTAACTGGAATACCTCTTATGGACACATTAAAGACAACCTAATTAGAAATTATGGGAAGAAAGTCAAGGACTATATTGAGGTGGTTGACAACAAAAGGAAATGGAAACAGATCAAAGTAGATGAGGATAATATGTAGTCTGTTGTTTCATCCATGTAGAGTCATCTCTCCCTAATACATATCAGTCCTCAAAATCATAAGGATGAACTTATTTGGAAAGATTCCTTTGATGGAGAGTACTCGGTTAAATCTGGCTACAATTCTTTCTTTGCCTCTATTGAAAGTGAAATTGAATGGCATAAGCTGTGGATGCCCAAGCTAACCCCTAGAGTAAATTTCTTCTGGTGGCTTATCATTAAAGGTAAGATCCTCACTAATGAAAATCTCATTAGGAAAGGATTTATCATGCCTAATAGATGTTGCATGTGTCAGGAAGAAGTAGAAGACATTAAACACCTCTTTCTGCATTGCAAGTATGCTTCCAAAATCTGGCATCTTATTTTTGAAAACTTCAATCAGGAATGGATCTTTCCCCATACTTTTCTATAGGCCTAGGAACAATGGAACTCTCCTTACAAGCACTGTGTGGTGAGGATATTATGGCAACTGGTTCTCCCTCACACCATGTGGTGAGTCTGGAAAGCTAGAAATGATGTCATTTTCAGGAATACCAGAAAGATATGCAAAAATTCTACAAAGAAATTATCATTGCAGTAAAAGACAACATTGAAAGATTTAAACCCCTAAAAATAGACTTTATCCTGAGGAAGAGGAGCACATTCTGGCTGCTTGGAACATTGGCACTATTAGGAACAAGAATAACAGTAGCATTGATAGATCCACTGTCCGATGGATTCAGCCTCCTAGTACATGGCACAAGTTGAATTTTGATGGGGCCTCAAAAGGAAATCCTGGGGATTCAGGAGGAGGTGGAGTGATTAGAGATCACAGAGGTTGTTTTGTTGCTACTTTTTCTAGCAAAATGGGTAGGCAAACCAATCACTACTCGGAAGCTTTAGCAATGCTTTGGGGAATAAGGTTAGCTAGAGATTGTAATATTTCCAATATTATAATTGAAGGAGATTCGCTGAACATTATCAATTTTTTAAACCAAAAACAACCTCCAAGTTGGTCAATCAGGGACTTTATAACTGAAGCTATTGATATTTGCAAGAGTTTTGATAATTTTAAAATCAACCATACCTACCGAGAAGGCAATAGTGTGGCAGATGGTTTGGAAAATATTGGGGTAAACAATACATTGCAAACTTGGTTAAGGGGCGACACTCTTCCTACTAAAGTACGTGATGACATCATCAAAGATATGCATGACTTGGAGCGTAATCATTAATAGATGTAGGGCAGATGCTAAGGAGTGGTTTATTAATTGCAAAGTGAGGATTAATGATTATAATTTTCCGCATGTATTGGAGGTCTTCAAAAGCAGAGCAGGGGATGAATCGTATAGATTTCAAATTTTTACCATTGTAAGAAGAAGAAGCATCACAGGAAAAATGGGGGACCACCTTGCAAGACTGAGCCCACCCATAATCCAACATGGAAAAATGATACAGTTCTCTAGAACTATTTGCAAAAAGGGGGTCTTACAAATTTTATTGAAAAGATTCAAGGTTTCGATCAGGATATTTCAATAAAATTTGCAAATGGCTGGAGGAATCATGTTGTTGAGTATAGTAATATCAAGGTCAAGATTTTCGAGGAGCTAATTGCCCAGGTCACCAGGCTTAATCTAGACGGAACCAAATTCTTCAACAAATGCGTGGACAGAGAGGTGGAGGCTAAAAAGTTTCTTGATGAGGGGGAGAATCTGGAGTTTGTGGTAGTTGGCATCAAAATAGCATCTATTCCTGAGCCCTTCACTGAGATTGCAAGGATGGTGGTAAGGTACGTTACTCTGGAGGGGAGATTTGTCACCATCCCCCAGAAGCACTTAATTTTCCTTAATCACTTTCGCAGGAACCTTACCATAAATTTTCCTCATTATTTGCTGAATTCCTTGGAGAAATTTGTTCTTGAGGTGCAAAATCATACAAGGGTTGTTCCCCTTCACCAAGGGTTGATCCTACTCATCCACCACCATTGCTTAGCCTACTCCCGCCCCCAACCTACTCCCCTACCTTCATTCCTCCCCTTGCTGATAGAAAACTTGACATTGCTACCCCCAACAGGAAGAGGAAAGATAAGAAAGCTAAGGTCCCTCTGCCATCTTCACAGAGGGTTTTAAGAAGCCATAGAGATCTGGAACTTGTAGAGAATTTATTACACATAAGTAAACCGGTGAAGGATTCAAGGAAGTGGACCTGTTGGTCAGGGTTGAAAAGATGGAAAAGGAGATTCATGACCTCAAGAGTGCTATTAGGGATATGGATAAAACAAAGGGCAAGAGGAAGCTATAAAACTCTGAAGAAGATGATACCACTGCTGAAATATTCAAGAAGCTTCTTTCTCTGGATGCCAGGCTTGGCAATGCAAAAGGGCATAATGATTGTATCCTCTCAGCTCTTAAAAGTATCTATAATTTTATAGAGCAACATGTGCAAAGTATGTGCAGTCTTAGCAGCATTACCGATGATATATGGGGATCAAAGGAGAACCAAGATCTTGCAATTTCCCAGGCAGATATGAAAGATCCATCCCAGGCCACGGCCATTGCATTCTTCATCTCGCTCCAGATGATTAAGGCCAAGATTGACCGAGTTGTCAAGTGATGCGGTGCCCTGTTGTTATTTACTGGTGGTGAAGTTGTTGTTGTTTGGTGATTTTGATGTTGTTTTTTGGCTGGGATGACCAGTGGTGGATCCCTCTTGTTCATTTTTTTGTCTCTTTTGCTCTTATTCGGATCACTGTCTGTCTTGATCTTGTTTTGCTCTCTATATTGTATTATCTGGCTGTTGAGCCTCCTAGTTTATGGTGTTTAGCCTATCTAGGTTTGGTTACTCTTCTTTTGATATCTGGATTTTGAGCCTTTTTGTACTCAGGGTATAGTCCCTTCAAAACTATTTACCCATAATAAAAAAACAACAATAATTAAATAATAACAATTAATTATACAATGCATAATTAATTATCCTAACACTAAGCACCCGACTCCCTTATCACTGCGAGACCAAGAAGTGAGGGAGGTAGGCCCCAATACCAAGCCTCGTACTAGTAGTCATCATAGATTCGTGCCTCATGTACCTTTAGGTATATCGAGGACTCCATCCAAAAATACCTGAAACCATCCATAGATTTCCATTTCCTAGGTTCCCTTTGAGCCCATTTTCTTCTTTTTCACATTTTCTAAATAATCAAGATGATCAAAAACTTGTTGCTTGACTTGTTTATTAATAAAATATATAAGTTTTTTTTTTTTTGTTTCATGGTTTTTATCACCTATTCTTAGGCCAAGAAAACACAACAATCTACCTCATCCAACAACATCCCTATTTCTAACGATCTTTCCCAAAAATTTCACACTTGCCACCGATTCTTTAACAACTATGATCACAATGCCTCTGGTTTCCCAACCCCTTGTCTCTATGGTTTCTCTTCACGAAACTCATGTCATCTAAATTGATCACCATCTTGAAACTAATCCTTCTACCTCTCATTAGTCTATTTCCTCAAGACCAACTATGCCTCCATCCATCGCTTCTTTTTAGACCCTTGGACTCACATTATCCCTTATGGATGCTTGTAATTTCAACAACTCCTTCACACTAATCCCATTTCACTTTCGATTATCTAGTCTCAGTAAATCTACCATAATCCCCATTCCTACCAAACCAATCAATTTTGGAGCCCATTCCACCCAACATACATTGTATCAACACTATCCCCACCTCTTCTATCCCCATCACCTCCTCATGTACTATAGTAATGTGTGCCCCTATCCAAACATATCAAGAATCTTACTTGCTTCATCCTCAATTTAGACAACATAATCATACTTTGTCTCTTATATATACTTCCCATATTCATACCAATGTAATCACTTCATAGCCCCATCCTTCTGAATCAACTCAAACCCATCAACCTCCTTTTTGAGGTGCTTATCGCTATATACTTCCCAACCAATCCACTCAACTATCTTAACCGCCCATCACTTATATTCCAACCCATCCCATAGAAAATCAATCCAATATCCCCATCTCTCAACATCCAACACAATCTCACCAATCTTATCATGTCCCCATTCCTCAACAAAAATCCCTATCTCAACCCATTCAATCACAACCCCTCAATTACATTCTCCCTTATCAAACACTCCCCAAAAACATAATTATCCTCAAACATATCAAACTTATCAACAACATAACCCATCCACCTCTTATGCATCACAATCTCATCCTTAACTTCACAACCCCATCCATCTAATGATCCATTGCAAGCGTTATTAAGTAAAATGGATAATATTGAAGCCTCTACCTTGGGATCAAAAACCACATTCTCATATGAACAAATATGTGACGATCCTATCAATCCATCCATCCTTGTAAATCCTTTTCAATAGAAAAGAGGATCCTTAATAACACCTTCACATTTTTAGACATTTATGTTACCTCATGACCCATGATCAAGACCTTATGCTTCACACATTCCCCATGTTGTTAGCCGGACCCACATTGGAATGGTATAATGGTATCCCACAACACTCATTGTTCTCCTTCACCCAACTTGCAAAATTGTTCCTAGAACACTTTTTGATTAATATTACACATAAAATCACTATCACTGACCTCTACACCATTATCCAATATGATGATGAATCTATTGCGGACTTCATCACATAAAGACATGGCATAATCAACCAAATATCATTCTCCCTTCCACAACTGAGCTTATTGAACTCTTCTCGCATTCTTGTGTGAATAATATCTCTTCTACTCTTCAAATTCAATCATTTCAAACATTTTAAGAGGCATTTACCATGGCTCACAAACTTAAAATTTGTGAGCCTTGAGAAAATCCAAGTCAAAATTCTATCTAATAATCCTAAACCCGAATTTACTATGTCCTCCATGCATGGTGATAATTATAAGAACACCACTAATGCCATCATGGTTAAATCTTCCTCCACACTCAATTTTCACATGGGGCTCCCATAAAGAGCTCCTAGAATGCCTCCTAACTATACCCCTTTTGGAGAATCATATAGTTAAATATTTGACAAGTTAATGGAGGTCCATCTTATTTAACTTCCTCCCATATGACCCATTGATGACTCGCGACCGAACCCATATGGTATTACGAGGGGAATTATTGTAAGTATAACTAAGTTTAGGGTCACGAAATTGAGGTGTCATTCCTTCAAGGACCTTATTCAACAATTCATAGATTGTAGTGACCTCCAAGTGGACAATCCTAATGCTCCACCTAATCAGAGGTTTGAGGTCTCTAAAAACCATTCCCAATCATCCACCATAAAATAAAATTCCACCCCACATCTTATGCATCTAATGCTCACACAATCAATACCATAAATCAAGATCCAACACCATCACTTACACCCATCACCTCTTCATCCATTATACCCATGTCTATTTCAGACCTTTTTCCTACACCCATCATTCCATCATCATCTGAATCTATCTCCACTTAAATTCCTACCCCTTCATCCACAACCTCATTAATATCTACACCTATCACATCTACACCAACTATATCGACAACTATCACACCCACATAAACTTCAACTCTACCTACTACTACATCCATATCTACCGCATCCCCGTCTATCACATCTAGTCCTTTACCAATAGCTACCTCGATGTTGACCTTAACATCTTCATCTCACATCCCTACATCATAATCACTCCTACATCAATCCCATATACTATCATGACTATGCGTACATGAACATATTAATTTGTGTCCACATCCATACCATCTCTTGAATCATCTACCATGCATACATTCACACCTAATATGATTACAAATAAGACTCTCGTCCCATATAAAAGTCCAATCACCCCTACACCAACCAATCATAAATCTATAAAATCTATAACCCATTTTGATCTCATCTAGCATATCATGCAAAAACCCCTTCCATATTCCATATCCACATATATAAAAAAATCCACATCACTTGGTTATGCTTCTATAGATCCTCAGGTTGAAATCATCACCATTCATGCCAAAGGTTAAACCTCACAATGAAATTCTAAGAAACTTGGCATACCAATTCAAAAGTCCCTCACACATCCACACAAAAAGTTGGAGCTCCCCCACCCAAGTTAGGAGCATTCCCATCCATATTAGGGCAAACCCATTCATCTAAGATCCCCATCACCAACACATCCAAACCAAAGAAACATAATCCTCCTTCCAAATATGATTCCACTTTGAAATCATCCACATCCCCAATTGTTAAATCCAAATAATCTAAATCCCAAATAATTAAAAATGAAACCAAGTCACTATTACCCTCTTCTATTTCCAAATCTAAATATGAACCAAAGACCCATAAAGCCTCATCAAACCAAACCATTCCTCATACCTTCATCTACCATTCCCAAATCCACTTCTTCTATAACCTCTTCTTAAAAAACCCCATCAATCCCTACACAAAAATATTTCAATGCCTACTCCAAACCTCAACAATAAATTTTCCTCCTATCAAAACTTTCAATCCACGTAGCCCAAAAACATCATTGTTTGAATTTAATTTAGTTGTGCATATCATCGTGACCCATGACATGACACCAAAAAATGCAAGGCCCTCAAACCTTCTCATCCACATAGACCACCCTCTTCATTCTATCTCATCCACAATCATGTCCAACCCTCTAATTTAACCCTCACCTTGTAAGGAATCTAAGTCACATTTTCCATCCAAATAATTCGTTTCAATCCCTCCATCCAACACTACCTCTTCCAAGGAGGGTCCCCCTCTTTTTATTGATGTTATTTGTTCTCACCCTCATGATATTAAATCATCTATCCAATCAAAAAATAGATTCATCATCGCTGCTCCTTCTAACAATCCTACCTCATATCCCTAAGCATCCACTAGCTCATCCATATTTTCATCCAAGTTGCCCAATGTGTTGCACCATCTCTCACTGGGGGAGTATCAACTCCTTACTCTTAATCCTCTCACCTCTCCTTCTTAATCCAATAACCTCATGGACATGGAAGACACCATGCCCCTTCCCCCTAACTTCTCTTTATAAACATACCACTCCTATAGAAAGGAGCCAACGTGGAAATGTTTCTCCCAACGGGGGATTGGATGATATATTATCACACATAAGTATGGATCTAGGCCTATCATTTAGTGTCTCTTGATGGTAAACAAGAAATGAAACCTCTCAATGCCTTGTACTTGTGACCCTTATACTATTAGGATATCTACCAATGTGATCTTAGTCATGCCATAATATCTTATCTCCTCATTATACCTTCCATATATCCTTATAATGATTTGGAATCATGTGGTATACCATCACTTTCCTAGTTGTGACCTTTAATATGGGCAATACAACTCTTCTCATAGCATATTCCTTATGGACAAGTTCCTCCTTCTAGGTGGGAACCCCACAATCATTACATCCATCACCCTCTTATCTACCTATTAGAACCATGCTAAGGGTCCATAGGTGTCACTTGTACATATTATATATCCTCTCCCCAAGTGGTTTATTGGCTATCTCCAGCTATATTTTTTTTGGGAGAAAATTTGTTTTGTGGAAAAATTGGTGAGTTTCAAGCCAACGCTATGGGAATCTAAGTCCCTCTACTTGAACGGTGCAGCTTCTATATGTGAATGCATGAAAAAGTGGATTTCAATGGTGGCCTTTTGACCAGAGATCCAACGAGGGCACTCCACCGACCCTATGGCAAAGCTAGCAATTCTCACTAGAGAAGAACTTCATCGAGAAGGGGAAAGGGAGTGGGAATGGAGATAGGAGAAACTAATGTTGTGAGTAGAATATCGATTCCCACACACATTAATTAGAAATTTCATTTATATGCATTTATAATCGAAGAAAAACAAATCCGCAGGAGAAGTTACAAGACCGAATGAAACTCATCTGCGCAGTAAAGTACAATAAATTCCTCAATCAAAGAGACAATAATTCCTTCTTTTTATTATTTAATCTCAAGCGAGTTTGTACATAGCTTGAGGATGGAATAAATTTGAGGAAGAAGAGAAAATAGAAGAACAATGGCATTTTCTATCTTTTCCAGGTATTGAGCACTCTGGTCTTTTTTTAAATCAATCACCAATCCTTGGAATGATGTCGAGAAGCCATTATATTATTTTTAAGAAACTGTTATAACTTCAAAAATCTTTGACACCTTTTCAAATTCTCTGTTGTGAAGAAAACTCCCATGACAAAGTTAAAAACCAGATCTTGCAAAGCAACCGTTACATTCAATTTTCCAGTTTAAATATAGACCATTTGATTTGTTCCTCTAACTTTGAAATTGGGCCATCCACATGGCAGGAAGGAATTGGAGTAGTTACGGGGAAGCCTTTCACATTTTATGACTTTTTGTGAGATTTGGCAATTTGGAACAAATTGGCCCATCACCCCACTTTGAATTTTCAACTTAGACACGTGGCATGTTCTTATTGGAAATGGGGTTGTGACCCTTTTCTCAACATTTTAACCTTTTTTGGGAAAAGGATGAAAAACTCAATTTCCTCCGCTGGCCCACTCCTCCTTTGATTTTCAATGGAGGGCCCAAGACCATGGCGGAGTCGTGGGGAAAGTTAGAAATTTTACTTCACATTTGGGAATTTGGTTAAATTTCCAAAAGTGCCCCGATGGCCCACTCGTCTTCTTTGAATTTTTCCCTGTGGGCTTCAAATTTTAATTTTTCCCTTATAGCTTGATTGGGGCCACAGGTTACTTTTTAAATTTTCACCTTTTTTAAGAAAAAGACTCAAAATATCAAATCCCCGATGGCCCGCTCATCCACTTTGACTTTTTAAAGATGGGATTTTCCTCTCCAATGAATTTGACACGTGGAGGTGTCTCGTTGAGCCTTCCATACTTAGCCGATTTTACTTTCATTTTGTACCTGGAACACGTGGTAAGCCCACACTTAAATGGAGACTGTCCTTTGGACCCTTCCCCTTGGTGTTACGCCATTGCAACATGTGGAGCCATCCACTGAGTTTTGAAGTATGACCAAACCACATCCAATTAGAGAGACCCACGTATCACTCGGGGATGCCGAGGCAAAATTTTATGGGGAAAGAAATGCCCTCATTCTTGACTATAGAAAAAATACACATATGAAGAGAACTTCCTGATTTTGAGTCTAATTTTCAAATTTCCTTCACGAACCAGAGGCATGAAGGAAAAACAATGATTTGACGACCTAGGCCATAGAACAAGTGAACAATCTTGATTGAAAATGGAGGTTGCAAAGAGGATATTACGAGCAGACCGGAAATGAATGATTTCTGAAAACGAGCAAAATAGAGGTTTAAAAAGTCCTTGGGCATGACTTTTGCTATTTTCTTGAGTCTCAAACTTGGTTTTAACACCAATGAAGGGCATGAGCTCAAAAAAATTTGAATTTGGCTATGGAAATGTAGAGAATTTTTCAAGAGATAACAATTCTAAAGTTAAAATCATGGATGCTCATCAAAAGCTATCATATCTAAAAACATAATTCTCCTCAATGGAGAGTTGTTTATATACGTAAAACAATGTAAAAATATACACCGATCCTCGAAGGAAATCCATCATGCATATCATATCTACTGCCTTCCTAAAAAGTCAAAATCCAAAATCCAAAAGCATAGATCTTAACCTAGACCACTACCTCGAAGGATGGATACTACCTTATATCATGGCAGTGGAAGCTTCCTGCATTGATAAACCTTATTAAAGTCTCAAAAGAAAAATCATGAAAATTTAAAAACAAGCATCCTTGGAAATATTCCTGCATCGAATGACTTTCTCATTCATAAAAAAATTCCCGCATTGATTAGTTTGTACAAAATTTCTTAGAGCTAGGGCATATACCTAAGACTACCACTTAAGGAGAACCTACTTCCCCATATGAGCTACATCTTAAAACCTTTTTCATGTCTACATTAGGTGTATAAGCACACCCTCCATCTTTCATGATCTTAAGTGTGACTAACTATCATTATTTATGTGTTAACACTTTTCATTGGTCACAAGTGCATTGCTTTGTTCACTTTATTTTCCATGATTTACCTCTAATCCAATGCAAGGGAATATATTCCATGCATGCTCCTTACTATGATGAAGTGTAAGCTTCTACATTTTGGGTTACCCTATCAAAATAACATTTTATCTATCACATACAATCCAATTTCATCTCATCTTATTAATATTATATATCTTATGACTTTTCATCATATCTCATCCTATACATATTGCATCCTCTTATTCATTTTATTGGTTTATCCCATCTTATCCATCTATCTCATTTGATCTACTTATATCATCCATCCTATCTATTTTATCTCATCTAATATTTTATCTAATCTCATCCAATCTATCATCTTTTTACTCACCTTATCAATCTTCTCTCATCCCATCTTATCAAATAGTCTTATCTCTTCCAAACCTCATCCAATCTATTGTCTTATCTCATCTTATCCATCCATCTTATCTTGTCCATCATCCAATATTTTTATCCAACCTATTTTTCCTATCCTTTAGACTGGTGTGTCACCCATAACACACCTTTCCTTGTTTTGCATGGCTCATTTTTCCATATTTTTTTCTCATCTATATATCTATCTATCTATCTCATCAAGTATCCTTACTTGCATCTCGCAGCCCGCTCTGCAGCCATCTTTTTGATCCATCTCAGGGAACCATATTTTTCATCTTAAGTCTACCATGTGGCCATCTTTTATCCTCATCCCACCCAAATGCATATTTTTACTTCCTCATGTTTGAAGGATAACACATGATTCCCCGTCTTTTTCAAGACCATTGTTTCACCATCCTCACATTTTTTGTGCATATTTTGATGTCTTCCTTCGACCCATTGGTCCCATGGCTTGTACATCCATTTGAGTGGATTCCCATTGGATTCCATCCATATTACTGATATTTTCTGACTCATAAGGTCTGTAGTCCATTAACATCACCTCTATCATAGACCGTGCTATGTCCCTACCAATGTGTTTCTAGGATCACCACCATATTTTTATTTTGTTTTTGTTTTTTTATCTCATCAATGATCTTTCCCATTTTCTTGGGGCATCCTTTCTCTTATTCTCTTCCTTTCTCATCCTTTCCATCCTTCTTCACCTATCTCTTTCAAACTCATGATCAATTCCCATTTGTGTAGTTAACCCCTAGCTTGAGGGGGAACACCCTCATCAATCATATTTTCAATCCTTTCTCATTTTTCTCTCATGGTTTTCCCAATGCAAACCACTCAACAAAAAGGAGAAAATGTAAACACCAATTTTGATATCCTACCCGTCACCCCGCATTCACTTTTTGGCATCTTTTCACATACATACCTCTATTCCCTTTTCCCTCCTAAATTTAATTTATCTCAATTATCATTATTTTCCATCTTATTCCTTATTAATCATACTCTTAATTAATAATTCATTAATCACCCTTAATAATCTATTAATCATCCCTAATCTTGTTTAGTTAATTATAAACCCTCATTTAATTCATTTCTTCTCCCTAAATCCTCTAGTTTATCCTTTTTGAGTCTACATTTAATAATTTCATCATCACTTTATTTAATGCTTTCCACCCCGCACCTACCCATTTATCTTATCTACACAACCCGATTAAGCTAAAATGTAAAATCTAAGCCTAATTTGATGCTAAAATTATAGTAAACAAATGTAATAATGAAATATAGATATTAACCCAAGAAAATAAGAAATAAAAGTATGAAACCCTAAGTGTAAAGAGGATTATAAGAGCCTTAGATGATTCATAGAGGTTTTTGAGCTGTGCCGTAGTGGAGACTAACTGAATAGAGATGGAAAACCATTGTACAAGAGCCTATAAAATTATAGATTTGAATAGATAAGCTGGATTGGGGCATCTAGAGAGGCAGACAAGGCACCGCAGTGCCTGGGTACTAATTCGGGCACTTGGGTGCAGTAAAAATTCTTATAAATCCTAATTCTCGTGGTCATAAGATGTTTTCTAATGCTCACCTTTTGTCACTATGGATTCACACAATGGTCATTGGATTCACAAAAAAACCTGTAATGAAGAATAGACCTGTAAAACCCTAAAATAGACATCAAATCCCCAAAAACAAAAGATGTAGAATGAGGTGTCGACTGTCCTTAGTTGCCATAATGGTGGAATTACAACCGAGCTCGTACTACATCTTAGACCCAATGTAATTATGTGTATGTGTGTGCATGAAATTTTTCCCTAAGTTGCTTGTGTGCCAGTCATACTTGGATAACGAGAAAGTAGCTAGATGTAAAGAAATGTAGTAAATGTGTGCATGGAATAAAATGAAATTCCCTCCTATGAAGTGTATGCAGATGAACCAACCCTTGTGTCCCTTGTGATGGAGCTATATGGATGCAATAGAGCTCTTATATGCCTTGATGGATGCAACCTTAGGTGGAGATAGTAGATGCTTAGTGCTTGGTCCTTTATTATGATCACATAACTTTATATTTATATGATTCCCTTGCTTGAACTTCGTAATTAACCCCGAAAAGGCCAACTACCAAAAATATAAGATGCTTAAATGGATAGAAAGGACCCAAAAAGTGTGAGTAAAGTATAAAGAGGATAGGTGCACCTAGATTGGATGAGGGTGCCTAATGTTGGCATCCTAGACAAGGCCCTAGTGTTTAGGATGACAAATGTTGAAGAATGAAAAGATAGATCGAGAAAGAAGAGTGTAAGACCAAGAAAAGTGATAGAAAGGAAAGAAAGGTGGCCAAAGACATGTGTTAATTAATATTGTTCTTATTTAGGAATCATATGAATATTAGTACTGTAATTAGGAATATATAATTACCCAAAGTGCGTGATTTTGTGTCTACATTTTCCCCACTTTATGTTGGTGAGTGGAAAGCTCGGTAACATAAAGTAGATAGAGATGCATACCTGATACCCATGTAGATTGATGTAGAAAACATGCCGAGGGACTAGACAAAGCATAGAGTGATAAAAATGTGAAGCATGGATGTTGAGGAAAAAACGTAAAAAAGTGATGATGAAAATGAACCTAGGATGGAAACACATGTGTAAATGTCATGATGTACATGCTATCAATGTTGATGTGTGTGATGTATTTGTTGTTGGTGATGTTGACTACCACTTCCCATATAGATGAACCTACAAAAGAGAAGCCGAAAACTAGTCTAATATGCATGTATATGATCAAAATATGTAAAAAGTGTGTAAATAAAGTATGTAAAGTGTGAAAATGTGAAAAAGGAACATGTGCACCTAATCCGGAGAGAAAGGGTGTAGAAAGGATCCTGTAGATGATGTCGATGTGTGAATTTTTTAGGTGATCTCATGCTAGTGTAATGGAAAAAGTGTAGGGAGAACTGTCTAGTGTCGTCCACCAACCTTTAACTACTTCCTATTGTAGACACGTAAAATCCATCTACGTGGTTTTAATAATAAAATTGTACTAATTACCCTCTTTCCCATCATTTTCATTATAATTAGTGATTTCCCACTAATTAAATAACATTCCCCTCCATTTTGGTCAATTAACGACACTTCGTTAATTAACTAGCTTTACCCCATTCGAATGCCAATTAACGACACTTCGTTAGTTATAATCCTCTTCTAATCAATTAATTAACTATTATTAGTTAATTAAGCCTTTATAACCTTGTATTTAATTAATAAACCTTCTTATTAATTAAATCCCCCTTTAAATCATCTCCAACTCACATGAATTTTTAATTCTACCTATTTCCTCCTAAATCACCTCCAAATATTTTTTTACACTTATCTTAGCCTATTAATTAATCTAAGTTGATTAATTAAATCATCTCTAACTCCCATGAGTTTCTAATTACTAATTAATTCCTTTAATCATGCTTATCTCTTCTAATTCTACTTTATCTTTTATCCCACATTCACTAGGATTGTAGTTTCTCCCAATTGGAAAACTATATATATAACCTAGTATCCCCCTTCACACCACACCACACTTTGAATAGTGATTACTATAGGAATATTGATAGAGCATTATCCATTGTTGGAATAGCTTCTTATCTTTGCATCCATTTCTCTCATAGTTGAGTAGTAAAGGAAGATCCAAACATGGCCTTGTAGCCATTTTGGTGAGATCCTTTCCTCACTTTGGAGACAACATACAAATTGATTGCTTATGATCTAAATAGGCTCATATTAATTAGCAATCATACATTACAAAGCACATCCAATTCCAAGGGATGGATTTGCATTAGATGTTTAAATTCATTTTGATGCATTAGAAGTTATTTCCTTTAAAGCTTTATCATTGATGTTATTATTAGATTAGCTTTGTTTAGGAGCTACTTGGTGTTAGCTTCATTCAATTATCTTAGTTAGTTTAGTATGCATACATTTGGCATGCTCGGTGGGACATACTCCATTGTCTCATGCATTTATTTCATGTTTTTGTAGTTTAGTTTCATTTTTGCTTTATAACCCTCTTTTTAAGCACTTATTAATAAATCTTGTATTTCTTAACTTGTTTTGTTAAGTTTTCATGTGTTGAGTGTTCCTTATAGGAATAAAGGAGGTAAGGTGTTGCCAAATTTGAAGTCAATCAATAAATATTTGAGCTTTTTGACATTATTTTTGTCAAAATCCTATATTTTTGAAGTTGCACAGGTGCCTTGCATTAGCATTTGAACCCTTGCATTAGATTTGAATGGCTTGCATCACTATTAAGCTACGTGCACTACTATTAATATGCTTGTGCTACCATTGCTAGGCTTGCATTAACGTTCTATATATTTTTGGCCTCTATGTAGCTCATGCGTTACTATTGAACTAGCCTTGCGTTAGTGGCTCTCTGCCTGTGCTAGTGTTAAACTGTTTTCTTCTCTCTGTCTCGCATAAAGAATTGCCTTATGTTATTGTAGTTTTCCCTTCATAAGCATTGGTATGTTTGTGCTACCATTTCCAATATTTTTCTACTGTTGTTCGGCTTGCACTACCATTAAAAGGCTTGTGATAGCATTCTCTGTAAAATTTTGGCTCGGATTTCAAGAAATTCTAGAATCATATTTTTAATGTTTTTTGCCATTTTACATTTTTTTGACTTCTGTTTTGTAGGTTTTGTGTTGAATCCATTTTCTAATATGTCTAATTCTTTGATGAATGCTATTTTTCCATGATTTTATTGAGTTAGGATAAAGTTTGTTTATATTCTTCTCTTGCACCTTTGCTGATCTTGAGAATCAAAAGCAACTTTAGACTTCTTTTTCTAACATTTGGGTTAACTTGGAAGTTTCATTATTCATTTTTCTTAAGGGAATGAACTTTTTACCAATATTTTTATGGTCATTTGATTTAAAGTTTTTCATTTCCATCTAGTTGGATTACGTGTTGTGTATGCTCTTCTCTTGCGTCCTTGGATGATCTTGAGAATCAAAAGTAACCTTTAGTCCTCTTTTATAATATTATGGTTTTATTGGATAACTACTAAATTTTTTAGCAAATAACCTAATTTTCTTGTCAAAGAATTGGGATCTAAACAAATAATAGTTACAAGTACCCATAAATAAAGGCTAAAACTCCACGTATAGACAAACCCAAGGCTACATATAAGGAGTTTTACACTAAGAATCCATGTGAAGAAAAACCTACGATTGCATACCATGAGTTATACACTCGATAACCGAGGTGGTGAAACATCCAAATCTAACCGTTGCGGACTTGCTTATTTGGCATTCATTGAGACATTTTCAGCCTTCACACTACTTGTTTTTTCCTAGGGTATTTGTAGTCTTTGTACACATTTATGAAACCCTAGCTAAACACTTCCCATTAAGCCCCTATTACGATAATGCAGAAAAATAATTAGGGTCAAATCCTTTTATCAACGATAAATTAAACCCCTTATTTGAAGAAGACAACATGGTTGACCATAGTGGTGATGAGGGGAACTCTCCTCAAGATAAATTTGAATTTTACCCCACCCATATGGATAGCTTTCTATTCCAAAACAGAAATGAGGTCTTAGTGCTCATCATAGAATTAGGGGCTAAACTGCCACCTAAATTTGAACATACTCTCCTCACAAACATGGTTCACGGGAAGAAGAGGAAGAAAGAACCCTTCAATCTATAGATGACATGCTAAATCCGGGACATGCGTCTACTTCTGGTCCACAGAATGAGGAAGAAACACCTCCTAGTAACATTGGTAGTTATCGTATACCTATTGTTCACATTAAACATGATATAAATGTAGAAAATGAAGAACACGAAGATTGTGAACAACCACCTCCACGTGAAACTCACAAAGAAACCCTAAACGATGAGGTTATAATTAAACAACAATTACAAACTCTTAGTCGTTAATTGGTGAGTTTAATTTCCCATGTATTTAAAGACCCATAAATAAAGGCTAAAACTCCACGTATAGACAAACCCAAGGCTACATATCAGGAGTTTTACACTAAGAATCCATGTGAAGAAAAACCTACAGTTGCATACCATGAGCTATACACTGATAACTGAGGTGGTGAAACATCCAAATCTAACCGTTGCGGCTTGTAAAGTAGAAATGGTATTCATGCACACATGACATCAACCATTGATATAATCACTTGGGCTTACCAAAATAAGGAAAATCATATAGTTGTAATAGCCCTAAATTTTCCAACTTTACTTTCACCTCATCATTGTATATTGGCATTCCATCTGGTGTCCTCTTGTTAGTTAGACAAACTAACTCCAATGCCATTTATTTCTATGTAGTGCTCATGTGATGGTTGTAATCACTCACGGTCATTTGTCTCAAGTGTGACACCCACTGTTTTCTAGTAAAACTCCATCTAGGTACTACATTTCTACATACCATTCCTCATTGGAGCTTGTGATGGTAGTAGTTTATTTTCCCTTTCCCTTGCCCTTCTATTTCTTTAGTGAAATGGTCACCTTCTTTGGTGTCATTCTTTTAGTCGGTTTAAAATTTAAAAATATTTGCTCTACTCTACTACTCTGATCAATATCAAAACTCAACTCTTAGAAGAAATCATTCTATCTCCATGCCCTAGCCTGTAAAACCCTAACTAGGAAAACCTTCCACAAGACAACACACTACAAACTAATTCTCCCCATGCCCATGTACTCCTTCCACTCTAGTTTGCAGATCTATTCTAGTCACACACTTAGATTTCTAGGATTCTTCTTCCTTCACACAAATCTCTCTGGATGCCCTAGTTTGCAAGAGCGCTTCAACTTCGTAATAACAAGGTAGAATAATGACTTGCCCGACCTCATATTTATAGTTTTTTCTCCTCTCCAACAATAAATGCTATACCACCTACCAACGTACTTAACATTAAATGTGGATTTTTCCACTAGGATGAATTTAAGCACCCTTACCCATACGCTACATCCCTGTGAAAAACCTTCTACAACCTTTTGGTGTGTAAAAATCCAATCTGACCAAAGACTCTAACGTGCACATCTATAATGCCGAAGGCACTTCTTCTATCCTTTACCTGACTTTTTCCCTTTCCTACCTTATGTTGTTCCTGCACTCTTCATCATTTATATGTGGTCTTTTTATAGCCTTCTTGACACCATAACTCATTATCCACCATTTCCCTATGCAATTTCTCAATCTTACACGCTTCCTTCCTTTTGGGCCAACCAACTTTTACTACTAGCTTATACTTTGATTTGCATTACTCCACCCCACACTAAAACATATGTGTAGTCCTCTGCGCATATACAACCTTGGAAAATAATGTGGTTACCGATGCAAAAGGTTGCAAAATGAAACAAATTGAAAGGAACAAGCAACGAGAAAGGGAAACACAAGAAAAGGAAAAACAATAAAGGGAAATTCTAAGCTAACTGACAATACTGCCTTATTTACAAACACCAAGAAGAATTATTTATAGTAGGGCTTCAACCTACTTCCATTGAAATGACCTAGTAATCTTGTCCCATCTAGCGCTTGTAACTAGAAAGAACCTAAATCAAGGATGTATGAGATGATGTAGGGTCCCAACCAATGGACTTTCAACTTCCCAGGATGGCACAAAAATTGGAATCATACAACAATACCATCTACCCAATCTCAAACTACATGTTCTTGATATGACAATCATGCCATGCCTTTTGTCTTGTTTTTTTCTTCGACTCCATCTAGCAAGTGATCACCTTTCATCTAACTACATCAACTTATCAATCCTCTCTTCCAACACTTTTTCATCATCCAACCCACCTGCACATGTTATACGCAACGATGGTAACATGAATTCAAACTGTAAAATAACTTCCATGCTAAATACCAATTGAAATGGTATGGCCTTGTTCAACCTCTTGTAGGTTTTCTTATATGCCCATAGAACAACTGATACCTTGTCATCCCAATCTTGTCTTCCAACGTCATAGATTTTGGTCAATGTGTGACTTAGTATTTTGTTAAATGCCTCAATAGTTCCATTCACTTGAAGGTGATAAGGTGTAGTCTTGTGATGGGATACCATAAATTATGCTAACAAAATCTTGACTATTTTGTCAAGGAAATGTGTACCTCTATCACTTGTTAAGCTTAAAGGACAACCATACTTGCTGATTATGTTCTCCCATAAAAATATAGTAGTTATCGTTATAGTGCAATCCTTCGTAGGTGTTGCCTCTACCCACATTGTTAAGTAATTAGTGCAAGTAATGATATATGGGAACCAGTCCTTCATGTGGCTAGGGAAATTGGCCCTACAAATTTGATTGCCAATTTTTCAAATGGGTCAGCGCTGGCTATTGGTCATAAGGGAATTTTATCCCTCTTTATAGGTTTTCCAAGGCGCTGGCAATGGTCACATGCCTTGCAAAACTCAATAAAATCTTGAGTAGATGGTTTCCCACCAAATCCCATATAGTAGAATCTTCGCGCTATGGCATTTCCCACATAGTGTCCTCCTACAATCCCACCATGTGCTTCTTCCATAATTACCACATGATCATGTTATAATATGCATCGAAAAGAACCTCATCATGTCCTAACTTATACAGATCTCCACTAATTAACATGTAGGGTGTGACACATATTGCTAACTTCTTTCTCTCCAGATACTTCATCCCATCTGGCACCACACTAGTTTTCAAGAATACTGTGATATCTTCCAAGTTTGAGGCCATGCATCACAACCTAAATAGTTACGCGTATGGCATGGTATCCTAAATGTTTTACATGTCCTCCCCTGAGTTAATCATTGATAAGTGGTCAGGTCTTGAATTGCTCTTCCCGCTTTTACAACCAACGTAAACTCAAACTCTTGGAATAATAGGACACAACGGCATATGCACCCTTGAAAAAATAGCTTGTTCACTAAGTACTTCAATGCCATGTGGTTTGTGTAGAATATAAATGGTGTTGCCAATAGGTTCTGTCTAAACTTATGCATCGCATAGATCATTTATAGTGCCTCATGCTCAGTAGTTGTGTAATTTGGTTCTACTGGTGTTAACTTCCTACTTGTAAAACACAAGGGGTGATCAACAATCCCTCACCGAGGTTGTGATAGTACTACTCCCATAGTTGTCCCTGAGGCATCAACATGCACATGGAAAGGCTTATCCAAAGAAGGAAAGTGTAGTATGGGTGTAGTGACAAACCTATCATTTAAAGTGTCAAATGCCTTCTGTTGCACCTTTCCCCAATGAAAGGCACTCTTGTGTTTTACTAATTCCTCTAAGGGCATGGAAAAATTGGCATAATCCTTGATGAATTTCCTATAGTAACTCATATGCCCAGGAATCCATGCAATACACTTTGACTAGTAGGCTCCCCTAATCCCACAATAACTGTAACTTTGGCGGGATCCACTAGTAAGCCTTATTTACATATAATATGTCCTAACAGTGGTCCCAAATGGAGTAACAAAGACACATTTATTAATGTTGAGGGATATCCTTAATTGCTGACATCTCTCAAACATCAGCCTCAAATTGTCACAATGTTCTTTTACCAACCCATAAACAGTCCAATAATCTAGCTAAAATTGAAGAAATTTATGGATAAAGTCCTGAAATGCTTGTACCACGATGCATGAGAACATAACAAGTGCATTATTCAATCCAAAAGGCATAACCATGTAGGAAAAAATTCCCCATTCATTGGTGAAAGTTGTCTTTATTTGGTATTCCCTTGCAATCCTTGACTTGATGATACCCTAAGAACCCATCCGTGAAAGAGTAGACCTCATGCCCAACCACTCCCTCCAAAAATTCTTCAGTAAAGGGGGTTGGGAAAGGATTGATGACACATACTACATTTAGGTCCCCAGAGTCCACACAGATCATTATTATTCCATCCTTCTTGATATTGATGACCATTGGGATTATCTATTTTGATTCTTCCACAACCTCAATGATATAAGATTTTATCACCTTGTCTATTTATTCCTTGACCCGTATGCATGAAAATTTGAATTCATCTCGACAAGGCCTCTTCTAGATCGGGTGCACACCTTCCTTCAACTTGATCTTCATCTCAACCAAGGAATTGTGGATGCCTTTGAGTTCATGGTACCCATGAGGGAACAAATCCTGGAAGTCACGCAATAGATCAATGACCTTTGAAGCTTCCTTTTTAACTAATAGTCCCCAATGATAGGTTCCTTAGGTTTTGTCTCTATCCCAATGTTAACCTTATTTTTTTCAATGGTTCATGATAGGTGTGTAATCACTCATTAGTGATATCTATGACTTTGCGCGTATCTTTAGAATGGTTGGCATCCAACATTTCCATCTCCTCACCATCTACTATATAGACCATTTTTCCTTTTTCTTTTTCCATGCACGCGTGCTCAAGCTGTACTTCCTCTGATTCTTCTTCATTGAGGTGTGTCTCCAAATAAGGCTCACCCAACAACTCCAGTAGCCTATCTTCTACCATAACACTATCTCCCATCGTAAGGTGCTTGATTACTTACAATGCCTTATCCACTGATGGCTTGGTACTCCTATACTTGAAATATTGAATGAGATCAGCCACCAACTCCTACCAATTACATGTTTGATAAAGTGCATCTCCAAATGAATATACCATGCACATGTAGAGCCTTGTAAGGTGGAATAAAAATTATGCACCCATAATGAAGGTGGTAATGCTTCTGTGCTTCCCATCCATGCTTCCCACATGCTTGGACATGAATGAGGAGGTCTCTTTACCATGGTAACCTTGTATGACAAGTGGGCACATTACTCCTAGAGAACCTTACATAAAATGTGATTCTTACCTCGTGTCATCTAGGAGGATTTCCCGATGTGTAGCCCACCAGCACACTGTGATTTTGAGTAGGTTATAACTAAGCATTACCCTTATCTAGTCCTCATTCTTCCATTGGGCCTCCATTTATCATAAGAAAATTTTAGGGTATGCTCCTCTAGAGTAACTTGGAAACTTCTTCCCTCCAAGGTGCACTTGACTAAGTGTGCATTCTTTACCCTTATTACAAATCCCTAAATTTTCACCCAATCAACTCATAAGTCCCATGCACCTAATTATCACATGCCATGCTAGTGGTATCACTCAAGGATTGAGCATCTTCAAATTGGATAACTCCCTCCGTGGGATGAATTATCTCAGGATCTCTGATGGAGCGCACATAGATTCTATCAAGGAATTCCTCTCCTAAGGGATCAATATAGGGCACTGACTTCCCATATGTTAAAGGGATAATCACCCTTTCTTCCTTGTTCTCAAAGCTGATATACCCCTTGTTAAACCGCAGGTTGACATTGTTCTTATAACACCAAGGGCACCCAAGTAATGCTGGGAAATTATCCACCTTGGTGAGTGCCAAGAATTCAAATTCTTAGTAAACTTAGCCCCTTGAATAGTGATAACTACATCCTTCAAGACTCTAATGGACATTGCCTTTGTCTTTTTTTCCATATACAACACATTTGAAGATGGTTGTAATGTGGGTCTTCCCATTTGATGCCAGGAATCCAATGTAAGAACATTGACCTCGCTCTCCGTGTCGATGAGGATATTACTCAGAAGCCAGCCATAGATAACTAGATTCAAAGTAATATCCTTATCATAGTCAAGGTTGTGAGGAGGAATGTTTTCATGTGAAACCCACCTTTAACGCTCCACTCTGGTGCGTGGTACCTTCTCCCTCAACCATTCTCCTAACAAGGGAATAATATTATCTTGCCTTAACATCTTGCATACTTCTTTGACTTCATCCAGGTCCTACTTTGGAGCCTTGACATTCTTCATTTGCTCCAACTACTTTGACTGCTCCTTTAGACACATTCAAATCACATTCATAGTCTCTTAATACACCTCCTTCTGATGAGAAGGGTCTAGATAATTTCCATGTACCACTTCCCCTCTTGAAACCAGTTTCCTTTGTCTTGGCATCTCCTTAGCGTATGTGAACTTTACTCATGTCATCACCAATACAGATTCTAGTCCTAACTCATGTGCCACTCTTTTCATCCACTGTGAATCAACCTTCTTGATGCTTACCATTTCAATGCCTTTATCTTTCCAGTGTTATTGGTTCATATGCTCATAAAGCTCTTGACACTCTTTGTACTTATGTTTCTTTTTGCACCATGAGCATTGCAATAGATCAGACACTCACACTTGTAATGCTCTGTAGATCCACAATTATAATAGTTTCATTATGGGAATTCACTTCGCCCTCCGCCATGGTTACACGACCACAAAATCCTTTGCAAAAACCCCTTCCACGCACTCCTTCATCTGTGTGCCCTTCATAGTGACGATCATTTTCCTTGGAACTTCTTGCAAGAATATTCTAGCACACACAAAGATCAATAACATTGTGAATCTGATCAATTAGTCTGTAATCCTTGGTATCATGGGTTGTAGAGGTATATATCCTTCAATAGCAAGAAAAATTCTTGTGGATTACATGTTGTAGTAGAGGACACCTCTTTACCTCATGATCCCCATGGAAAATCTCACAATATACTATCATGGAGTGTATTGACTTCCGAGGGAAACTATCATTTGCATGCCCTTCCACTTCACATTTTATACTAAATCCCACTACGAACCTCATGCACTGAGTTTACAGACAAATTCTCCAACTGCTTGACCATTGCAGTAATTTGAGCCTCCAGAAAGGGGCTAACACTAGTATCAACACTCCCAATAGCCTCAGTATGCAAGGTAGCTTCCAAGGCCTCACGTGGGTTTGTGAAAGTCTTGAGTTTGAGGTGCCCTTTTGAATGGTGTTATTGTTGTATATCTTCTAACTTCCCCGGGTAGATATATGCATGACAAGCAGCAGGAGAATGGAGAAATCAAAGAAGCTCAAATGCCCTGACATGACCAAGGCGCATGAAAGTAATGGCGTATAACAATGAGTGTCAACATGAGAATGTATGCGCCAAGGCGCAGGAAAGTGGCGCTTTGAAAATGGATGTCGACAATCATAAAGGATGTGCCCTTGGCGCACGGAAATGGCGCAAATAACAATGAGTGTCAACATGAGAATGTATGCAATAAGGCATGGAAAGTGGCGCATTGAAAATGGATCGACAAAATGTAAAGGATGAGCCATTTGCGCACGGAAATGGCGTAATAGACAAAGTGTCAAGAGGAAAATGTGTTGCGCCTTGGCCACATAAGAGGATGTCGAACAAATGTAAATGCGCCGCTAAGGCGGAAAAGAAGATGTCAACATAGAAATAGACACACCTTGGCGCATAGAAAGGAATGTTTTGACAGGAAAAGTTGCAAAAAAAGGGTAAAGTGGCGCACGTAAACATGTGTCGAACAAACATATTTGCGCTTTTACCACAATCATGAAAAGAGTGTTGACATGCAAATGAATGCGACTTTGGTGCACAAAAAGGGTTGTCAACACAAACATATTTTGCTAGATCCTTTCGCACATGAAAAGGATTGTCAACATGCATATGGATGCGCCAAGGCGCACCAAAGAGGCGCAACATTCGAGCCGACAGAATCGGCAAAATCACGACCCAGATATTCGATGGCCATAATTTTACCTGGGAGCTCTAATTCACACAAGGTTGACTTTTCAAAATTTACAGCGTCCTCTACCTAACTACGATTTAGGATATATTTAATTGGGTGGCAAAAAAGTTCTTAAAAATGCAAAATACATTTTTGCCACTTTTGGGGTTTGATA
This sequence comes from Taxus wallichiana var. yunnanensis, assembly GCA_018340775.1. Taxonomy (NCBI): domain Eukaryota; kingdom Viridiplantae; phylum Streptophyta; class Pinopsida; order Cupressales; family Taxaceae; genus Taxus; species Taxus wallichiana. The sequence continues at coordinate 210,016,007 of CM031243.1, forward strand.
TGGTCCTCACCTACCACCATAATGAGATGAATTCCCAAATAAACCCGAGGTGGTTGGGGTAGATTTGGACTTTCTCTCTCTTCTCTCTCTCATTCTTCAAAAATAAATTGTAAGGAGGGGCTTCTTTCTAAAGGTTGGACATTCTTGTTTTGCCCCTCCCTTCTTCTCTCTTTGGCAGTAGAGTTGTGAAGCTCAAACCTCCCATATGAAACTATAATGCACCTTTACCTCCGGGCATTCGCCAACTGTTGTATCCTATCAACCTTCGCTTGAGCAAATAAATGCATTTGGATGTTTCTGCCCTCTATGTGTTTCATTTGCATCCTCCCGATCTTTTTGTGAATATGTTTGAATCATCACCGGCATGATTTTGCATGGTGCATTTATTGGGTTATGTGTTTAATCGGGGAAACGTATGTTCTTAAAATTCGGTTGCATCACCTGACAAAGTTAGCTTAGGGAAAATTTTACCATTTCTCGGAAAGGGGAAGAAAAATCCTATCTCCTTGAAGCCAGTTAGATTAGGTTTTAGTAGACACTAAATGCGTTTTATTGGTGCATCTCGAAGGGAGGAATAGGAGCAAGGCCTTCATAGGAGAGCTTTTCCATTTTGCAAGGTAACACTGGGAAAGGCTCCATGTTGTGCAATCGCACAGTGGAATTCTCAATGCCCATCAGGTTATGAAAGTCCTGTGGGTGTGTGATTTAAATGATGTTATTAATCCTCTAACAAACCATTGAGCATGTTGAGAAGGGTGAATGTCATAAGATAGTTTTGAAAAGAGAGTTTTGAACTACTCGTCGTAATCTCGCACACTCTCTGTCATTCCTTCTTTGGATCTCCTTCAAGGTGTTGATGCTCTTTTGTTCAAATTCTTGGATATGAAATTTTTCTAGGAAGGCATTCTTCAATGCAGTGTAGTCTACCACCGTTTGATGAGGATCATATTTCTGGTACCAACTATGCACATGCCCTTACAACATCGTTAAAAAATGAATTTCCTTCTACTCTGGGGTAGTGATCCCTTTCATGTGCCATAGTAATTCACACTTGTACACATGCTCTATAGCATCCTTAATACCCATGTAGTCTGATAAGTGTAAAGAAATCTCAAAAAATACTTGTGGAGGTGGCTGCGGCCCTTGTCCTCTTGATCTAGAGCCTTGGTTCCCTCCGGTGTTTCCTCCTCCACTAGATCCACTAGATCCACCAGGTCATGTTCCTCCTGACCCACCAGATCCTCCAAATCCGCTAGTTCCACTAGGTCCTCCAGCTCGTAAACACCAGATCCACCTCATGTAGCCAAAAATGGCCTGAAATGGTTGGGCCTACTGTTCCCAATGTCCCACTGAAATGCGCATTGATGGTTTGTGATATCATCCCACTACCAGTTGTGTGTCCTGTGCCACTCCTAGATGTGATACCCAAACCTTGTGTACTTGCACCTTGTCTAAAAATTCTCCAAATACCGAAATGGTTTGCGCATCCATGGATGTTTTGAACAAGAACTTATATCTCTTGGGCGTAGATCAATTACTTCCCCCTGATACCAACTGGGTTAGCAATACTTGTTTCTTGATTTGGAAAACCAAGCATTAGGGTTTGGTCACTTGGTGGGTTCAGATGCATGCCAATGGATCTTCTTTCTCCATGCGATGAAATCTCATCAAAATCTAAAGGGCTCTCTCTCCCGTGCTTGCCAAGATGGGGTAGCACAAACTGCTTAGGTTCCATGTCCTCTGTGTGAACCTCAACTCCTTCATGTAACATCTGCCTCTATAGATCCATCACACTTGTAACCTCGCATTGTTTAGACATCTCCCTTTCATGTGCTTCACCATACTTGAGTTTTCTCTCCCCTTTCCTTTTCAACCATAATGTTCGCCATCTTCCTCCACCCTAGCTTCCTCACCCAATGCTTAGAGATGCTTTAGTTAGCCATGGGAAATGCCTCTAAACTTAGGGTAATGATCAAGATATTTATAGCCAAAGGAATAAAACAAAAAATGATCCTTTGGGTTCCCTAAAAATCAACTTAATAACTTCTCGGGAAAAATACGTAGAAATGGCATATTCTAGAGTATAACTGGTTAGCACTCCTTTCCACAGTGATCAACAACATGCGTCTAAGTCAGATCTACATCCTGTAGCCTTTGATAGTCATCTTGGGTCCATACACACGATTTGAAGTACCAGATCAATCTGGATGCATATGCTAAAGCTATTCATATAGTTCTATTGGAAAACAATAGAAGAATGTCCCATACAACTCATGGTACATGTTCTCTTCTACCCATCTACGTGCATCAAACTCAGGTCTAATGTTGAATCTTTGAGCAAAATCATCCTCCTTGCTATTGAACCATGCTTCAACACTTTCCAAGGTCAGACATTATGTCATCATGCATCATAGGGACCAAGATGTATGCCATTTCTCACAACAACTTTGAAAAGAGGTCCTGACAATGGAACAAAGATGTAGTCATTTTTATACCCTTATAACAATAATTTAATCCCATGCGTGCCGACCTATCACCCAGCCGAGGAACACGTGGGAACCGAGACCCTCCTTTATGTGATTCTTTTGAGAATACATCATCTATGACAGATACTTAAGTGTAAAAGAATGGAAAATAACCATGCATTCATTTTGAGAACTTAGGATGAGTTATCATATTAATGCATCCATTCAAATTTCAGATAATAAAAGAGGAGTATCAAACATCATATAGAAATGATTCATAACACAAAGGAAATGCATTTGACTTATGCTCATGAACACATATATGCTTTATAAAAGAACCTTCTATTCATATTAATGAGTTTAATAACCACATTACATTCATTGGGGCCATAAAAAACCAATATAATAATCGAGTGCAAGGTCATGCATCAGAAACTATACTACGTCCTTCATATTACAAGGATAAACAAAAACCCATCCCTCTAAATATGCCATCACTCCTATGTTTTCTCTAATCCTAACCCATATAATCCTCCATAGTATTTCTACAGAGCTTCACCTTTCTTCCACCATACTACCACCCTACCACACCCTTTCTACAACACACACACACACACACACACACACATAGATTTTTTCCTTCACCTCCATGCTTTCGAGGTCATAGATCAGTTTCTAAGTGTCCAAGTGGTCCTCCAATGGAGCATGCTTCCTTTGATTTGAGCTCTTCACTCTTTGCAATGATGTCTTTCTGGATCCTTCCATGACATGCATGGAATATTCCATTCTTAATCCTACGGCTGCCAGGATGGCACCTTATCCACTCCACATACTAGATGGGTCACTCTTTTCTCGTGTGTTGTCTAAAACTCTGAATATGGCTAAGTCCCAAAAACCCATCTTGTCTTATGTGTGCACGTCGTGTGTTCTCGCTAAAACCTACTAGAACCCCGATTTGCATGTCTTCAACCCGCGCACCCTTCTTCAATTCATTCCTACGCACCCACATGCCTTCTTGTACTTAGCCAATATTCTGGGGACCAACACTTATAGAATCCTTTAAACAACCATACTGCGCATGCCCTGTGCACTCCATTCGAATATGGTTTGCAAATCCATCAAATTCTTCACTTCACATGTAACTTTTAAATATTTCTCACAAGGATGCCCTAGTTCACAATAGATCTTTAAAAAATAAATGCAAGGTGAAAAATAACATACCCCCAATGCCCTATTTATAGTTTTCTTTTTTTCCCACATTAATCTTTGTGCCACCTACCACTGTAATTCCACATTAAATTCAGATTTTTCCAATGCTTTCATCCTACGTTTTTTGTCTAGCACTTTTTCTTCTACATATACTCACGCGTAGCCTCCTCAACCTTCTGGCGTGCCAAACTATATTGACCAAAGATCCTTACACATGCTCTTAGCACCAAAGTCCATCTTCCTCTGCGTCTTAAACCTAGTTTTCCTTGCTGCTGCCTACCTCAGTTTTCTTTGTGTGTTTATCACTATATGTGGTTTTTATAAATCTTTATTGACACCATTTCATCTCTAACCCTTATCACCCATGTTACATGTGTTCCTTCTCAAATACCCCATGCTTATTTTTCTCTTGGGCCACCAATCAACATTGCTCCAACCGTGTGCTACTTTTACATTCTCCACACTCTCCTACCCCACACTAAAAGTATGCAGTCCTCTCGCACGTGAAAAATATTTAAATAATAACTGGTCGTAGGTGCGCCAATGCACTTATTACACAACACACCAAACTAAAAGACAAATCATAGAAACAATGAAAGGAAACACATATAAACAAAAATGCACTTAAGGGAAACCTAAGCTAAATGGCAACACTACCTTATTTACAAACACCAAGAAGGCTTATTTATAGTAGGGATTTAGACTAATCCCATTGAAGTAGTCAGGAAACCGTGTTCCATCCAGCGCTTCTAACTGGAAAGTGCTTGAATCAAGGATATATGTTATAACATACAGTCCCAAAAAATGCACTTTGAGGTTCCCAAGATGGTGCAGAAAATTTAAATCATACAGAAGAACCATTTGTCCAACCTCAAACTTCTTTTTTTAATATGTTGATTGTGCCATGCCTTTTTCCTAGCTTTCTCCATCTTCTGAATCCACCTAACAATGACTCACCTTTCATCTAACTTCATAAGTTTTTTTATACACTCTTCAAGTGCTTGTTATTCAGCCAATCCTCTTACACACACAATACGTAGGGATGGTAACATAAATTCATCGGGAAGAACAACTTCCATGCCGAACACCAACTGAAAGGGTGTATCTTTTATGAGTCTCTTGTAGGTTTTTCTATAAGAATAAATAACAAAAAAACTTTATCATCCCAATCTCTCCTTTCAACATCACAAATTTTAGTCAATGTGTGGCTCAATATCTTGTTAAAGGCCTCAATAGTCCCATTATCTTGAGGGTGATAGGGCACAATTTTATGATGGGCCACCATAAACTCTTCTAATAATATTATAATAGTCTCATTCAAGAAATGAGTACCCCTATCACTTGTTAAACAAAATAGACATCCATACTTGCTAATTATATTCTCCCATAAGAACCTTTGCTACTTAGCTGTCATGCAATCCTTCGTAGGTGCCACTTTCACCCACCTTGTAAGATAATATGTAAAAGTAATAATATAGCGTAAACCTTTCCTACGCGTGGTTGGGGAAATAGGGCCTACAAAGTCAATTTCCCATTTTTCAAACAGCTCTACACTAGCAATATGTCTTAACGACATTTCATTTCTTTGCCCCAGTTTTCCAAGGCATTAAAAATGGTCATGGGCATTGAAATATTATATATAATTGTAGACACCTAAAATTATCACCACTAGTTCTAGTGTTGGCTTCCGCCAGGTCCCCTTAATTACCACATTACACCCCTCATATTTATTAAATATTAACATTAACATCGTCGTTATACTTTCATAAGTCCACATCCATCATTAATTAAACTGAACCCTCCATTTATTGATTAAACAACACTCCATGACCTAGGTCACCCACTTCTACCCTTTAATTAATTTAATAATTATGTCACCACATCCCTATCCCTAAAATAAATAAATAAAATTAAATTAATTATATCCTCACACCTCATCCTCACACTTCACTATGCTAACTGGGACACCTCACTAACCACCTAACCTCCTCTAAAACTACCTTATAAAAATCTCTAACTTCTTCCTAACCTCCTCTAAAACAACCTTCTAAAAATCATGATGAATCATCCTAACCAACTAACTAATTTACTAACCTTCCAAAAATATTAAAATCCTAACCAAATTATCCCCATAACCACCTCTAACCTCCCACTCAACCTCTCTAACTAATTTAGATATGATTCCCCTAAATATTCAACCAAATAAGATCAAAAGAAGTAATTTTAACCTCCATATCTTAACCAAACTTGAACCGCTTGCAATCGCCGATGATTTCCCAAATCACCAAGGTGATTCTCTCCTATTTTACACTATAAATATGGGCTCTAGGCCTCCATTTGAGATTGAATGGTAGGTGGATGTGACTCTAGGAATTGATTCTTCTTGCATCATAGACCTCTCACAAAGCTAGATATTGTCCAACAACATCCAAATATTTTTAAACATCATTCATACGTCCATAATCACATCAACAATCTTCTTGCATCAACAATCTTTCTCTCTTGGGTAACATCACCTTTTGTTCTTCTTTTCTAAAATTATGCAAGGTAAGTGGCTTCCCTTTCTTTATTACATCATTTTGCATCATTTATAAGATTAATTCACCTTTCTAACATTTATTTCAAGTCCCATTTTCATCTACTTTTCAGCCTGTACATTTTTACAGCAATCATTGGCAATTTTCCAAAATATCCAAAGATTAGTCCAACCACCAATGATTCTCATATAATTTATACTGATTCTCTACACCACTAAAAACATCTTGAAATCAAATTTTGACCCAATTTTTGGTTTGCAAAATGGAGCTACAGTTCTCAAGTTATGGTAAAAACATTAGAGGGTGGTTTTTATCAGATCTAGAGCTTCACCATCAAAAAAATCATCATCTTTCAACCTTCACCTCTTTGGTAATCTCATCCTTTTTCCAGCATTGATTACCTACCTCAATCAGGTAAAATTATTTATTATATATCATTTTCTATCTCTTTTATCAATCAATCATTTCTGTCAAGCTAACTAGTCTGTTTATCAATTTGTGCACATTCATAGGAATCACCAACGATTCCTTCAATCACCAAAGATTAGCCCAATTACAAACGATTCTCTTCTATTATACCTACTTTTAATTATGATTTCCTTTCTAATATCTAGAGCTCAAACCTGACTATTATTCTACCTTTTCTAGCATCCATCAGATCCCATACATCTCCTATGAGCCATCTGCAACATTTTATCATTTAACCGAATCAAATATATTATACCGCTTACCTTTGTGAGCACATATCCATCTACACCTTTTCTCCTTTGAGCCATATCATGATTCCTCAAATCCCTTTGGATCAAGAACCACCATCAAACAAACATATAACCTTGGACCTTGTCTTTTCCTTTTCCTTTACATTTTATCATTTAATATCAATTCAATTTATCATTATCAAATTAATTTCTTGAACGCGGATTGAAACCCTTGCAAGGAATTCCATTGATTTTTGGGGACTGGCCTTTACCAGAAATCCATCACATATTTTACTAACTCCATATTGTGTGAGTGTTTTTTATTTATAGGCTTGCTTGTAGGGAAAGGAAGCCTTGTTCACATTCTTCATGAAGTGCAACATCGAACATCATCCATCCACATCTGTGGTATCATGGAAACCCCACCATATCGAGGTTTTGGAAGGTCTTATTAGCTTTCTTGCAAAAATAGGTTCAAGATTGGCGAGGTTTATCTGAACATTTTGGCATGCCTGATGGGACACCCCATCCCTCATTTCTTTGCTTCATTTAATTAAAAGTAGATTCTATTTTTCTCGATTCCTTGTATGGTAATCATCTGCGATCGGGTCTAATCTCCAACGATTGATTGTGTATTTTTGTTATATATTGCTTCAAAGTGTGCTTTTCACCTCTTCTTTTTTTTTTTTTTTTGTTTCTTCTATCCTATCTACAAGTCACTATTTCTAAGAGAGCTTGCTTACTACATCATTAATATTGTTTACTTCTTTGCTAAAATCCAAAAAAATAATAAAAAGGAGTGATCTCATGGTAAGTCCTAAAACCTTTCATTTTATTTTCAATTTTGCATTATTGTTTGTCTATCTTCATTAAAATCAACATTTCATTTTGGGTCTTAAAACAAACCATTTCATACTCCTTGATCACATGGTCTAATTAGGAAATAATTTTTTTGCATCCACTTATTTCTTCCCCCACACACAACCACATCACTTCGAAATCAAAAACACATTCAAACGATTCCCTACCTAGGTGGATACCTAATTGGATTTGATCACCAAGAGGATAAGATGGCTTAGTGTTCTATCCAAGTATAATCTCCCATCTTTCGGTATATTTTGGCTCAAGACCCGACTCCTTATTGCAGCGAGAATGTGAAGTGAGGAGGTAGGTCCTAATATACACTCCGTACCAGAAATAGTACATAGTTGTGACTCATGTACCTTCAACTATATCGAGTAATCCATCCAAAACATTCCTGAAACCAACCATAAATGATCATTTCCTAGGACCTTCATTATCCACACATGATGACATTACCTATCTTCCTGACCCAACATCTTCAATAGATTTAGTCCCTATGAATGTTGTGCATCCCTCGAGCTACGTGATCAACAATATTATATGTGATATTCCTTATAAGAAGACTCGTTCATCACCGATGCTTTCTCCTGAAAACTTAGAATCACTGGATCCTCTTTTCGATGATTCTCACACATCGATATCACTCGTGTCCACTGTCTAGTCATCCATTACGTCCATGACAACCCTTAGATTCTACTTTAGACATCATTACTAAAGAAGCCTTTGTAATTGAATATCTTGATATTCAATCACTTATTGAATTAATCAAAAACTAGAAAACTCACGTAATCCACCTCAATCATGTCTAGAAATAACACCTCCCTCATCCGAATCAGACCCAATCATATCCCTAGATACTCACCTTCCATCTTAGAACAATGTTCGAACCAAAAACCACATAGTCAAATACCACCACAATCATGGATTTTCCTCATCATTTGAAATGAGTTTCTCTATCTAACACAAACATTACAAATTGAAACCGATCACATTCATCGCCTCATCCTCATCATTCATCATAAAACACCCTCCTTTACCTAAAATAAATACTACAAAATTTAGGTACATGCCATCTAAGGTCTCACCTTTACCATACATTTTGGGACCTCATCCTTTATCCTAATCCAAGTCTATAAAATCTACGGGTCCACCCTTACCATAAATTTTGGGACCCCATCCTTTAGCTCAATATCATGACACACAATCAAACCCTATCTCATCCATCAACCATCCCTCTATTTTGGGACCTCATCCATCATCCAATCTTATAAATCACACATGATATCCATTTCTTGGGTCATATTCTCCTTCTTATCAACCTCATAATATCCTTATGATGTTCCAACACCATACAACATCCACAAATCCACCCCCATCCAAAAATAAGACGTGTCCTACCAAGCGTTCTTGTAAATAAAAATCAAAATAAAAATTCATTAATCCAAATCCCCCAAAAGGGACTTACATTGATATCCTTGATAGACTCATGTAAGCCTCTCTTATCACATTACCACTAATCAAAACACCCCATCTCCATACTTAGAAACCTACTTGGTATGATCAAGACAAAACATGTGCCTACCATAGATGCTCAGGCATAACATGGAAAGTTGTAAAACACTTAAAGCCATAATCTAATGACTCTTCCTTATTAATGATATTCTCCTAAAAGAGGACCATCCTAAGCCATCATCAATATCATCACCCTCATCAATGTCCTCATTGACATCTATAGGAAAACAAAACATCCTTATTCTATCATCAACAAGCCTTCGTTAGATACCTCATTAGCACCTTCCCTTGAATGTCCATCAATCTCATTTGTGCCTTCCTTTGAAGGACCATTCTCCTCGTTATCACCTTCCCTTGAAGTTCCATCAATATTGTTAGTGCCTTCCTTTGAAGGACCGCTATCCTCATTAGCACCTTCCTTTGAAGGTCCATTAATCTCGTTTGCGTCTTCCATTGAAGGACCATTATCTTTGTTAGAACCTTCCTTGGAAGGTCCATCAATCTCATCTGCACCTTCCTTTGAAGGACCATTATCCTTGTTAGCACCTTCCAATGAAGGTCCTTAGATCTCATTAGCACCTTCCTCATTAATGCCTAAACCTTCCCTTGAAGGTCTGTCAACCTCATCAACATCTACACCCAAGTCACTGACAATGTCTTCATTGAAATTAGTAGATCCAATGGGTCATCCTCAAACAAATCTCAACAAACCTTTCTCATGCATTTTCCCATCACATTTTACTGAAGGTACCTTATCTCAAACAAATATAATTCACCCACCTATATGAACCTAAAATAAACGTACATGAAGAAAAGGAAAACCAAAGCGTTGTCATCTGCCCCTATTTATAAATTTTCCTCTCATTCCCTATTTAAATTTCCCATAGCTCCTTTGTTAAGGGCTCTTTTATTTACCATATAATCGATCAATAAAGCCCAAAACTTCTATCATCTTCAGGACATCATTCCTTTTAACACATGTCATTTCTATCAACAATATTATGGTTGTAAGGCTCCTATCTATTGCAACTTCAAAAGCATTACTTCCCCATTATACGTCATTACCAAACCTATCCCATCAATCTAATCAAAAGGTCACTATGTCAGAGTAAATGTGAAGAGGATCTCCCTTAGCTATATCATGAAACCTTTGAATGTCTTGAACTTGTGACCTTTCTACTATTAATACATTATCTATCATGATGGTAGTCACATCAAAGATATTGTTCCATCATTAGCAAAAAATTTTCATCATAATGATTTGAAAGCATGTGGTTTTCTGTCAACATCCTAAATAATCCTTAAATATGTACACCATAACTCTATTCATCATATCTTTCACATGGACAAGTTCTTCTTTGGTAGGAACCCCGCAATCATTACATCCATCCACCTTGTCTACTAACCAAAGACATGTCTTGGGGAACACATGTGTAGTGCGTGTACACATATTTTCCCCTCCTAGAAAAAACCTATTAGGGTCTTTCCCTCTAAATAAAATTAAAAATATCTATGGATGCTTCCTATCAAAGTTAAAAGCAATAGAATAATCTTGTATGTAGAGAAAAAAACTACGGTAATGAAAGATACATAAATAATAATGCAAACCTCCTTGTAATCCTTCAGTGCAAACCTCAGTAAGGTTTTGGAGACTTCATCTGTGGAACCTTGCAAATGGATGTGGGTGCTCTTGAATATTCTCCAAATGTGAGTGCAATTTCTACAAACACAAGATACTTTGGAAAGCTTCAAATGCAAATTGACAGAGTTTATTTGCAAACAATTCAGAGGATTTGTAAGAGAGTAAGCTTGCAATTTATAGAAGCAAAAGTGGTTGGAAGTTGGTTGAACACATTTGAATGCACATGCTAAAAATAGCATTGGAGGAAGTTACATTAGTGCCAGGGAATTTAGGGGCAGTAATGGATTTAATTGCAGAAGTTGCATCGGGAAGGTGGTTATACGTAATTCAATTTCCCCCACCTTTCTAGGATTCTAGAAGTGTAGTTAACTAGGATGAGGATGTGGAGTACAAGTGGAGTCCAAGTGGCTGTTGACTGAAATAGGTGGAATTAAATAACTAAATTTAATTAGTATTTAATTGTGAGGAGATAATTAACCATTTAAATAAATAAATGTTTAATTATATTAGCTAGAAGGTGTTAGGAATTAATTTAATTAATTCCAAGAGAATGGTATAATTAAATTAATTAATTTAAATTAATTGTGAGGAGATAATTAACCATTTAAATAATTAAATGTTTAATTATATTAGCTAAGAGGGTGTAGGAATTAATTTAAGTAATTCCAATGGTAGGAATATATCATAGGTAATAAAATGAATTTCAATTAATTCTAAAGGGAATATTTACTTGATGAAATTAATTTAATTAATTCCAAAGGGGTGTACTACAACGGTGAGATAGAACTAATTTAATTAATTCTAATTAGATAGAAGTGGGATAGAATATGTATGCATTTTTAGGTGTCTATATTTTACGCCTATTTAAATTGCTATTATGAAGTAATAGTTCTTTTAAAGATAGTAGACACATGTAGATCGACAAACGAAAAATTGTGTAGCATCAAGATGCCCCAATAAGAAAAATGGTAGAGGAATTCCCCCTCAAGTGGGTGGATGACGTAGAAAGGCGGTGGAAAACCGCTTGATAGGAAGAAAGCAAGGGATTGGAACAATGATGGAAAAAGGATTGTGCTCGTAGCATGAGCTTCATTTGGATAATAATTTTAAAGCAACCTTATTTTTATGTTTCACAATAGATTTGTCACCATGATTATGAAATAATCAAGATGGTTAACCCATATGCATGTAAAAAAACACACAAAAAGAAAATATAAAAAGGAAAACAAACCCAATATACAAAGTAGGTGTCGGCACCAGGGTTATAAAGGAACCAAGATGTAATCACACTACTTGTAAGTGGTCCAAAAAGAGTAAAAATCAACAATGAAAACAAATTCAAAAAAGAAGACAATCAACTATGCCCCTAGTGCGTGCCACAATGATGATTAAGTAGATACAAATTCTCCCAAATGAGAATAGGATCAGACTGGAAGAGTAGAGTTAAAGTGAATCCTTATGACACTCTTGTTGAATCCGTTGTGTAAATGATCAAGGTTGAAATTTCCCCAGGTGAAGTTATATCATGAAGGAAAAACAATTGTGTGACTTTCCCAAGTAGAGTTTACATATCATGTAAAGGGAAGAAAGTGATAGTTGTAAGATTGGCACAATCACTAGGGTAATAGATAAAAGTATGACATTTATCAAGATTGTATTGAAATGTTGAATGATTCACTTTAAGTGTTTTCCAATTGTAGGATTTCTATGATAAGTGAATATTTGTTCGAAAGTTTTGTATATTTTTTTTAATTTTTGAAATATATGTGATTTTTTTGGATTTTGAAATATTTGATTTTTTTGTGGATTTTCACAAATTTGGAAATATAAATGTGAACAAAAATGAAGACATTCCATGGCTTAAATAAACCAGAGGAAAACACAACACGTGCAAATGACAAAAAGATATAAAAGAAGTAATAGAAAGAAACCCAATATGAACAGGAAGAAAGACAAACCAAAGTTATATGTGAACTAGGATGCCAATAAATTTCTTGTAATTGGTCTACAGTAAAGGTAAACAAAGTAAAACAAAATGAAAAATTGAGAGAATAAAAAAGCATCGTCACAATGTCAACAAATCGCAAGCAAGATAATACAACGTGTAAAAATGATGTCTAATGACACTCGAATGTATTCCACATTGAATAACTAGACATATTTGAATGCCCCAAAATAATAGCTTAGCACACAAGAAGATTGGATCATGGTGAAGAGAGGAGTGATACTTAAATACTTTGAAAGATACTCTTGTCAAGATCCCATTGAAGTTTGATCTGTATTGGATTAAAATGTAAAATCCAAGTGTGCCCCAAGGCAAAGATATATACGCCATGGGAAATAAGGATGAGTATGTTTTGGAACAATGATGAGGATCGCCATCAAATGGTGAGGGTGTTGAAATGTGGTATCCAGTTGCTGAAATTTTGTCAAAAATTATCTGAATGTTTTAATTATGATAGTTTGAAACTTTTTTTTCGAGTTTTGGATAATTTTATATTGTTTTTTGTGTTTTTGAACAATTTTATATTGTTTTTGTATTTTTGAAGTTTTGTGAGACATTTTTGAATTTTTTTATAGTACAACTTGGTAAAAAGGATACACTACTTGAAAGAAGGTGAAAATAATTAAAAGCATTCCATTCCATTGGAAAAAATGTAGATGATAAAATGATAGAGTGTTTCACTCTACTTATGGCTCCACACAACTAGGAAGATGCGAGGGATCATCACCTTGAGCCAAAAAGGACGTGAAAACAAGGTGAATATTGATATGGAAGTGATGATAATGGATGTAAAGACACAAGGTGTAATAATGATCCGTATGAGAAAAATGTAACTCATCTCCAGTCAAGATTATTTGACCGATTACAAGATGATTCTACTTTATAGGTTTTGACTCAACTTAGATCCATTGATGGCCTACTGATTGGAAAAATCTGATTGAAGGAATTGGTGTCTCTCGTAACATGAGCAACTAAATTACTTCTTGGGATGTTTTTGATTAAGCACTTTGATTCAGATTTCATAAAGGCTTTATTAGTTAATTATTTTTTATTTTTATGAAGGACACCTACATGTTGCCCCATGCCATCAGTAAAAGGAAAGGGCTCAACACCAAAGAAAAATGTAGGTGAGTAAGGGATTTCTCCATTCCCAGTCTCATACTGCTAGTAAGAAGTATGAGCTTATCACTAAAGAATATGAAGGATGAAAGGTGTAGTGATTTTATATTTTCTTTTGTAGTTTTAGATTGATTAAATTTTTCCTTATATGTGGATAGTATGCTTGTTGGGAAGGAAAATTATGTCCCCAAGTCTTAGCCTCATGCAACTAGGAGGACAAAAGGGTTCGGCACCGTAGATTGAGATGGGTGGTCAAAAAGGAACGGGTAAAGAAGTTTAGTGATGTCTATTAAAAGAGAGAGCTTATTTTAAAGGAGGATTTTCCATCAAGTAAGCTTTGAGAAAAAACCATAGGTAAAAATATCTAAAATGGTAGAAACCATAACAAAGATGAGACACACAATGCCCAAAAGGAACAAGGTTAACATGTGTTGTAATAGGTGAAGAAGGCAAGTATATGATAATGGTATGATTAAGGTATCTACCAATAGATGGAATGCCTAACATTATTTTTACACACTTTTCCATTTTTGTTTGGCAAACAATGTTCTAATACTAAGTTTTATTCTTTTTTTGTGTTTTTGAATAATTGAACATGTTTAGGAGTTGAAATGGACTCATCAAGAAATATGTCCATGTTTATTGAAGTTGAATGGTCCTGAGATATAAGAATTTTGTAGATGAAATGCAAGTCAAGAGGGAGAATCAAAAGATTCAATAAGTTTTGAAATACAAGACTTGGATGGACATGAGCCAAGTCAAAGGAGTGAAACCAAAGTTTCGATAAGTCCTATAATATGAGACTTGGGTGGACATGATCTAAGTCAAAAGATTGAATCAAACAATTTGATAGATTCAAGTACTAGAATTGGGAAGACATGATCCAAGTCAAAAGATTGAATCAAACAATTGATGGGTCTTGAAGTACTAGACTTGGGTGGACATGATCCAAGTCAAAGGATGTGTGATTAGATAAGTTTTTGATGAGATCAAAATACATATGTGATGTTAGAAGAATATTGTTGATGCAGGGAAGATGTTGAGATACATATTCACCTATGAGTGAAAGAGCACGAGGAAAGAAGGATAGATCTCTAGATGTATACTCAAGGTTCCTTGTAAGCCGTAGAAAGGAAATAGTCAATGTTTATCCTTCTAGGTTGTGAATTAATTGATTGGACAAAAAATTTGTGTTGATCTAAGAAT
Source organism: Taxus wallichiana var. yunnanensis (assembly GCA_018340775.1). Classification (NCBI taxonomy): domain Eukaryota; kingdom Viridiplantae; phylum Streptophyta; class Pinopsida; order Cupressales; family Taxaceae; genus Taxus; species Taxus wallichiana. The sequence goes on from CM031243.1 coordinate 210,031,264, forward strand.
AATTCTCAAAAATCACACAAGGAGTCTGCGTGGGAGAGAAGGACAGGAAGGACCCGCACGCGGAATGCAAGTTCAACTTTCAGGACTTAGCCAATTTTGAGCATGAAGACCTATTTTTAGAAGATGGCGTGTGAAACACACCAATAATGCAGAGACGTGCATGCCATGTATTGTCTATCTTTATAGGATTGGATCGAAGCATTTTTCATGGAGATGAGCTAAGAATAGGATTGGCACTTCAGTTAACTATAAGAGGTCTATAGATAACACACTTGCATGTTTGGCTATGTCTCATGATTGGTGCGTGGCTATCAATAGCATGTGGCCTATTTTTGGAATAGATAAGTGGTGAAGGGAAATTTCCCACCTTATATATATGATGTTAGGCACATAGTAGAAAAGGGTAACAAAGAATATACGAAGTTTGTGTATGTATGTGTGATGGATGTATGCGCAGTATAGAGATATACGCATATGAATGAATTACTATATCGTAACCATACACGCATTGGTATATATTGACAATAATGTAAGGAGATTCTATATTTATTAATATATGGAAAATATTGCTGAATCTAAGTGTCATTCTGTGTGTAGTTGAGTAGTGCATGTTATTAATTCAATCATGATTACTATTTAAGCTTGTTCTTTCATAGATATGAGGGTAGCATGTATTATAGAATGATGGATTAGCTATGAATCTATATGTTTCTTCCTTAATCATGCTAACATCCTGCTACAACAACCCTAAATAGGGACCTGGTACCTTTGCATGCTTTAGGTGAGTGCTCAGTCAAGACTAAGTTATGTGCCAACACGACTAGGGTGTTATTTGGTAAATTCTAGGTTACATCATTGGTTCCATTTCTGGGATCTCTTTTTCAGTTGTTTTTAGGATGGTTCATAATGAAGACATACCGGTTAACTCTAGCAAGTATTGAGGAATGGATACATGATCTGGAGGAAGAATATGCATAGTGGTTCAACAGTGGATCTGAGTTTAACACATGCACTTGGGTAGGACAGAATCTGTATGAAAACTTATATGAGATATTTTTCACTATATTTCTAGTAGAACTATAAGAGTAGCTTACTACTTATGCATCTTAGTGGAACTAGAGGTATCACGCACTTGTCTCTAGACACGGGGAAGAATTTTAGGCCCTTTATGATGCTGATCCGATCTGGAGTCGTGGCATGTGGATATGTTGTTTTGGAGTGTTCTAAACAGCTATATTCTAGAATATTCAATTTCGATGTACTATTTCCTGGAGGTAGCTAAATTCCAGCTTTTGTAGTATCCAAGAGGAACATACTTGCAATGTATTCCACTAGCAATCAAGATCTTGATGGTAAATTTGAACTTAGAGAGTAAACCGATGGCTAACTAAACTTCACCACACAGGAGGAAGGAACAGGTTTGATGAAAGATGATAGACCTAGCGGAAGAGAGGAAAAGAGAGGAAAGGTGGCTTAAGTTTAATGAGGTGCCCGAGAGGGAGATAGAGAACTAGCATTACATTATAGATAGTATGGAATTGAGGAGAGAGATGGATCGTGAAGGATTTATAGCTCACATAGAAGACATGGAGCTAGAGCATCAGGAACTCCCCCATATTAGAAAACATGATAGAGATCCCCCCTTGGCCTCACACAAAAGTACACCAGCAAAGACTACCTGGACCATGGGTACATATCTTAATCCACATGGTGACCTAGCCCTAGCACTTGGTTTTCTAGTATCTAGTACAAAAAGTAACCAACAAGCTAACTTGGGAAGTAGGAGAGTAGGAGTAAGTTAGGGAGCAAGTACATCAATGGTAAGACAAATGAATTCAATGATATTTGGAGGAACATTCTTAGGCACATCATCCACATAGAATGTGAGCACAAAAATGTTGGATTCACCTCTAGAAGTGGAACTACCTCACAAAATGTAGGGGTTCAATATAGTACTACTATTGGAGCACAGGGGAGTACATCTATAGGTCCTATTCTAACTACAAGTGGAGGATCAGGAGGTATAGGTGGTTCTAGTTCTGGTGGATCTAGTGGTTCTAGAGGCAGAGGGAACACAAGAGGTTCTGGATCAGGTGGTCAAGGTCCACAATAACCACTGAATATCTATATGGAGATGTCTCTTTGTCTCCCTGGAATATAGAGATATAGAGGATACCGCCAAACACAGTGCATATGTGTGAAATATTGTGGCTCACTAAAGGGATTATGACTATCGAGCGCAAGGAAAGTTAGTTTGCTACTAAATTACAGGGATGTGCACATAATTGGTATAAGAAGTTTGACCCTGATCAAACTTGTGTGGATTATGCAGCATTGAAGGATGCTTTCTTGAAAGAGTTCCATATCCCTGAGTTTGAGCATAAGAGTATTAGTGCACTCAAGGATATCAAGAAATGCACTATTGAGAGTGTATGTGAGTATGATGATCATTTTAAGACACTTCTATCTAAGCTATCTTATGATATTCATGCTAGCTAGCATACAAAATGGTTTTATGGAGGATTGATTACACCTTTTAGAAGGGTGCTGTCACATAAGACTTACACTGATTTGCATGAAGCACTGGAAGTAGCTTTGTGTGATGATTTAGTTGGGAGCATTGATACTAGTGTTAGTCCATTCCTAGAGGCACAAATTGTAGCTATGGAAAAGCAGTTAAAGAAGCTATCAGAAAATTCAACCCATAAAATGTGCTCAGGAATTTGGTGTATAGATTGTGAAGTGGAAGGTCACACCAAGGATAGTTTCCCTCACAGATCTATACGATCATTATTGTTGGATTGTGAGATTTTTCATTTGAATCATGATGCTAGTCACTGTCCTTTGTTACAGTGTGTGATAAAGAAGAATGTATCTTAATTTTACCATATTTGCATGTCCACAACCCATAATACTCGAGGATTTTCGGTTGATTAGTCGATCCGTGATGTTATAGACATGGGGTATGAAAAACAAGTATAATAGATAATTCTAAGGGTAAGAATGAGCACCAAGATCGGGATCATAATAAAACACGATATGATAGGAATGAGGGGATATTTGAAGGAGGTCATGGATATCATGGTGGTGGAAGAGGTGAGTTCCCTCATGGAACATGTTATACACACAGATATCCTAACCACTATAGGTGTGAATGTCCTTAGAATATTATATGTTCTTTATGAAGAAAGAACCATAGCTATGAAGAGTGCCTAGACTTATATGAGCATCTAAGTAAGCAACATAAGCAAGAAAATAAAGGTGTCAAGATAGTTAGAATCCAGTGCATGGTAGAAGATTAGTGGATTCCCAAGATATCAGAAGGACTTGAGGCATCAACAATGAAGATTACTACATGTGCTAAAGCAATGCTTGCAAGAGAGGCATTGCACTAGAAGCCTACAATCACCAAGGAGGAGGTTTTGCATATAAGGTACCCAGATCTTTCTCATCGAAGGAGGTTTACCAGGATACCATGGAAGTGTTAAGGAATCTTCAGGGTAAAATACAATACCTAAAGGATTAGAAGAAAGCATCAGAGATAGTCCAAACTGATATCGATGATCTCAGGAGAAGTGTGTAAAATGTTGTGCCAAGAGAACATTATTCCACTATTAGGAAGTTGGTTAAAGGGGAACACTCCATGCATAAGTATTGAGACTAGAAGATAGATCCTGCATGTAAATCTTCCCCCTGATAGCATTGACTATGATAAAGAAATTACTTTGAATGTTGTTGTGGATGGGTAGATGTTGAGAAACATATTGATTGATATATGTTTGGAAGTAAATGTTCTTACATTAGATGCATGAGTACAAATGGGGAGGCCCTTCATTGCAGCCATCATCTAATGTGTTCTTTATGGCAAACCAAACTAAGGACACTCCTATAGGAGTTTTGAAAGATGCATCTATAACCATACAAGGGGCCAAGTTCACCGGGAATTTTGAGGTACTAGCACTTCTGCGTAACGAGACATAATTTTCTAGTCTTTCTTGGACGCCCTTGTTGTTATGCTTAATAGTGCTGACTTGAGGTTCAATAAGGGTATACCAACTTTGAAAACAAGCAGAAAGGGTTGTGATAACTTTGACAGATGGGAATTATACATCATATGTTGAGCCTTTAAGTGAGGACGACTTAAACAAATTTTATGTACGTGCTATTCAGGACCCAAAGGTCAATGAGCCATCAAAAGAAGGAATCATATAGTGGGAGGATTCTCATTCTATTAGTGATACTATGAGTATTGCTTGTGATAATTGGGCTCATGGTACATGTGAATTGGTAGGGTGTGAGGTAAAAAGTGTGGTTGCGCGCAGGAATTGATTTCATTCAATTCAATGGATAGGTAGTACAATACCTTGGTATACATGGGTAGAAGATATTCCTACATTTTTGAAAGCCATGGAAACACAGTGGACAGATCAAATTAAGAGACGAGATATGTTAGTATATACCTTGAACGAGACAATAGCATTTGGTGGGTAGTCCACAAAGATAATATTATAAACTAGGAAGAGATGGAGTCGCTTTGTCTACTAGGTTTATAAGGAACAATGCACCCTACTGAAATATACACTTATCATGGTGATCAACCGGTTCAAGATATCATATTCAACATTGTGAGAGACTCGGACAACAGGACAGAAGCATTACCACCTTTACTCTAGGTGCATCGATTGTACTCTACGCTATAAGGATGCGCATGTGCCTCTGGTATGTATATGTAGAATTACATTCGAGAGACTAGACTAGCAAGATTTGACTATAGGAATGATCAATACTTTTGACTACTTCTCGACTAAACCTCATGTAGAAGAGGCATTAAAATTTTTCAAGTGCTTAACTATGGGAGATAGTGCAAATTCAAAAGATCATATCCAAGAATTATTCGGTGAGGCAGAGTTCGAAGCATGTTTTGAAAAGGAAGAAGAAATGGAATCCATAATACTTGAACGCGCTTGCCTTGAGAAAGAGAAAGGAAAGATGGTTTACAATGTGAATGATGAGGAAGTTGAGAACCTAGATAGTGAACATTCACAAGGAGTGTGTGAGGTCTTGGACAAAGTGTAGATAATAATACACGTGCCTACCAAGAACCCATGAAGAAAAGAAGGTGAATATAGGTTGGAGGCCTGAGCCTAAGGAGGCCATAATTGGAGACTACTAGTCAAACTCAAAGGTAGAAAATATAATTGAGTTACTCAGGGATTATCATGACTTATTCCTTTGAGGGTATCATGAACTTAAAGGTGTGCATAAATCACTTGGGGAAATAAATATTAAACTTAAGGATGGTGCACAACTAGTTAGAAAGAGACCTTAAAGAATGAATCCTAATTTGCATGAAAAGGTAAAAGAAGAGATTGATAAAATGTTGAAATATGGAATTATCAAGCCGCTTGATGAGTCAGAATAGGTTATCCCAATGGTGATCAGTATCAAGAAGGATGAAAAAATTAGAATATGTGTGGACTATAGGGAACTGAATGTTGCATGCATCACAAATTCATTTCCTATGCCATTCACTGAGGAAATACTAGGAGTTGCAGGGTGTGAAATATATTCCTTCACAGATGGGTTTTCTGGGTATCATCAAGTTAGGATTGCTTAGGAGGATCAAGAAAAGACAACATTTACTATTGAATGGGGCATTTTTCCTATATTGTGATCCCTTTTGGATTGAAAAATGTGTCTTCTTTATTCTCACACATAGTTTTTCAGAATTCAAAGATTTTATTCATAACTTATTACAAGTCTACCTAGATGATTGGATAGTATATGGGCTTGTGAAAGATCATTGCGACAATCTACGCTTAATGTTTGAACAATGCAGAAAGTTGAGTATCTTGTTGAACATCAAGAAGTGCATATTTTCTATGCCATTTGAGATACTACTAGGACATATAATCTACAAGGAAGGTTTGTTGGTTGATCCAGCCAAGGTTGCAGTCATTTTAGGCCTAGAAGTGCCTACTAGTCAAAGTGAGGTGTGCAAATTTTTAGGTCATACAGATATTATAGAAAATTCATCAAAGGGTATGCCAAAATTGTTACACCCTTGGAAGAATTACTAAAGGGGAAAGGTAAATTTTATTGGGGAGAACCACAACAACATGCATTTGAGATATTAAAAGAGAAACTTACTACCGCACCCATTTTGTGCTTTCCCTCATGGGATAAACCATTTCATGTGCATGTGGATGCTTCTGGCATGGCCATTAGCGTTGTGTTAGCTCAACCTGGTGAAGGTATTGTAGATCATCCAATCTATTTTGCTAGTAGGAAGCTGACTCTGCTTTGAACGGAATTATATAACTACAGAGCATGAAGCTTTTTCAATGATCTATGCATTACACAAGTTTTGACAATACTTGCTAGCAACACCATTTGTGTTTTATACAGATCACATGTCATCAAAGTACTTGGTAAACAATCCCATCTTACAGGGGTGTATATGCAAATGGGTGCTCCTATTTCAAGAGTTTTATTTCACAGTTGTGGTGAAGCTAGGGAAAAGTAATTCTAGACTAGACCATTTATCTAGAATCAATTCAGGAGAGGATGCATAGACAATTGAAGAAACCATACCAGACGCATAGTTATATAGGTTACAATGTGTACCCATTGAATTAGAAGACATTACTATCTTTCTATGAATATGTATGGAACCAGAAGGAATGAAAGAATTAGAAAAGAAGCAGCTTTCTATATGCACAACACCGTTTATGTTAATCAAAGTGGTGACCTCTACAAGTTAGGTAGAAAAGAAGTATTACGTCATTTGTGTATTAGAGCATGAGCATAAGGATATCATGGAAGAAGCTCATGGTGGTATTGCAGAGGCCATTATGTAGGTGATGCGACTGCCTAGAAGATCCTAATTGCTGGATTATGGTGGGAGACATTGTATAAGGACTGTAAAGAATATTGTAAGGCATGTGATCATTGTCAGCACCTATGAAAACCAGGGCAAAGAGATGAGATTCCTTTGAGACTGATTACTACTACCAAACCATTTGATAAATGGGCCATTGACTTTGTAGGACCTATTTCACTAGCCACACATAGGAATGGATCGTGTTATATCTTTACTTGCATAGATTATCTCACACGGTGGGCAGAAGCACCACCTACTAAGGACTATATAGCAGCTACAATAGCTAGGTTTCTATGGGAGAATGTTCTTACAAGATATGGATGTCCCTTAATCTTGACAAGTGATAGGGGTACACACTTTTTGAATGAGACAATTAGGATCCTATTAGATGAGTTTATGGTTGCACACCATTAAACTACACCTTACCATCCTCAAGTAAATGGAACTCAAGTTGAGGATTTCAACAAGATTTTGAGCCAGAATTTGACAAAAATTTATGATGTTGGAAGAAAGTATTGGGATGACAAAGTGTCAACTGTTCTTTGGGCATATAGAACAACTTACAAGAGATTGAACAAAGCCACACCATTTTAGTTGGTGTTTGGTGAGGAATCTATTCTCCTATAGAATTTATGTTACCTTCTTTGCGCATTATGCGCACTGGAGGTCTAGCTGATGAACAAGCTTTAGAAGAGTGTATCGAGAAGATGATTCAACTGGATGAGTGTCAAGCGATAACACGATGGAGTGAGAAGCAGGAAAAGGCCAGGTAGAAGGCATGGCATGACAGAAACATAAGGGATAAGAAGTTTTAGATTGGAAAAATGGTAGTTCTTTATGACTCGAAATTCTTGCACCATCCAGGTAAGCTCAAAGTACATTGGTTGGGGCCGTATATCATCAATTCTATACTTGAATTAGATGCTTTCCAGTTAGAAGCACTTGATGTAACACGACTACTCAGTTAATTTTACGAGAGTAGGTTGAAGCCCTAATATAAATAAGTCTTCTTGGTGTTTGTAATAAGGTAGTATTGCCATTTAGATTAGGTTTCAATTCTAAATTTCCTTAATGTTTTTCCTTAATTATCACTATGCTTTGTCAATTTGGTTGTTTTTTTTTGTAATAAGTGTGCTTGTGCGCATAAAGCTAATTACTATATGAAGAATGTTTATGTGCAGAGGAATGCACATAATTTTAGTATGGGGTGGTTGTAGTTATCCAAGTAAAAGATGATGGGAATTGAAAGGATGAAAGGAATAAGCTACTATGGTTGTGCTTTACGTCAAAAGAAGATTGGTTCTCAAAAGTGACCAAGGATGGAGATGAATGAAAGGACAATATAATGCAAGGTAAGTGGAGGCCATGATAACTACCAATAAAAGGTACAATGATGAGGTACTCGAGCACAAGGGCACACGTCTTTGAAGAGAAGTCTATGACCACTAGATAGGAAGGCGTGCTATAAGGTTATAGTTGGGGCGTGAAGATGTATTACATGAAATGAATAAATTTGGTCAATAAATTTAGATATTTGGTAGGTGAAGGAGTAATAAATGCATCAAAATTTGAAAAAATTATATAAGGATGGGATACAGATTCATTTTTACCATTGCGAGTAAGAGAATTTGAGGAAGGAGCTAATTGCGAAGAGCCGAGTGATCGGGTTAAGGTGCGAAGGGTGTGAAACCAAGCGTGAAAACCAGATCTATGTGACAAGAAGCTTGCATCCCCGGTGGTGAAGGGTTTGAGTGAAGAAGGAGACATAAAAGAGTTAGGTTACGAATTTTCCACCTAGGGCACGATTGAATCGAGCTAGGGTTTGATTGTAAAGTTACAGAGTTAAAGAGGAGACTTTTGCAAGGTAAAAATGGCACCTAAGAAGGCATCTGCAACAATAGTAAAAGGAAAGAAGAAGGTGGTCATTGAGGAAGAAGAGATGGCACCTAAAAGCCATTTTTCAGAAATGCAATATCCAGAAGGAGTCATCATCAGCCAGGAATGGGATTCACCCATCAGAAAGAGCAAAGTAAGTGAATACAATCACAGGACTTCGGAGAACAAGAAGGAGCTCGATTCCTTTCTCACTACTAGAACAAACAAGCGTACGGTGGATGACATGCCAGTTTATAAAGATGCAGGTGAGAATATTATGAAGAGAATTGGGGTCAACCAATTATATGAGCTTCCATATTTTGGGATGTATGAGCCTTTGTATAAGTGGCTCATGAGCAGGGTGCATGAGGACTTCTTCTACTTTGCAGGATGTAAAGTTAGAATCTCATCTACACTTATCTCATTAGTTACAGGTTTGAAGGCCACATGAGAGGACATAAAAAGTGATCTCATAGATAAATCCATGATTTTAAAGACCAGACATGATTTGGGGTACTAGAAGGGTCCGTGCGGAATGAATGTAGACAAATTGAAGAACTACTAGTTGTGCAAGCTGCAGTACACCTTGTTACAAAGTTGAATGATTAGGTGTGGTGGTCACATGTAAATATTATGTGGTTACACATGGCATGCAAGATGTCAGAAGGGGAAATCTAAAAATTGTATGCTATATTGTAGATCAAATAGTCGAAGAAGCACACAGAGGAGGGAAAATCAACTTTGGGGCTACTCTACTATCACTGGTATTCATGGAGATTGGAGTACAAGACAAACCGAAGGAAAAGGTATGGGAATACCCATAGAGAAAAATTCACTAGTGAAGAAAGGTTCACAAGTATCTATGTAAAGGGGCCATAATAGATGACGTAAAGAAAAGGGTGGAGAAATGGTATGACAAGCTCCGCGTGACATTTGGAGAAGAGTGGCACATCCCAAAGGACCTACCAGTAGTGGTAGGGAAACAAGTCCAATTTCTCTATATCAACATTTCTGCATCATGCGTTTCCCAATGAAAGATGAAGTCTGGAGCCCTTGGTGTAAATTTCCTTATGCATTCATTGCAAGGTATTTCCAAACATCTATTCACAGATTCACAGACACACGCCGATTGTTATTCAATGTAGATAAGGTAGACTGCCAATACCATACAATGAGGAAGACGTATGTGTATCATGGAATAAGTGCTTATACAGAGAGGATCATTTCGGAGGTGCTGAATATTAAGCCAATAAGTCTGGCTGTAGCAGATGTGGGGGCAACATTGGTATATCTTATGTTGAAGCCAAAGATGGAGAATAAAAATATGTGGAAGGTGAGTTTGCACTTACAACACCACCAAAGGGAAAACATACAATGGAGAACATCCCAACGCCTAATCCCACAGAGCCAATTGAAGTGGAGGATGAGGAGGAGGAGCACGAAGATAGTGGTGGTTTAGAGCATAGAGGTAGGAGACATCCTACAAATAAGGGTGAAGCTGAGTGCACCATTACACCACCTCAGCCACAAGAGGGGGATTATGAGAACTTGAATGTGATCCAAGGGGAGAAAAATTTAAAGGGTTTTGGAGAACAAGGACCCAAGGTGCTACTCCAACCACGGTGTGTAGATCACCTAGAATCTCTCCACAGAAAGAGGTAAATGTGTAAATAAGGAGGAAACTTAAGTTAAACAAGGAGGTGAAAGAGTCAGAAGAAAGCGTTCCTAACTCTCCTATGCTTCTAGAGAACACAAAAGAATAAGTGATGAATCAAAGGAAAAATAAGAGGATGAGAAAGGACTAGAGGAGATATCAGTAGAGAATGTTCAGGACATGGAGACACAAGTGCCAAATTTGGAAACTAAAGTCCCTAAGCAGAAGCGGTCTAGAAGAACAAGTGGAGAGCACATTCCCCCAGCCATGTGGTATGCAAAGGACGAAGGAAAAATTTTTGTGACCACTTCCAGAGCATGATAGCACATAAGGATTTATTCGGTTGGGAGATAATGGATGAGGATATGGTGATTGTGCGCACTCGAAAAAAAAAAATCTCATGGTCAATGCACACCCACATGGATGAGCTTGACTTTTATGTATGCGAAGAGTCATGCATTTTGAAATTAATGAAGAAGGCACCCCGAAGCTAGACACATGACGGTAAAACCTACATCATGTGAGATGAGCAGTGTCAGCAATGCATTGGTAAAGTTTTCTGTTGATGTGGCTAGAAGAAACATAGACAAAGCTGCAACGATCAAAGTGTGTGAGGAGTTGAAGACAAGGGATGCAGATATAGTGCACATAACACAGGAGAGGGAATTCACACAAAAGAAGAACAAGGTATTTATCAACATCACAGAGGAGATTGGGGACAATGTCATCAAAGTAAGGCCACACTTGGAGGCCAAGGTACCACAGATGTTTCCTTTAGCAATACACTATGTAGGAAAGTTGGTGGACTTGGTACTTGAAGATGAACCTCTACACATGCTAGCTCCAAGAAGCTCAGAGCAAGATGTCGAATGGAGAAAGCCTCAGTGATGCAAAATATTTCATCTTATGAAGGGATGTTGCAAGCATTATAGGAAGTATTGAAGAAAGAAAACTAGGATTTAAACATGTGCACGGCCGAGGTGCTTATCAACATAAAGACCCTAGAAGAGAACCATGAGGTCCAGAAAGTGATGAAGGATGAGACATTGGGCCATGCAGAAAGATTGTCAATGGTTAAACAAAAGCATGAGGCCTTAGTAGCAGCACAAGAGCTACACAAGACTCGGTTAGAAGAGCTTGGGAAGCTAATTGTGTAGAAGATGGATCTTTTAGAAGGAAGAATGACATCAATGTCCAGTGTTGTGTTGGTTCTATAGAATGAAAAAGGAGAGATTGCAAGGGATGAGTTAGAATCCATTTCTGTGGACATCCCAAAAAAAGTAGAGCAACACTCATTGAATGGTAGGTTTTGGAGTCTGAAATAAAGGAGGAGTATCCAGAATTGATACTGCAAAGTGATATAGAGGAGGATGTCTAATAAAAAATATTTATTTGTCTACATTCTTTCATTCTTATTCTTTCCATTAGTCTATTCTTTACTTAACTTTTTGGAGAAATACCCATTGTCGGGATGACAATGAGATTAGTGTGGGGTGATGTTGATCGATGAATACTTGTCAAAAATCACACAAGGAGTCCACGTGGAAGAGAAGGCTAGGATAAATGTCACGGAAGGATAGGAAGGACTCGCAAGCGGAAGGCAAGTTTAGCTTTAAGGACTTATCTGATTTTGAGCATGAAGACCTATTTTTAGAAGATGGCGCGTGGAACACACCAACGATGCAGTAGACATGCACACCATGCATTATATATCTTTAGAGAAGTGGATCGAAGAGTTTTGCATGGAGACAAGCTAAGAATAGGAATGGCACTTCAGTTAACTATAAGAGTTATATAGATAAAACACTTATATGTGTGGTTATGCTGTGAACAACGCGTGGCTATCAATAGCATGCGGCCCAATCTGGAATAGATAAGTGGTGAAGGGAAAGTCCCCACCATATATATATGATGTTAGGTACACAGTAGAAAAGGGTAATAAAGAATATACATAAAGAGTGTGTGCATGTATGCGTGATGGATGTATGATGGTATAGAGATATACACATATGACTAAATAATCTGTATCAAATCCATACATGCATTGGTATAGATTTACAATACTGTAAGGAGCTTATGTATTTATTAATAGATGGAAAATATTGGCTGAATCTAAGTGTCATTATGTGTGTAGTTGAGTAGTGCATGTTATTAATTTAATCATGATTATCTTGTTTTAAGCTTTTCTTTCATAGATTTCGAAGGGTAACATGCATTTTAGGATGATGGACTAGTTATGAATCTATAT